>VHKM01000443.1:1365000-1654762 GCA_007210695.1 Neogobius melanostomus | reverse complement strand
CAGAGAGGATGCACTGTGAATAAATTGATTGAGCTTCTGTGACTCAACCCAATTGCGCAGCGAGATGTTTACTCCTCGACAGTCTAAAGCATGAACTGAGCGGAGTCACAGCAGAGACGTACCGAGCCGCTGCAAGGCCCCGCCCACGCGCCGTGGGCAGGTTATATTTAGTGCCCTTGAAACAATAAAGGGAAAATTCCCAACAAGGCTTGTGGGCTTGAAGGGCCGCCGGCAAGCCGCGGGCACCGTGCAAAATGCCCGCCCACGCGCAGGTATATACATGCCTTGAAAACAAGGAAATGGACAAATCTGTGCTGAGCGGGCTTTGGAGCAAGAGCTCAGGTATGATTCCCGTCGGTTCCGGTGTATATTGGAACTCTTGCTTGAATGATTGTTAATTTCTGAGTGAGATTTCACGGAAATGGCCAAACAGTGAACTGATGCTCTTGGAGCTGCGTTGCAGTGGATCCTAGCCTTGGACTGCAATTCAATTCACAGACATTCAACTGCGCAACATCTGAGGATGGGGGTAACTGGAACTATTTGTGCACTTCAGACGCTCTTCAAGATCAGTACACGCTCGAGAGCCCGCTCAGACAGTCGGTGCTTCCAGAAGAAATGTGTGAGTGAGGGGACGGGCAGCCAGGAAGCATCTCGAGCCGTGCAAAGTGCGGTTGAACGAAACCTGGTGGTTAAGAAAAAAAAGAAAAAATCAGAAGATACCATTTTTTTGGTTGGACAAACATTCTTGGTTGGGAGAATCTAGCATATATATATATAATATTATAATATATATATATCGTCCATTAGGAGGCACAAACAATGGTCAGAGAGAAGCACCTCTGACTGGCCAGCTGCAGGATACAAATGAAGAGAAGTGCTGGATGTGATAAAGGAGAGGGCTCGTGTCACTCATGTGGGACTGCTCTGGTTCGAACTGTGTGGATGTCAAGGACCGTGCTCCCAACTTCAATACTAACACTGGTTTAACGTCTGTTTATATTAAATTATTGAGGTGTTCTCTCTTAGTTTTTATTGGTTGCAATGTTTTTATCTGACCCAGTTTAATTTGACCATAGCTCCACGAAACTGCCCATAACCAAGTCCATACTCACACACCTGTGAGGAGCTCATAAAATGACTAAACTAGAGCTTTTGTAAGGTTTTGGTCCGGCTTATTCGATCAAGGCAAGTCAGAGAGAAAATGGGTGAGGAAACGTGATGGCCCGGTTGTTCCGCCCACATAAACACGGATGCCGTGTTACCGCCCACGACGAAAAACACGAAGTGGAAGAGACTCTACGTAGAGACGAAGTTTTGTGAACTGTTTCGTCGATGTTAACGAGACATTTGTCGCGTATATAGTTTTCTTTCATTTTAAAACACCCATGGGAGAGTGTTGCATATTTGTCCAGCGCTAGAGTCAGGTTCGTGCTTGAAGTGTCCTTGATTGAGCTGTGCCTGAAGGAGGAGGAACGCAGGGCGCGCGCTGCTCAGTTTGTGCTCGGAAGGATGCACGCAGAAACGAGAACTCACGCCTCTAGTTTTGTGTGCGTTTTATGAACACGAGTCAGTTCAAGCCTATGACTGTTTGAAGTGTTCTGTGCTTTATGGTGAAGATGAGTGAGTTTTATGTGCAGCTAACTCAGTTTCTTTATGCTGAAAATTGTTGGACTTAGTTTTAGATTTGCTGTAGCCTGTCTTGATTGTGAAACTGTACAAGTTTGCAACAATTAACCTGATGTGGAGTTAGACCTATTTTGTGTTTCATATTCAACACTTTGTTACTGAGTTTTAACTGTACTGAGTGCAGATTATTTCATGTTGACTTCTGCTTAGACATATATGCAATAATTGTGAAATAAATTTGAGCAAATTATAGCAATCATATCAGTTTCTGTTTGTGCTTTGTTATCGATGTAAAGGACAAAGTACTTTTATTTGGTGTATATAATGATTAAACTGATGATAAAATAAAATAAAGTTGATAAAAGCATTTTATGGTCGGGACTGGTGTTGTTCCAGTAACTTCATCGACCCATCTTTTCAGAGCTTTACATCAATCACAACCATCTAAGCTCATTCACATTTTCAAATACGGAAACCAAAACCCTCATGTTAAAATGTAAAGGTTTTATTCACTTAGCTGCTCCTTCACCACTTTCTCTCTGACTTTGCCTTGTCCAATAAAGTGGGATCCAAATCCTTACAAAAGCTTTAGTTTAGTTCATTTTATGAGCTCATCACAGGTGTGTGGTTATGGACTTGGGTGTTTAGGGCAGTGTGACTATGGTCAAAATAACTGGGAGGTCAGAGCTAAAACTGGCACCCCATAAAAACCAAGGAGATAAACTTTCAGATAATTTATTTAAACAGAGTTAAAGCACAGTGTAATACTGGAGTGTTATAAGTCGGAGCAGCGGTCCTTTTGACATCTACAAGTCCGACCAGGGCAGAGTCCAACATGTGACAACAGATCAGTTTTGTACAACAGGCATTGTGCATAAATTTGATTGAGCTTCTTGTGATCAAACCAATGCGCAGGGATGTTTACTCTCGACGTCTAAAGCCGATGAGCGGAGTCCCCAGCAGAGAGTACCCCGCCGCTGCAAGGCCCCGCCAGCGCCGTGGCAGGTATATATAGTGGCCCTTGAACCAGAGAATTCACAAGCTGTGCTGAGGGCCGCCGCAGCCGGCACCGTATGAAATGCCGCCCATCGCGCAGGTATTTAGTGCCTTGAAACAGGAAGTGGAAAAGCTGTGGCTGACGGTGGAGCAAAGAGCTCAGGGTATGATTCCCGGTCGGTCCGGTTATATGAACTCTTGCTTTAATGATTGTCCAACCTTCTGAGCTGAGATTTCACGGAAATCGCACAACGTGACACAGGCCTTGGAGCTGCGTTGCAGTGTGATCCTACTCTGGACTCCAATTCATTCAGAGACTTCATGGCAACACTGAGGAGGTACACTGGAAACTTCTGTGCACTTCGACGTCAAGATCATGTCAGCCTCCGAGAGCCCGCTCAGCAGCGGTGCTCAAAGAAATGTGCTGAGTGGTGCGGGGAACGGGCAGCCGGATGCACGAGCCGCACAAAGTGCGGTTGAAGCGAAACTGGTGGTTTAAAATAAAAAAAAAAAATCCAGAAAGATTAACCATTTTTTTGGGTTGGCAACAAACATTCTTTGGTTGGATGAAAATCTAGCCCTATTATTATATATATATAAAATATTATATTAATATAATATATATAATATATTATATACCTCCTATAGGAGGGTATATATATATAGTCCTATAGGAGCACAAACAATGTCAGAGAGAACGCACCTCTGATTGCCCAGCTGCAGGAACAAAAACGCGGTGAAGAGATTGCTGGAATGTGGAAAGAGATGGGCCTCGGTACCTGTGGAACGCCCCTGCTCGAGACTCGTGTGGATGTCAAAGGACCGCTGCTCCCACTTAAAACTAACTGTGTTTAACTCTGTTCTATATTAAATTATTGAAAGGTGTGTCTTCTTCAGTTTTTAATGGCAATGTTTTTATATCCGACCTCAGTTTTTCATTTGACCATAGCGCTCACAACTGCCCAAACAACTCAAGTCTCACATAACTCCAAACCCTGTGATGAGCTCATAATGAACTAAACAAAGCTTTTGTAAGGATTTTGGTCCGCTTTAATCGACAAGGCAAGTCATGAGAGAAATTGGGGTGAGAAACGTGATGCCTGTGGCCCCCCCGCCAGATAGACGCGATGCCGGTGTCCCCGGCCACTAGACACGATGCCGTGTTCCCGACCACATAGACGCGATGGCGGTGGTTCCGCCCACAAGACGCATGCGGTGTTCCCGCACATAGACCTGATGGCCGGTGTCCCGCCCCACATAGACACGATGCCGGTTTCCCGCCAATAGAACACGATGCCGGTGTTCCGACCAATAGACCTGATGCCGGTGTCCCGCCCACATAGACACGATGCGGTGTTCCAGCGCCACATAGCGCCGATGCCGTGTTCCCGCACAATAGACACGAGCCGTGTTACGGTGACTGTCCCCATGTGGACTGTGCCCTGGTCGAGACTGAATGGACCGCTGTTCCCCGACTTTTCCCTTCATGAAGCCTATATATTCATCTGTATTGTATAAACCTGTTGTCTTTTTAAAGCTTAAAATGTGTGTGAAATTAAATGTTTATAGAATACTATTTGACTCGTACCTTGTAACCAAAGCTAGATTTCACAGGCAATGGCAGCAACAGTGAGAGCGATACCTGGCCAAAGAGTTTCTCGACGGAAACTTTCTGCTGTGACTCCGCCCTCTCAGGCACCCTGAGGCTGTGTGAGCTCTCATTCTGGCTTTAGCTGTCGAGGAGTAACACTTCCTCCCCGATGGTTTGAGGCCCACAACTCGACAAATTCACAAGTGTCTGGTTGTAGCATCACTGATCTGTTGAAAGACCATAATCACAACATTCAGTGTTAGTGTGAACCCTACATTAAAATCAACGACAAAACTGTTTGGTGGGAAATAATAATAATGAAAATATTTCTAGTGGTAAACTTAGGCAAAAGTGCATTGGACAAGAACTCTTAGGTAGGATATAATATAATAATGAAAGTATTCTTGTCAAGTCACATATTTTCAGTTAGACAAAAATGTTCAGTTGGATAGAAGAAAAATCACATTAGTTCAGTTTAGGCTGCAAAGTCATGGGTTGGCCGAAGATTCTCGACTTTTGCATAGTGACCCTGTAGGAACGATACTGTTAACGGGTGGCCAATGACGTAATAACGATTGACCTTAACGTAATAAGTTATTACGTTATCGGCCTTGCAAACGAGATCTTTGATAATGTAATAACTGCCAGCCAATAATATAATAACATTAATCAAGGTGATTTCATGTATCAAACCACGTATGTGGCTTACTTTTTCACATCTTCTTTGCGGTTTGGGTAATTATGCTAACAAGCGAAATTAGCATTTAATAATAAACATTTGCAAAGGATTGTAAAAGAATATGGCTATATAGAATTCGCACATTTATGTCAGTGTTATTGGAAGTGTTGGCTGAACAATTTTAACACACTCCAGTGAGCATATACAATGTACATATTAAAAAAAAACTCTCCTCAACTCCGCGGGCGTTCTCTTTTTTCATACCAAGCTCGGGTCTCTACCAGAGGCCTGGGAGCTTGAGGGTTTCTGCAGCAGTATCTTTGCAATCTAAACTGATTGGTTCGACAAGGACACGCCACTTATCCATGTAACTTTATGTTTGCTCGGGGGAGGGTCTCTCTCTGTTTCCCGTCTCGCTGACCACCAAGAATGTAGCGCTCACCAATAACTGTGTTTAGTTTGTAATGTAATATAGGAATAAAACCATGATTAATTTTAATAGAACGAGCCTCCATCTCTGTCATATAAAGATAACGCCAACAAAACCAGAGAGATATCAACTTTCATAATTTATTATAACAGAGTAAACACAGTGTAGATATGGATGTTATAGTCGGGGAGCCAGCGGTCCTTTACATCTACAATCTCGACAGGTGCATGAGTCCACATCGGTGCAACAGATCAGTTATGTACAACGGCACTGTTTTGATAAATTTGATTGGAGTCTGTGACTCAAACCCAATCGGCAGGAGATGTTTACTCTCGACGTTCTAAAGAAGCAGAATGAGCGGGAGTCACAGCAGAGAGGTACAGCCCTTGTCATGCCCCGCCACCGGCACCCCCCGGCGGCCAATGCCCCCCAGACAGCGCCGGTGGCGCAGGTATATATGTGCCTTGAACAAGGAAATGGCAAGCTGTGGTGAGCGGTTGGCGAAGAGCTAGGGTATGAATTCCCCCCGGTCGGTCGGTGTAATGGAACTCTTGCTTGATCTTTGTCCAACTTTCTGAGCTGAGATTTCACGGATGGCCACACGTGACGATGCTTGGAGCTTGCGTGCAGTGGATCTACCTGACTCCATGTATTCAGCAGCACATCAACCTGGCACCACTGAGGAGGGTTAACTGGAACTATTTGTGCACTTCAGACCTCAAGATATGCTACAAGCTCGAGAGCCGCTCAGACAGTGGTGCTTTCAGAAGAAGTGCTGATGTGACGGGGACCGGGCAGCCAGAAGCCACGAGCCGCGCAAAGTGGAGGTTGAACGAAACCTGCGTGGTGAAGAAAAAAAAAATCAGAAAGATGAAAACATTTTTTGGGTTGGAACAAAATTCTTCGGGTTGGAAGAAAATCTAGCATATATATTATATATATATTATATATATAGCGTCCTATAGAGACAACCATGTCAGAGAGAAGCACTCCGATGGTCTGGCTGCAGGATACAATGAGAGATGCTGGATGTGGAAAAGGAGAGGCCTGGTGTCCACCATGTGACTCTGCCCTGGTCGAGCTGTGTGGATGTCAAAAGGACCGCTTGCTCCCGACTTCAAACTACACTGTGTTTAACCTGTTTATATTAAATATTATTGAAAGGTGTGTATCTCTTAGTTTTTATTGGTTTCCATGTTTTTATATTGAACCTCAGTTTAATTTGGACCATAGCTCCAAATGCCCAAAACACAAGTCCTCCATACTCACAAACTGTGATAGCTCGATAAATGAACTAGAACTAAAGCTTTTGTAAAGGATTTGGTCCCGCTTTATTCGACAAGGCAGTCAGAGAGAAAGTGGGTGAGGAAACGTGATGCCGGTGTCGCCACATAGACACGATGCCGGTGTCCCCGCCCACCATAGACCATGCCGGTGTCCCCGCCACATAGACGCGTGCCGGTGTGCCGGTGTCCCCGGTGTCCCCGCCATAGACACGATGCCGTGTCGCCGGTGTCCGGGTCCCGCCCACATGACACGATGGCTGGTGTTTCCCCAGCCACATAGACACGGTACCCTGGTTCCCCACAATAGACACGATGCCGGTGTCCCGCCACATAGAACGTACGGTGTCCCCCGCCCCATAGAACACGATGCCGTGTCCCCGGTGGTCCCGTGTCCCGCCACATAGAACGAGCCAGTGTCCCGCCCATAGACACGATGCCGGTGTCGCGGTGTCCCCCGGTTGTCCCCCGCCACAATAGACACGATGCCGGTGTCCCGCCCAATAGGGACACGATGCCGGTGTCCCCGCCCATAGACACAGATGCCGTGTCCCGCCCACATAGACGCGATGCGGTGTCCGGTGTCCGGTGTCCGCCCACATAGACACGATGCGGTGTGCCGTGTCCCGGTGCCCGACACATAGACACGATCCGGTGTCGCCGTGTCCCCGTGTCCCTGCCCACATAGACACCGATGCCGGTGTCGCCGGTGTCCCGGTGTCCCCGCACATAACGATGCTGGTGTTCCGCCCACAAGCACGGTACCGTGTCCGCCCACATAGACACGATGCGGTGTCCCCGCCCACGTAGACGGTACCGGTGTCCCGCCACATAGACACGATGCCGGTGTCCCGCCCACATAGACAACGATGCCGGTGTCGCCGGTGTCCCCGGTGTCCGCCCCACATAGAAACGATGCCAGTGTCCCGCCCACATAGACACGATGCGGTGTCGCCGTGTCCCGGTGTCCCGCACATAGACACATGCTGGGTCCCCGCCCACATAGACACATGCGGTGTCCCGCCACATAGACCATGCCGGTGTCGCCCGCCCACATAGACACGGTACCGTGTTCCCCGCCCACATAGACGAAAAGAAAGTGGAAGATGACTTACCGTAGGTGACGAAAAGTTTGTACACTGTTTTGTCGATGTAGAGACTAATTGTCGCGTAATTAGTTTTCTTACCGTTCAAACACCCATGGGAGAGTGTTGCATATTGTCCAGCGCTGAATCATTCGTGCTTGAAATTCCCTTGATGACTGTGCTACTGCAGAAGGAGGACGCAGGGCGCGCGCTGCTCAGTTTGTGCTCGGGAAGGATGCACGCAGAAACGAAGAATCGCGCTCCTAGTTTTGTGTGCGTTTTATGAACACGAAGTCAGTTCAAGCCTATACTGTTGAATGTTCATAGTGCTTATGGTGAAGATGAGTGAGTTATGTGAGCTAACCTCAGTTTCTGAATGCTAAAATTGTGACTTAGTTTTAGATTTGCTGTACCTGGTCTGATTGTTGAAATGTAAATTTTCAACATTAACCTGAATGTGGTTAGACCCTATTGTGTTGCATAATTCAGACTTGTTCACTGAGTTTTTAACTGATGAAGTGCAATGATATTCATGTTCGACTTCCTGCTAGACATATAGCACATAATGGTGAATAATTAGAGCAAATATAAGCAAATATATCAGTTTTTCTGTTTTTGTGCTTTTGTTATCGATGGTCAACAGGCAAAGTACTTATGTGTATAATATGATTAAACTGATGAATAAAAATAATAAAGTGTTGATAAAGCATTTTATGGTCGGGACATCTATGTTGTTCCAAACTTCATCGACACACTTTTTCCAGACTTACAATCAACACAACCCTCAAGTCATTTCACTTTTCAAATAAAGGAAACAACCCTCATTTGTTAAAAATGTGGTTTTATTCACTAGCTCTCTCACCCAACTTCTTCTTCTTGTGCCATAAAGTGGGACCAAATCCTTTACAAAAGCTTTAGTTAGTTCATTTTTATGAGCTACAACAGGTGGTGTGAGTTATGGAGACTTGGTGTTTTAGGGCAGTGTGTGGAGCTATGTTAAATTAAACTGAGCGTCAGAAGCTAAAACATTGTCAACAAATAAAACCCGAGAGTATAAACTTTCAATAATTTAATATGACAGAGTTAAACACAGTTAATATGGAGTTATATCGGGAGCGCGGGTTCCTTTGAACATCTACAACAGCTCGACCAAGGGGCAGAGTCCACATGGTGGACAACAGATCAGGTATCGTACAACAGGCACTTGGTGATAATTTGAGTTGAGCTTCTGTACTCAAACCCAATCGGCAGGAGATGTTATCCTCGACAGTCTAAAGCAGAAGATGCGGAAGTCACAGAGAGAGTACAAGCCGCTGTCCAAGGCCCCGCCCAGCGCCGTGGCAGGTATAATACGTGCTTGAACCAAGGAATTCACAACGTGGCTCAGGGCGCCGGCACGGGCCGGCGGCACCGGTGCAAAATGCCGCCGCCACCGCGCAGGTATATATAGTGCCTTGAAACAATGATGGACATAGCTGTGCTAGACGGTTGGAGCAAGAGCTAGGGTAAATATTCCGGTCGCTCGGTGTATACTGGAACTCTTGCTTGAAATTTGTCCAACTTTCTGAGCTAGATTTCACGGAAATGGCCACAACAGGACACGATGCTTGGAGCTGCGTTGCAGTGGATCCTACCTGGACCAAATTCATTCAGCAGCACAATTCAACTGCGACCACTGAGGAGGTCACTAACTTTGTGCACTCAGACGCCTCAGATCATGTAAGCCCGAGAGCCCGCCACGAACAGCGGTCTTCCAGAAAAATTGGGCTGAGTGTGACGGGGACCGGGCAGCCAGGAAGCAAGAGCCGTCGCAAAGTGCGGTTGAAACGAAACCTGGTGGTTAAAAAAAAAAAAAATCAGACGATAAAACTTTTGGGTTGACAAACATTCTTTGGTTGGAAGAAGAATCTAGCATTTATAATAATATATATATATAATATTATAGTATATAATATATATTTATACCTCCTATAGGAGGTATATATATATACTCTATAGGAGCACAAACAAGTCAGAGAGAACACCTCTATGGCCCAGCTGCAGATACATGAAGAGTGCTGGATGTGGAAAGGAGAGGCCTCGTTCCACCGCGATGTGGATCTGCACTGGTCGAGCCTGTGTGGATGTAAAGGACCGCTGCTCCCGACTAAAACTACACTGTGTTTAACTCTGTTTTATATAAATTATTGAAAGGTGTGTCTCTTCTTAGTTTTTATGGTTGCAATGTTTTTATATCTGACCTCAGTTTAATTGACCATAGCTCCCACAACTGCCCAAAACACTCAAGTCTCCATAAACTCACAAACCTGTGAGGAGCTCATAAAATGAACTAAACTAAAGCTTTTGTAAAGGATTTTGGTCCCGCTTTATTCGACAGGCAAGCAGAGGAAAGTGGGTGAGGAAACGTGAGCCAGTGTTCCCCCGCCAATAGACACGATGCCGGTGTTCCCCGCCCACAGTAGACAGATGCCGGTGTTCCGCCCACATAGACGCGATGCCGGTGTTCCCACATAGAACACGATGCCGGTGTTCCCCCACATAGAACACGATCGGTTTCCCGCCACATAGAACGATGCCGGTGGTTCCCGCCCACCTAGACGCTTAGATGCCGGGTGTTCCGCCCTACATAACACGTGCCGGTGTTCCGGTGACATGTCCCCAATGTGGATCTTCTCCCTGGTCGAGAACTGAAGGACTCGCTGTTCCCGCTTTCCCCTTCATGAGCTAGATATTCATTTGTTTTGTTAACCTTGTTTGCTTTTAGTTAAAATGTTTGTGTGAAATTAGTAAAGAATACACTTGTGACTCGATTGTAACCAAAGCTGAGATTTCCAACAGGAAGGCATAGCACAGTGGGAGACGATACTTGGCAAGAGTTCTCGATCTGGAAACTTTTCTGCTGTGACTCCGCCTCTCAGCACCTGAGGCTGTTTTGAGCTCTCATTCTGCTTTAGACTGTGTCGAGCGGAGTAAACACCTCCTCCCCGATAGGATTTGAGCCATACAGACCAAGAACAATTCACAGTGGTCTGTTGTACATCACCTGATCTGTTGAAAGAACCATAATCACAACATTTCCTAGTGTTAATGTGAAACCTACATTAAAAATCAATCGAAACAAAACCTGTTGTTGGGAATTAATATAAATGAAAAATTTCAGTGTATTAGCAAAGTGCAGTTGGCAACTCTAGAGGAAATAAAATAATATAATAAATATTCCTTGTCAAGTCACATATTTTTCGTTAGACAAAATGTTCAGTTGGAAGAGGAAAAATCACTTCAAGTTCACGTTTAGGCTGCCAAAGTCATGGTTGCCGAAGATTTTCTCGAACTTTTTGCAGTGACCCTGTAGGAACGATAAACGTAATAACGGTGGGTGAGCCAATAACGTATAAACGATTGAACCTATAGACGTAATAAGTTATTACGTTATCGCCTTAGCAACGAGAAATCTTTGATAATCGTATATAACTGCGCCAATAATATAATAAATTAACAAGTGATTTTCATGTATAACACGATGTGCTACTTTTTCAACATCTTCTTTTGGGTTTGGGTAATCTATGCTAACAAGGAATAGCATTTTAATAATAACATTGTGGCAGGATTGTTTAAAAAAGAAATATGGGTAATAGAACGCACATTTATGTCAGTGTTATTGGAGTGGTTAGGCAACAATTTAAACACACCTCCAGTGAGCTATACAAGTACAATTAAAAAAAACTCTTCCTCACCTCCGCGGGCGGTCTCTTTCATCGCAAGCTCGGGTCCTCTACAGCGGCCCTGGAGTTGAGGGCTGCAACAGTATCTGCAATTCCTGAACTGATTGGTTTCGCGACAGACACGGCCTACTTCATCATGTACTTTTATGTTTGTGCGGGGGGAGGGTCTCTCTCTGTTTCCCTCCTCGTGGCACAAGAGAATGTACGCTCACCATAACTTGGTGTTTAGTTTGTAATATAGGAATAAACCATGATTATTTAATAGAAGAGCCCCATCTCTGTCATATAAGAATACGCCAACAACAAAACCAAGAGAGATACAAACTTTTCAATAATTAATTAAATAAACAGAGTTAACACAGTGTTAATATGGATGTTATAAGTCGGGGAGCAGCGGTCCTTTGACTCTACACAGTTCGACCAGGGCAGAGTCACATGGTGACACAGATCACGTTTATGTACACAGGCCTGTGAAAATTGATTGAAGTTTCTGTGACCAAACCCAATCGCGCGATGTTTACTCCTCGACAGTCTAAAGCAGAATGAGCGAGTCACAGCAGAGAGTACCAGCCTCTGGGGTAATGCCGCACACCGGCACCCGGCGGCCAAATGCCCGCCCCACCGCGCCGGGGCCGCAGGTATAATATATGCCCTTGAACAAGGAATGGACAAGCTGTGGCTGAAGCGGTTGGAGCAGAGTCAGGTATATCCCGTCGGTCCGGTGTATATGGAACCTGCTTGAAATGATTGTCCAACTTTCTGAGCTGAGATTTCACGGAAATGCCACAACAGTGACCGATGCTGGAGCTGCGTTGCAGTGGATCCTACTGGACTCCAATTCATTCAGCAGCACATTCAACTGCGCACGGCATGAGGAGGCGTACACTGGAAATATTTGTGGCCTTCAGACCTAAGATCATGTACAACGCTCGAGAGCCCGCTCAAGCACAGTGGTGCCCAGAGAAATGGTGTGAGGACGGGACCGGCAGCCAGGAAGCACGACCGCGCAACAGTGGCGGTTTTGAACGAAACTGGTGTTGAAAAAAAAAATCCAAAAAGAGATGAAAACATTTTTTTGGGTTGGACAGTGCTTTCTTCGGTTGGAAGAACATCTAGCAATATTATAATATATATATATATATATAGCGTCTATAGAGCACAAACAATGTCAGAGAGAAGCACCTCCGATGGTCTGGCGCAGATACAAATAGAGAATCTGGATGTGGAAAAGGAGAGGCCTGGTGTCACCATGTGGACTCTGCCCCTGGTCGAGACTGTGTGGATGTCAAAGACCGGCTGTCTTACCGACTTCAAACTACACTGTGTTTAACTTGTTTATATTAAATTATTGAAAGGTGTGTCTCTCTTAGTTTTTATTGGTTGCAATGTTTTTATATCTGACCTCAGTTTAATTTGACCATAGCTCCACAACTGCCCCAAACACAAAGTCTCCATAACTCACAAACCTGTGATGAGCTCATAAAATGAACTAAACTAAAGCTTTTGTAAAGGATTTTGGTCCCGCTTTATTCGACAAGGCAAGTCAGAGAGAAGTGGGTGAGGAACGTGATGCCGGTGTCCCCGCCACATAGACACGATGCCGGTGTCGCCGGTGTCCCCGCCCACATAGACACGATGCCGGTGTCGCCGGTGTCCCGCCACATAGACACGATGCCGGTGTCCCCCGCCCACATAGACCGATGCCGGTGTCGCCGGTGTCCCCGCCCACATAGACACGATGCCGGTGTCCCGCCCACATAGACACGATGCCACTGTCCCGCCCACATAGACGCGATGCGGTGTCGCCGGTGTCCCCGCCCACATAGACACGATGCCGGTGTCCCCGCCCACATAGACACGATGCCACTGTCCCGCCCACATAGACGCGATGCCGGTGTCGCCGGTGTCCCGCCCACATAGACACGATGCCGGTGTCCCCGCCCACATAGACACGATGCCGGTGTTCCCGCCCACATAGACACCGATGCCGGTGTTCCGCCCACATAGACACGGCCGGTGTTCCCGCCCACATAGACACGGTACGTGTTCCCGCCCATAGACACACCGTGTCCCGCCACATAGACACGACGGTTCCCGCCCACATAGACACGTCCGGTGTTCCCGCCACATAGACACGGTACCGGTGTTCCCCCACATAGACACGGTCCCAGGGTGTTCCGCCCACATAGACACGAGGGCCGCCCACATAGCCGGTACCGGTTCCCGCCCACTAGACACGATGCCGGTGTTCCCGCCCACATAGACACGGTACGGTGTTCCCGCCCACATAGACACGGTACGGTGTTCCCGCCCACATAGACACGTACCGGTGTTCCGCCACATAGACGCGATGCCGGTGTTCCCGCCCACATAGAACGCGATGCCGGTGTTCCCGCCCACATAGACACGATGCCGGTGTTTCCCGCCCACATAGACACGATGCCGGTGTTCCCGCCCCATAGACACGATGCGGGTTTCCGCCACATAGACGCGATGCCGGTGTTCCCGCCCACATAGACCGATGCCGTGTCCCGCCCACATAGACACGATGCCGGTGTTCCCGGTGACATGTCCCCATGTGGACTCTGCCCCTGGTCGAGACTGAATGGACCGCTGTTCCCCGACTTTTCCCCTTCATGAAGCCTATATATTCATCTGTTATTGTATAACCTTGTTTGTCTTTTTAAGTTAAAATGTTGTGTGAAATTAAAGTTAAAGAATACACTTTGACTCGTACCTTGTAACCAAGCTGAGATTTCACAGGAATGGCAGCAACAGTGAGACGATACCTTGGCCAAAGAGTTCTCGACTGGAACTTTCTGCTGTGACTCCGCCCTCTCAGGCACCAGAGGCTGTGTGAGCTCTCATTCTGCTTTAGACTGTCGAGGAGTAACATCTCCTCCCCGATAGGATTTGAGCCATACAGACTCAGACAAATTCACAGTGCCTGTGTTGTACATAACCTGATCTGTTGTAAGAACTTTAATCACAACATTTCTAGTGTGAGTGTCGAGTGTAAATCCTACATTCAAAATGCAATTGGACAAAACTAGTCTTACTTATAGGCATAATTGTAGATGGACAAAACATGTTCAGTTGGAAGAGAAGTTTTAGTCGTGGTCGGCCGAAGAGTCCTCGACTGGAACTTTCTGCTGTGACTCCGCCCTCTCAGGCACCTGAGGCTGTGTGAGCTCTCATTCTGCTTTAGACTGTCGAGGAGTAAACATCTCCTCCCGATAGGGTTTGAGCCACACAGACTCAGACAAATTCACAGTGTCTGTTGTACATCACCTGATCTGTTGAAAGAACCATAATCACAACATTTCTAGTGTTAGTGTGAAACCTACATTAAAAATCAATCGAACAAAACCTGTTGGTTGGGAAATAATAATAATGAAAATATTTCTAGTGTAACTTAGGCAAAAGTGCAGTTGGACAAACCTCTTAGGTAGGATAAAATAATAATAATGAAAATATTCCTTGTCAAGTCACAGATTTTTCAGTTAGACAAAACATGTTCAGTTGGAAGAGGAAAAATCACATTAAGTTCAAGTTTAGCTGCAAAAGTCATGGTTGGCCGAAGATTTTCTCGAACTTTTGCAGTGACCCCTGTAGGAACCGATAACGTAATAACGGTGGTGAGCCAATAACGTAATAACGATTGACCTATAACGTAATAAGTTATTACGTTATCGGCCTTGCAACGAGAAAATCCTTTGATAATGTAATAACTGCAGCCAATAATATAATAACATTAATCAAGTGATTTCATGTATCAACACGATGTGGCTACTTTTTCACATCTTCTTTTGGGTTTGGGTAATTATGCTAACAAGGAAATTAGCATTTAATAATAACATTGTGCAAGGATTGTAAAAAAGAATATGGCTATATAGAACTCGCACATTTATGTCAGTGTTATTGAGTGGTTAGGCTGAACAATTTTAAACACACCTCCAGTGAGCAATATACAAGTACATATTAAAAAAAACTCTTCCTCAACCTCCGCGGGCGGTCTCTTTTCATCCAAGCTCGGGTCTCTACCAGAGGCCTGGGAGCTTGAGGGTTCTGCACAGTATCTTTGCAATTCCTAGAACTGATTGGTTCGACAAGGACACGCCTACTTCATCATGTACTTTTATGTTGCTCGGGGGAGGGTCTCTCTCTGTTTCCCTCCTCGCTGGACCACCAAGAGAATGTAGCGCTCACCATAACTTGTGTTTAGTTTGTAATATAGGGAATAAAACCATGATTAATTTTAATAGAACGAGCCTCCATCTTCTGTCCATATAAAGAATACGCCAACAACAAACCAAGAGAGATACAACTTTCAATAATTTATTATAAACAGAGTTAAACACAGTGTAATATGGATGTTATAAGTCGGGGAGCAGCGGTCCTTTGACATCTACACAGTCTCGACCAGGGGCAGAGTCCACATGGTGACAACAGATCAGGTTATGTACAACAGGCACTGTGAATAAATTTGATTGAGTTTCTGTGACTCAAACCCAATCGCGCAGGAGATGTTTACTCCTCGACAGTCTAAAGCAGAATGAGCGGAGTCACAGCAGAGAGTACCAGCCTCTGTCAATGCCCCGCCCACACCGGCACCCCGGCGGCCAAATGCCCCGCCCACCGCGCCGGTGGCGCAGGTATATATAGTGCCCTTGAAACAAGGAAATGGACAAGCTGTGGCTGAGCGGTTGGAGCAAGAGCTCAGGGTATGATTCCCGGTCGGTCCGGTGTATATGGAACTCTTGCTTGAATGATTTGTCCAACTTTCTGAGCTGAGATTTCACGGAAATGGCCACAACAGTGACACGATGCCTTGGAGCTGCGTTGCAGTGGATCCTACCTGGACTCCAATTCATTCAGCAGCACATTCAACTGCGCACCACTGAGGAGGGTACACTGGAACTATTTGTGCACTTCAGACGCCTCAAGATCATGTACACGCTCCGAGAGCCCGCTCAGACAGTGGTGCTTCCAGAAGAAATGTGCTGAGTGTGACGGGGACCGGGCAGCCAGGAAGCACGAGCCGCGCAAAGTGCGGTTGAACGAAACCTGGTGGTTGAAGAAAAAAAAAAATCCAGAAAGATGAAAACATTTTTTTGGGTTGGACAAAAATTCTTCGGTTGGAAGAAAATCTAGCATATATATATATATATATATATATATATAGCGTCCTATAGGAGCACAAACAATGTCAGAGAGAAGCACCTCCGATGGTCTGGCTGCAGGATACAAATGAAGAGATGCTGGATGTGGAAAAGGAGAGGGCCTGGTGTACCATGTGGACTCTGCCCCTGGTCGAGACTGTGTGGATGTCAAAGGACCGCTGCTCCCCGACTTCAAACTACACTGTGTTTAACTCTGTTTATATTAAATTATTGAAAGGTGTGTCTCTCTTAGTTTTTATTGGTTGCAATGTTTTTATATCTGACCTCAGTTTAATTTGACCATAGCTCCACAACTGCCCCAAAACACAAAGTCTCCATAACTCACAAACCTGTGATGAGCTCATAAAATGAACTAAACTAAAGCTTTGTAAAGGATTTTGGTCCCGCTTTATTCGACAAGGCAAGTCAGAGAGAAAGTGGGTGAGGAAACGTGATGCCCGGTGTCCCCGCCCACATAGACACGATGCCGTGTCGCCGGTGTCCCCGCCACATAGACACGATGCCGGTGTCGCCGGTGTCCCCGCCCACATAGACACGATGCCGGTGTCCCCGCCCACATAGACGCGATGCCGGCGCCGGTGTCCCCGCCCACATAGACCGAGCCGGTGTCCCCGCCCACATAGACACGATGCCGGTCCCGCCCCATAGACCGATGCGGTTCGCGGGTCCCGCCCACATAGACACGATGCCTGTCCCCGCCCACATAGACGCGATGCCCGGTGTCCCGCCCACATAGACCGATGCCGGTGTCGCCCGGTGTCCCGCCCACATAGACACGGATGCCGGTGTCCCCGCCCACATAGACACGATGCCGGTGTCCCGCCCACATAGACACGATGCCGGGTTCCCGCCACATAGACACGGTACCGGTGTTCCCGCCCACATAGACACGGTAACTGCCGGTGTTTCCCGCCCACATAGACACGATGCCGGTGTTCCCGCCCACATAGACACGGTACCGGTGTTCCCGCCCACATAGACACGGTACGGTGTTCCCGCCCACATAGACACGGTACCGGTGTTCCCGCCACATAGACACGATCCGGTGTTCCCGCCACATAGACACGGTACCGGTGTTCCCGCCCACATAGACACGGTACCGGTGTCCCCGCCCACATAGACACGATGCCGGTGTTCCCGCCCACATAGACCGGTACCGTGTCCCGCCCATAGACACGGTACGTGTTCCCGCCCACATAGACACGGTACGGTGTTCCGCCACATAGACACGGTAGGTGTTCCCGCCACATAGACGCGATGCCGGGTTCCCGCCCACATAGACGCGATGCCGGTGTTCCCGCCCACATAGACACGATGCCGGTGTTCCCGCCACATAGACACGATGCCGGTGTTCCCGCCCACATAGACCGATGCCGGTGTTCCCGCCCACATAGACACGATGCCGGTGTTCCCGCCACATAGACGCGATGCGGTGTTCCCGCCACATAGACACGATGCCGGTGTTCCCGCCACATAGACACGATGCCGGTGTTCCCGGTGACATGTCCCCATGTGGACTCTGCCCTGGTCGAGACTGAATGGACCGCTGTTCCCCGACTTTTCCCCTTCATGAAGCCTATATATTCATCTGTTATTGTATAACCTTGTTTGTCTTTTTAAGTTAAAATGTTGTGTGAAATTAAAGTTAAAGAATACACTTTGACTCGTACCTTGTAACCAAAGCTGAGATTTCACAGGAATGGCAGCAACAGTGAGACGATACCTTGGCCAAAGAGTTCTCGACTGGAACTTTCTGCTGTGACTCCGCCCTCTCAGGCACCAGAGGCTGTGTGAGCTCTCATTCTGCTTTAGACTGTCGAGGAGTAAACATCTCCTCCCCGATAGGATTTGAGCCATACAGACTCAGACAAATTCACAGTGCCTGTGTTGTACATAACCTGATCTGTTGTAAGAACTTTAATCACAACATTTCTAGTGTGAGTGTCGAGTGTAAATCCTACATTCAAAATGCAATTGGACAAAACTAGTCTTACTTATAGGCATAATTGTAGATGGACAAAACATGTTCAGTTGGAAGAGAAGTTTTAGTCGTGGTCGGCCGAAGAGTCCTCGACTGGAACTTTCTGCTGTGACTCCGCCCTCTCAGGCACCTGAGGCTGTGTGAGCTCTCATTCTGCTTTAGACTGTCGAGGAGTAAACATCTCCTCCCCGATAGGGTTTGAGCCACACAGACTCAGACAAATTCACAGTGTCTGTTGTACATCACCTGATCTGTTGAAAGAACCATAATCACAACATTTCTAGTGTTAGTGTGAAACCTACATTAAAATCAATCGAACAAAACCTGTTGGTTGGGAAATAATAATAATGAAAATATTTCTAGTGTAACTTAGGCAAAAGTGCAGTTGGACAAAACCTCTTAGGTAGGATAAAATAATAATAATGAAAATATTCCTTGTCAAGTCACAGATTTTCAGTTAGACAAAACATGTTCAGTTGGAAGAGGAAAAAATCACATTAAGTTCAAGTTTAGCTGCAAAAGTCATGGTTGGCCGAAGATTTTCTCGAACTTTTTGCAGTGACCCCTGTAGGAACGATAACGTAATAACGGTGGTGAGCCAATAACGTAATAACGATTGACCTATAACGTAATAAGTTATTACGTTATCGGCCTTGCAACGAGAAAATCCTTTGATAATGTAATAACTGCAGCCAATAATATAATAACATTAATCAAGTGATTTCATGTATCAACACGATGTGGCTACTTTTTCACATCTTCTTTTGGGTTTGGGTAATTATGCTAACAAGGAAATTAGCATTTAATAATAACATTGTGCAAGGATTGTAAAAAAGAATATGGCTATATAGAACTCGCACATTTATGTCAGTGTTATTGAGTGGTTAGGCTGAACAATTTTAAACACACCTCCAGTGAGCAATATACAAGTACATATTAAAAAAAACTCTTCCTCAACCTCCGCGGGCGGTCTCTTTTTCATCCAAGCTCGGGTCCTCTACCAGAGGCCTGGGAGCTTGAGGGTTCTGCACAGTATCTTTGCAATTCCTAGAACTGATTGGTTCGACAAGGACACGCCTACTTCATCATGTACTTTTATGTTGCTCGGGGGAGGGTCTCTCTCTGTTTCCCTCCTCGCTGGACCACCAAGAGAATGTAGCGCTCACCATAACTTGTGTTTAGTTTGTAATATAGGGAATAAAACCATGATTAATTTTAATAGAACGAGCCTCCGTCTTCTGTCCATATAAAGAATACGCCAACAACGCGCTTATACAGGCAGAAGAGCCTTCTAATTGAAATGTGGATAAGCTTGTTCTGGACCTAAATGTGTCCACTCTAAAACCGAACCTCAAGAGCTACTTTGGACCCGAGTGTAAAACTCTGCGGAGACCAAGAGCACGGCTGAGGCTGTGCGTCCGCCCTCGCTACAACAGCAGCGCCTTTAGCATGCACAGCGCCAAAATGTGATCGAGTTGCTATTTCTTTGCTATTTCTTTACCCTCTGGCTCCTCTCTCATTAAGAGAGAGGAGCCAGTGTGCACGGCGTCTAAACAGTTTTCCTCTCATTCTGATCCGAGGAGCAAGAGGACGGAGAAGTGTCTGCGGCCGTGTCATTGCCCTCCTCTGCCGCTCGACCCGTGACTTTATCTGACACATACATTTCATTTACGAGTTGGTGGGTGGCGGCAATGCAACCAGCCTGCGCCATCTGCCCCTCCGACCACCACCAACCACTCACTGCATTCACCCAGGCTTCCTGATGTTTCCAAACGGTCTCCAAAAGTGCAACAAAAATCAGTTTTTGAAAACAGCTAAAGGATGAGATGAAAGTGTTTTAGATAACCTAAAATACGGGAAATTACATCTTAATCTTTAAAAAAAAATTCCTGGGGGAGGACCTCCAGATCCCCCGGTTAAAAGAATTACCTGGACCTCACTAGTTCTAAAATCCTGGCTACGGCCCTGCTGAGCACGTCATCTTTTGGAGCCTTGTCCTTGATGTACTTGTGGATCTTGGATGTTTCATCCTGGATAGTGGCTCTCACGCTCACTAGTCCTCAGCCTCCTTCCTTACGGCTAGTGTACAGTCTCAGGGTGCTGGATTTTGGGTGGAACCCTCCATGCATGGTTAGGACTTTCGTGTCTTAACATCTGTGGTCTGTATCTCATCCTTTGGCCAGCTTATTATTCCTGCAGGGTATCTGATTACTGGCAGGGCGTAGCTGTTTATTGCCTGGGACTTGTTCTTGCCATTGAGCTGGCTTCTTAGGACCTGCCTTACTTGTTGGAGGTATTTGGCCGTAGCCGCTTTCCTTGTCACCTCTTCGAGGTTGCCATTTGCTTGTGGGATTCTGAGCTACTTGTAACCGTCCTCAATGTCTGCTATTGTTCCTTCTGGGAGTGAGACCCCTTCTGTGTGGACTACCTTCCCTCTCTTAGTCACCATCCGACCACACTTAAATCTCTATACCAGCCATGTAAGCTTTCTCTGCAGCATTTTACACCCTGCAGTGATGTGCTGGATTGTCTCAGGGGCATCTTTGCACCATTAGTGCTGTCAATCGATACATTATTTTAGTCTGATTAATCACACTTTGAAATTTGACTAATCACGATTAATCGCAGTTAATTTTATTGTTATTATTTATTAACTATTTGCCTTTCCCTGGCATAACACACTGATTTCAACTAAGCTAATAACTTTTTATTACGATTTCAGCTTATTAGGTTGATTTAAGGCTTATTCAACAACAGTTCGAGGAAAATTCTTGTATCTTACAATATAAATAACAAATCAAACTTATTTTTGGGTCGAAGCTTATCAGACAAACACTGATTTATACTGATTTAATGCCTTAAGCAAATTTACTTTACCAAACACCACTTTCTCTCAAGTTTGTGCGGTCAAAACATGTGCGATTAATTTGTGATGAATCCATGATTAATGCATTCATATATTTGTAAATGTAGTAAATGTAGTAAATGTATTACTTTGCATTTCAACTGGGCAAGTTCTATATAGACATTTTTTTTTACAATCATGAGGAGATGCTGGCTGTGGAAAAGGATCGGGGCTGGTGTCGCCATGTGGACTCTGCCCCCGGTCAAGACTGTGGATGTCAAAGGACCGCTGCTCCCCGACTTATAACACTCATATTACTTACACTTGTGTTTAACCCTGTTTTTAATGAACGATTAAATGCTTTATTTCTCTTGGTTTTTATGCAATAGCAGGCAATATAAGAAAAGGAACAAAGACAGACAAAATAAAGTCAGATTCACCTCTAATATCTATTTATTGAATATCCACACACACAGAAACACAGAGGCTCGTTGAGTTACATCTTAAATGAGAATAATCGCAGTAAAATGGTCTTGTGGTATAATCATGTCAATCATATACTGTAAAATCATGTTGAATATTTCATAAACTCTCCATAGACGCTCTACTTATACATTCATCTACATCAAACCAAGAGTAAACTGTAAAAAGGGGATATTTCCATTTGTCATATTCAGAATGTTATATTGTTTTTGACAAGGATTTATGTGCTTAAAGGACATTAGTTATGCTTGGGGAGTGAGAAGATTTCCCTTGGACTAAGAATCAAAATAGAAATACTGTTGTTTAAGCCGAACAAATACATTTAATGTCGTCAAAACTCAAGTAAATGTAATGTTCTGAAATATTTCCCCAAATGTGGACACTCCCTTTTTACTGTAATGATATCAAAAGTCGATCATACTCTCTCTTGCAGTATATTATGTACAGTACAGTCGAGAAAATGGAGCAGAAACAATGGGAGAACAGTGGATACATGTTACACTCTACAGTCATTCATAACAATCTATATCCCACACATATTTTACAGTTCATACGGACCGAGCAGCGCAGTGTCGCCCAGCGCACTCACGATCTGCTCCCACGACAGGATCGACTCTAAAGCCGTGTTCCCCAAATGTTAGTTCCTTCATCATTTCTGGCACAACTGATAATAATCTGTGGAGATGCAAATGACTTTGTGTTGGAGTTTTGGAGACTTCATGAACCCAATGACACAACGCAAACCATTCTTTTAACTATAGGGATGGGCACAGTTATATATTCTCCCGATACCAGTACTTTAACGATACTTGGTTTACGATACCGATACTAAAATATTTGTCATGTTGAACCATAAAACAGAACAATAATGTTAAAGGCCCTATACCAGATTTTATTTTATTTTATTACAAACATTGAATTAAAATGTTAATTGTAGGCCCAACCCATTTCCTAACATATTTATAGCATCCCTCTTCTTCATGGGAAATACTTTATCGTCAAGTTTCACAACTCACAGGGTCACTTTCACATTAATGCTTTATGAAATTGATCCAAATGCTTTAGAATTAGATGCACAGTGTTTTCCCCACAAATGTCTAGGTTTACAATAGGATATACTCCAATGAAGGTTCTTGAGTCATCGTCTTTACTCTGTAGTTGAAGTGTCAAACGTTTCACCTCTCATTCAAAAGGCACTGACGAAGCTTTTTGGATGAGAGGCGAAACGTTCGACACTTCAACTACAGAGTAAAGAAGTTGATTCAAGAACCTTCATTGAAGATGGACAACCCTGTACGACTAAGAGCCTACACAGACAATTAGCTATACTAAAAAAGGACAAAAAACACTTTTCTTCCACTACTAGAAAATAAATCAGGTATAGTGCCTTTAATTTATTCTATAATCTTTTAAATTTGTGTCGTATATTTGAGCTGTCCCTGGACCCAACAGGCGTCAAAACTTGGTATCCAAAGAAAAACATTTTTGTTTGGTACCGTTTTTGATACCAGTAGTTTCTAAACTTGTTTTCCGACACCATGGTGGTTTCGTTTACCGGTGCCCACTCCTAATCCTGCATGACGAGAATGTGTTTTAATAACTGTGTTCAAGGTTTTGACAAAAGAGTCACGTTTTTGAGAAATGACTTCAATCAGTCAGTCACTTTTTTATATAAACTGTCAAAACTGTGGCATTAGATTCACTTGTATTACTTAAAAAGTTTAAGAATGACAAAATGTGACATGTTTGTGAAGCTTAAATCATCGAGTGGACTCAAACAAACCCAGTCCAGTTTAAGCTTCACTACAACCAAAAATATGACACGTTTAATCAGCATTTCCAAAAATAAGGCCTTAAATATCATTTAAAAGCATTAGATTTGATTAGAGTGAATTCATTTGGAGAAAAACAAAGGGACGCTTAACTTTTTTATCAACAATAATAAAACAATAATATTTTCTGTCAGATTTACCCTCATTCCTTTGTTTAATGTTATGTTTAATAATCTTTTGAAATAAATGCATTGATTTGTTTTGTTTGTGGCTTTAAATATTGTATTGATGCATTAAAATGGGATTAAAAAGCATAACATATGACTTTCTGTGACCTGTGTAAAAGTAAAGGTATCAGTAAAAGTAAAAAGTCCTAATCCTTTATATCTAATGCCTCACCCTCAAGCCCTGAACCACAGTTTGGGAACACTGCTTTGAGAGTTTATGAAGTATTTGTTTGGTTCACGCGTTACATTTACAATCACACTGTTTGTTAATCACGAGCGCCCTCTTGAGTTCTAAAAAAGAATCGCAGTATAGCTCTGGAGACAATATACATTTTAAAACATCCTCTAGTTTTGAACAGACATACAGTTCTCCTCCAGTAAACATCGGTGAAAGCATAAAGAGCGTTTGACCTGAATTTTAAGTGATCATAAATGCTGAATCGGTTCAGTGTTTGGGGAAATGTTGACTCCAAACCCGACATGCGCTTTAGTTTAGTCTCTGTCACAGCCTTTACAATCTGTACAGTCCAGGGGAATCCTCAACATGCGAAAAATAATCCCAAACTCATTCAAAACAAGCTGAAGGTCGACCCTTGTTCGATGTATAAAACAGACAGCAGCCGGGCCGAAGTAGCAGCAGGTTTTCCTCAGGCATATTTTCTGGTTAATCTCTTTGATTTTCCCTGTCGTCTTTTATGATCTGCTACTACTACTACTACTACAACTACTACTACTACTACTACTTCCCCAATACACAAACTCCATCACTCCGCTTGTCACCGTGGGCAATATAAGAAAAAGACTGAAGGAACAAAGACAGACAAATAAAGTCAGATTCACCTCTAATATCTATTTATTGAATATCCACACACACAGAAACACAGAGGCTCGTTTAGTTACATCTTAAATGAGAATAATCGCAGTAAAATGGTCTTGTGGTATATCATGTCAATCATATACTGTAAAATCAAGTTGAATATTTCATAAACTCTCCATAGACGCTCTACTTATACATTCATCTACATCAAACCAAGAGTAAACTGTAAAAAGGGGATATTTCCATTTGTCATATTCAGAATGTTATATTGTTTTGACAAGGATTTATGTGCTTAAAGGACATTAGTTATGCTTGGGGAGTGAGAAGATTTCCCTTGGACTAAGAAACAAAATAGAAATACTGTTGTTTAAGCCGAACAAATACATTTAATGTCGTCAAAACTCAAGTAAATATAATGTTCTGAACTATTTCCCCAAATGTGGACACTCCCTTTTTACTGTAATGATATCAAAAGTCGTTCATACTCTCTCTTGCAGTATATTATGTACAGTACAGTCGAGAAAATGGAGCAGAAACAATGGGAGAACAGTGGATACATGTTACACTCTACAGTCATTCATAACAATCTATATCCTACACATATTTTACAGTTCATACGGACCGAGCAGCGCAGTGTCGCCCAGCGCACTCACGATCTGCTCCCACGACAGGATCGACTCTAAAGCCGTGTTCCCAAATGTTAGTTCCTTCATCATTTCTGGCACAACTGATAATAATCTGTGGAGATGCAAATGACTTTGTGTTTTGGAGACTTCATGAACCCAATGACACAACGCAAACCCTTCTTTTAACTATAGGGATGGGCACAGTTATATATTTCCCGATACCAGTACTTTAACGATACTTGTTTACGATACCGATACTAAAATATTTGTCATGTTGAACCATAAAACAGAACAATAATGTTAAAGGCCCTATACCAAATTTTATTTTATTTTATTACAAACATTGAATTAAAATGTTAATTGTAGTCCCAACCCATTTCCTAACATATTTATAGCATCCCTCTTCTTCATGGGAAATACTTTATCGTCAAGTTTCACAACTCACAGGGTCACTTTCACATTAATGCTTTATGAAATTGATCCAAATGCTTTAGAATTAGATGCACAGTGTTTTCCCCACAAATGTCTAGGTTTACAATAGGATATACTCCAATGAAGGTTCTTGAGTCATCGTCTTTACTCTGTAGTTGAAGTGTCGAACATTTCGCCTCTCATCCAAAAGGCACTGATGAAGCTTTTCGAATGAGAGGCGAAACGTTCGACACTTCAACTACAGAATAAAGAAGATGATTCAAGAACCTTCATTGAAGATGGACAACTCCTGTACGACTAAGAGCCTACACAGACAATTAGCTATACTAAAAAAGGACAAAAACATTTTTCTTCCACTACTAGAAAATAATCCGGTATAGTGCCTTTAATTGATTCTATAAAGACTATTTCTTTTAAATTTGTGTCGTATATTTGAGCTGTCCCTGGACCCAACAGGCGTCAAAACTTGGTATATTTTGTTTGGTACCGTTTTTGATACCAGTAGTTTCTAAACTTGTTTTCCGACACCATGGTGGTTTCGTTTACCGGTGCCCACTCCTAATCCTGCATGACGAGAATGTGTTTTAATAACTGTGTTCAAGGTTTTGACAAAAGAGTCACGTTTTTGAGAAATGACTTCAATCAGTCAGTCACTTTTTATATAAACTGTCAAAACTGTGGCATTAGATTCACTTGTATTACTTTTATTACTTAAAAGTTTAAGAATGACAAATGTGACATGTTAGTGAAGCTTAAATCATCGAGTGGACTCAACCAAACCCAGTCCAGTTTAAGCTTCACTACAACCAAAAATATGACACGTTTAATCAGCATTTCCAAAAAATAAGGCCTTAAATATCATTTAAAAGCATTAGATTTGATTAGAGTGAATTCATTTGGAGAAAAAAATGGACGCTTAACTTTTTTATCAACAATAATAAAACAATAATATTTTCTGTCAGATTTACCCTCATTCCTTTGTTTAATGTTATGTTTAATAATCTTTTGAAATAAATGCATTGATTTGTTTTGTTTGTGGCTTTAAATATTGTATTGATGCATTAAAATGGCATTAAAAAGCATTACATATGACTTTCTGTGACCCGTGTAAAGGTAAAGGTATCAGTAAAAGTAAAAAGTCCTAATCCTTTATATCTAATGCCTCACCCTCAAGCCCTGAACCACAGTTTGGGAAACACTGCTTTGAGAGTTTATGAAGTATTTGTTTGGTTCAGGCGTTACATTTACAATCACACTGTTTGTTAATCACGAGCGCCCTCTTGAGTTCTAAAAAAGAATCGCAGTATAGCTCTGGAGACAATATACATTTTAAAACATCCTCTAGTTTTGAACAGACATACAGTTCTCCTCCAGTAAACATCGGTGAAAGCATAAAGAGCGTTTGACCTGAATTTTAAGTGATCATAAATGCTGAATCGGTTCAGTGTTTGGGGAAATGTTGAATCCAACCCGACATGCGCTTTAGTTTAGTCTCTGTCACAGCCTTTACAATCTGTACAGTCCAGGGGAATCCTCACATGCGAAAAATAATCCCAAACTCATTCAAAACAAGCTGAAGGTCGACCCTTGTTCGATGTATAAACAGACAGCAGCCGGGCCGAAGTAGCAGCAGGTTTTCCTCAGGCATCTCGATGTTACAGTAGCTGCTCATGGTTTTGTTGAAGAAGAGAAAGGCCACGAAACGCAAACACAGCACCGAACGTTGATCGACCCCGTGGAGGCCTGAGAATGGCAGATGAGTCTTTAGCCTGAATCGGACATTTACTGAAGCGCTCTGCTAATATAAGCACCCCAAAGAAGAAGGAGCTAAACTGAAAGACAAAGCTCTCAATCTATGAGTTCTGGGCCATGACTGAAAGGACTAAGTCAGTCTCCAGTTCTATCACACCCTCTTCCTATCTAGAGTCGCTGCTCAAATAAAGAGGTTCCTTATAACTAGGGCTGGGTACCGTTAAATGATACCAGTAGGGTTTAAGAAAAAAGAAAAGTTTAGGTACTCTTGGTATCAGCATTAAAGAAAGTTACTCGGATAAATTAACGTTATTTTTTCTGTTTTCTGCTTCCAGATGACAAACATTTAAGTACAGGTGTTGAGAATCTGTGAGCATTATTATTATTATTTTTTTTACTAAATATGTTTGGCAAAGCTACGGCAGCCCAAGTGCCGCAAACCTGGACCAATGAATAAACAAACTGTAATATGTAAACATGAACAATGTTATATGTACTTGGATTAGTATGAAAAATGAATGTCCTGCTGAAACAAAAATAATTGAGGGGAATTTTAGGCAAATTTGGGGTTGATTTTTGTCGTCTAGTGAGTTAATGTCATTAGACTCTAATTATAGGGGTAAAATCCACGGGACTTAGATCAGTGGTTGATCCCGCCTGCCTGGGATTGCAGGCGAGGGCCCAGAGCTATGCCTGGTCAGAAGGTCAGGTCATAAATAATATTAATATGACTGAGTAAGGACTACAGGTGCATTAACCACTTCAATTTCAGTGTATTTGTTTGAAATAAAGACTTAGTAGCAATTATTTTCATGTTTTGATACATTTGTGGAGGCCACAGTTTTGGACTGGCCTCCACAAATGACTACAACACACGTAGGGGGGGCTTTAAGGAACCACTGAGTTAGTCCAGGATGTAGACTCATAAAGTTTCTATTTTGCTTTTAGTTTTAGTTCTTTTCCCTGTAAGCTTTTAATAAGCGCCACTTTCTGCTGTTGCTCCAAACCCCACATGTCCTGTCTTCATTTTCTGTCAGACTGATCATGATGTTTATTGTAAACCTTTAGCAGGTCCTCGGTGCTCCCCGGGAGACGCTCGAATGTCCGATTAACATGTTAACATTCCATTGCAAGCAAACATTTGGTGATGAAAACCCTGCTTCCCCCGTAAGCCTTGACCTCGCACGGTCAGGTCTTGTGCGTTAGATTCTCCAGGTTCAACAATAGGTATTAAAAAAAAAAATTGTTTAAAGCATCAGTATAAAACATATTTAACGGATCCCAGCCCTATTCCTAGACACACTGGAGGAATTGCCTCTCATTGGTCTACAGTTCCCCCTAAAGAGCAGCAGAAGTGTCAGAAAAGTAGAAATTATGGAGGACTAGACAAAAACCTTCTAATTATTATTTAAAAAAAATAATTGTCCAAACTCTTAGGACGGTAATTGCATCTTACAATTTTGTCCGAGGTGCCAGTATTAGCAAATGCTGAGCTACAAAACAAAAGCGTTACTGACTCTCCGGTTCGTAGAGAGATGAAATGAAAGCAACGGATTCTCTCTGTGCATCGAATAAAGCCACGACGATAAAAACCATTAGAAAATATCACTCTCATAACTCGCTTTGTCCAAACATCAACAATATATATTACAAAACTACCCAGATTCAGTCACCGACAGTAGAAAAGTAGCCAAACTGTTAGCGTTAGCACTGTTAGCACCTTCACAGACGTTTCTAAGAGAGCACATCGTTTTCTGGCTCGTACACGTAACATTTAAGTCTCTCTGGCTCCACATGTATTTATTTAAAGCGGTATCTTACAGAAAGCCATGACCCGGACTTTCATTTACTCAACACTGGAGCGGGCCGGGAGTCTGACTATTGCTCTCACCCTGGGGGCACTTAAGACAGTCGAAAATAATGGACAAATGAACATTACGTTGGTTGTTTGCGATTGTTTGCGTGACACTGCAGGCAAATTTCATCCTTTTGTTGGACCTAACAAACAGACTAACACCTGGATACAAGTACTTGCCTAATCTTCATAATAAGGTGTTTAACTTTGGCACTGATTCAACGATTATTCATACAATTGTAAAAGTAAATTGTAACTTCAGGCTTAAGCTTTATCCTCACAATGTGACGACTATTTCCTTTCAGAAGGATTTAGCAATAACGTGATTTATCAAGATTTTTTGGTAATATTTAGTCAAAATCTTTCTATATAATATGTCAACAACATAAACTCACACATTTTACGCCTGGTTCTTTCCATTATTTACGTTTCTCGTCACAGATATAGTCACACACATGTTTACACGTAATGTGCCTTCAATTTTTAAATGACAACAGTAAATAAAATAACACTTGCAATCTAAATATTGGGCGGTCCGGTGGTACAGGAGTTAGAGCTCGAGCTTCACAGCTAAAAGGTCCGGGTTCGATCCCCGGCTGGAGGGGCCTTTCTGTGTGGAGTTTGCATGTTTGTGTCTGCATAGGTTTCCCATACCACTAAAAAAACATGTACAATAGGCCAGAGTGAATGTGGTGGTCGGAGGGGCTTTTGTCAATCTACCCCAAGGGCAGCTGTGGCTACAATAGTATAGCTTACCACCACAGAGTATGAATGGTGGTAAGCTATTCATACTACTACCTACTACTACTTGTAGTAGTAGTAGAACTAGGGCTGAAACAACTAATCGAAATAGTCGTCAACTATTTTAGTAATCGATTAATCGTTTTCTGGTTCACACAGACTAAAATAGAGCAAAAATGACATGAAAATGTAGTATTTTTGATGAAAACCTACTTTGTTTTTATAGTTAGGGTCTGTAGTGTTTTGTACATTGTACATTTCATGAATATCTGTGTCTCATCCAATCAGAAGCAGAATTAGCGCTAAGAGCTTCCAACAAACATTTACTTTAAATTTACTCCATCAACACGTCATCAACCATCGCCACTTTTGCTTTATATGATGAATTTTTTTTTAAATTACATTTTCCTACACCATTCACAGCCAAGTGATTAATCGTAAAAATAATCGATAGATTAATCGATTACAAAATAATCGTTAGTTGCAGCCCTACTGTAATAACAGCAGCTTTGAGAAACTTGCTAACACAGGCTTGTAAAGTGCAATACAAGTGTAAGCCAATATTCACAGAGTTTCAAATCGCTGCAGTATCTTATTTTTATCGCCTGCAATGTTGTTAACACTTTATAATAACTACACCTTATTTAGCCTTAATACATTATGAATTAACACTTAATTAATCATGACCAACTCATTAGATAATCTATTGTTAAATAGTAATTGTTAGTCACACTTAACTAATGAATTGTTCATAATTAATTAAGTTTTAACTCATCATTTATTAAATGGCTAAATGGTCTCAACTTATATAGCGTTTTTCCACCTACATTAGACACTCAAAGCGCTTTACAGCAAGAAACACTCACCCATTCACTCTCCAGTGTACGCAGACACTAGAGGAGGGTGGGTGAAGTGTTTTTCCCAAGGTGTAGTTATTATAAAGTGTGACTGCAATGTCTTACTTCAGCAAAAATCGCCAAAAAGTTAGCGCATTAAGCCTTTATTTCTTGATTTACTTATCTGTAATTGACTGATGTCCATTATTTTTATTTTTATTGTTAATTCTTTGAACTCCCTTTTCCTCATTCACTCCCATAAACGATCCCTCTGGCTCCCTCTTGTGGTTCGACTGTGAAACGCTTATGAGCTAAAATATACAAGAAACGATGGATCTTTAATAATAACGCGTGTGCTTTCAGTTTATCTGTACATTACCTTCACTGACAGTTTTACAATCACTTCAACATTAAGTTTGGTCCAACTTTCGGTTCCCGTTAAACCCACTGTGGTCCATAATGTTTAGGCTCAGCGCAGGAAAGGCCCAGTACTGTGATCTGCCCTGGGGGGGAAGAGATGGAGGCGCATGGGGAGGGTCCCAGAGATGAAGAGGGGTTAAGTCTTTAGCACATGGAGCCAGTGGGGTCGGGTTCTCCGGGGGTGTAGAAGTCTGGGATGGGCAGCCCGGTGTGGAGGGTCACCTGAGGAGAGAGAGATAAATGTTAAGAACAAGACAAGCTGATACAAGGCATATTCTTAGCTCCTGTGAGCGCCTTCTGACTCCAACAAAGAGGCGTGAGCACATTTACACTGGCTCCCTGTCAGCTTTCATGTCTAATTTAAGGTTTGTTGTTTTCAAGTGGCTGCACTCTTTCAGTCTGTCTATTTAGTGCAGCAGATCATTTTTCACTACAATACTTCAGTTGGTGACACAAGCATGACTTTTGGCATATATCTTCTGCAATGACTGGGTGTCTGCTCAAAATTTCAAGATGGCTGTTATTTTTTCAAGCCAGTTTTTATCAATGGTTTCGCTTGTCTCTGTCTGATCATTAGTTTATGCGTTTGCTTTACTTTCTTAAGGTAGAGTCAACACGCAAAGGTGAAAGGATTTGTATTTAATACTTCATAGAGCTTACTATAAACAAAGATGGAGTCCCCGCAAACCTTAAAATGGTAACACTTTATTTTACACTACCCTTGATACATTGTACCTGCCACATTGAGTAATGTGCTATGTAACACTGTGTAATAACTTAAACTTACAGGTTACATACACAATGGAATAGTGCATTAGTCTTTTGGTGGTACATAAGCTAATAAGACATAAGACCCAAACCCTAAGCCCTAACATTCTAATTTTATGATATTTTTGATTTGGGGTTTTTACAAGCTGAGCCATAATAATCAAAATTATAACAAATAAAGGCTATACATATCTCACTTTGCATGTAATGAGTCTATCATACATTAGTTTCACAGTTTAAGTTGAATAACAGAAGTGAATGCACTTTTTCACGATATTCTAATATGACTCAGCACATTACATTGTACTATATTTAGTTGGGTACAATGTATGCAGGTAGTGTAAAATAAAGTGTTACCAAAATGTGTTTCAGGATTCAGTAGGTACAGAAATTTTTTTCTTTTTGTTTGTTTATTGAATGTAATAGTTTTTCTTGGAATGACCGTCTGAAACGATCAGGCTACACATACACAATTCAGGTGGTGGTTTAGTACATAATTATATAAATGCATATTTACATATACTTTTTTTTTTTTAAAGAGCGAATGTCGCTGCTCAACCGGGGCACTCTGGTGACTTCACTGCTGTGTAACTCTGTGAGAGGTTCAGCTGATCTTTGCTAATGCTGTACCGAGCTTTACTTTCTGTAGAATAATAGACTAGTACTAGTTGTAGTTTAGTTTAGTGTCCCAAATGCTGTCTAATAGTTCCATATCAATTAGCTGGTAGAAATAGTTATAAGATCTAGTTAAGATGCCCGAGTTGCTGTGACAGGGTAAAGCCGAGCCAAGGGAAGGGGGCTCATGTACTTACCCGGATAGTGCAAAGATCACACAGGACTTAAATGGCACTGGATGACTGATCGGGCGAGGTGGAGAATAACCAAACCTAGTTCCCATACATCAATGTGCACATCAGACTAATGTGGAAAAAGAATGGATTTTTTTAATCATTTTATTTTCTATTTTTTATGGACACACAGATCTTTTGACAGAGAAGATTGTAGTGAACACTTGCAAGTATTTTTCTACTCATCTGCTGCACTGTATAGATAGAGGACGCCAAGAACATTTTCTCTACACTGAATTTTTATCAAAAAATTTAAATTGCTTTTTGAACAAAGAGTTTGGTGTCGTGGAAAGGAGCAAAAAATATCCTACAACAGCCCAGTCAGTGATGCAGTATTGTGCCAACAGGGGGAGCTCTGTACACATTTCCCTTCATCGCCTCATTTATAAAGCAGTTCAACAAACAGCAGGGCGCATCTCAACTCTCGCTGAGACCAAAGGGAAAATCAAAGCTCATTTTTGTTTGAAACTTGTTTACGTCTCTAATCCGGCGACTTACAAACTGAAAACACTTCAGTAATCGCTAATATTTGAGATAATCCTCCTCGTAATCTCAACGTTTTGTCACTTCTTAACCTGGTCTTTAAAGTTGGAGCTGCTTTAAAGAGGAGTCAGTTTCAAAAGATATGAAAGAGTTTTGTCTCTTTTTGGTGTGTTTTTTTAATTCGAAGTGTGTCTCTCCGCGGTTTGTAACAGAATTTTAACCCACTATTTCGGCCTCACGCTGCGCTGAACCCTTTTGAGAAAATCCACAGAGGTTTATTAGAAGTCGGAGGAGACTGAAATGATTCCCTTTGATGAAATTGTAATGACTTTTAAGAGTTTTGGGTAAGAGTGTCATTGTGCGGCAGCAAAAACATGGGATGAGAGTCGGGAAAAGAAACACGAGAGATTTTTTTCTTGTAGATCTAAGAATCAAAAGCCTGTTTGAAAATGTGAATAAATGAGGTTTTGATCTTGAAAAGAGTGACCTATATTTTTTTAAGTAATCCCGTATTTTCTGGCGCCAAGTTCTCCCTTGCCTTCGCCACAAAATTGAGAATGAAGCAGCATGATTAAAAGTAATTCCTTAATGTTGGCTACAATGAAATGGTGCGAAAATGAGCCTGTTGTCTCGCATTATGGTGGTTCTTGAAGTTCTAGCTTTTATTCTTTGCTTTTTTGACACTTTTTTTGTTGTGTTTTCGTCATGTTTTCGTCGCTTTTTTTTATTGTGTTACTGTTGCTTTTCTGGCACGCTTTTTTTACGGCTCTTTTTTTTGACGCTTTTACATTTGGGCCACAAGAAAACATTTATTGGACAACGAACTCTCTCACAGTTGGGCTATTTTAATAAGAGCTTGTATCGCTGGTCATGTGACTAAAGTGTCAAATGTCTCGAAAGGTGCTTCACTTTGCGAGTCGTGTCTCAGTGTGTCAAAGCGGCGCATTGGCTCAGAGCGTTTGGATGTTTTCTGGTCATTACTTTGGTAAACCTTAAGGACGTGCTGCATTTCCCTTGTTTTCTGTTTAAAGGGATATTTCGGGATTTTTGACATAGGGCCTCATTTCCTAGTTATCCAGAGTGTTGTTGATGTCTGGAGATATTTTTTCTTAAATTCATGCAGTTCTTATATTGAAGAGTCTAGTGGCGCTAGGCTAATGCTAGGCTAAAGCATTTCTATGGTAAAGTCTAGCCTGCATTAAAAACAGTCTGACCACTCCACAGTGCACCTGAGGCAAATCACTTATAACACCAGACTAACCATATAAATGTCTGTGTCGATAGAATAATTTTAACCATTTTGCATTTAAAATAACTTAAATTTGAGCAGCATCAGCTTCGTGGCTGTAAGCTAACGCAGCGGCGGAGTGATCTGCGAGAAAATAGTCCCTCAAAATGTGGTAATTCATGTGATACAAGGTCAGTTTTATTTCTAAAATTATTCTATTAACACAGACATTTATATGGTTAGTCTGGTGTTATGAGTGATTTACCTCGGGTGCACTGTGGAGTGGGTCAGACTGTTTTTAATGCAGGCTAGCTGTTACCGTAGAAATGCGCTAGCCATGCACTAGCCTAGCGCCACTAGACTCTTCAAATATAAGAACTGCATGAATTTAAAAAATATATATCTCCAGACATCAACAACACTCTGGATAACTAGGAAATGAGGCCCAATGTCAAAAATCCTGAAATATCCCTTTAACAAGCAAATAGCTCTAACTGAATGAAATAAAAGATTTCACACTGATGTCCTGCCTTGTTATGGTCCTGCCTCGGAGCTGCAGATTATTTATTGTCCTATATATGATTAGTCTGATCATTCAAACATCACCATCAAATTATGACAATGCCACATCGATTGTTTATGAGAAGTCGCAATAATACAGTTTGTCCACAAGAGGTCAGTGTTCAAACAGAATGAAGAAGCTCAGAATCTTTATGAGACTTTTTGCCAGGAAAGCCTTGAAGTGTGACAAGGCTTCACTCACCGATCACTCATTTTAAGACTCTAGGCTTTAACAGGAGTCTGAGACGATAATAAAGTCACACCAATGATTTATTCAGGAAAATCTATCAAATAAATACTAGGTATTGATCTATCGGCTTCACACGTTATGGATCCGCCACTGTGTGAGTAAACTAGGTGGGGCTGGGAAAGAAAGGCATTGTTTACCTGTACGTTCCTGTTGAGGCTGATCGCGGGGTAATACGCCCCCTCCAGGTTGTCGAACGCCACTGGGCCCTGCTGCTCATCGTTCAGGAGGAAAATGAGGATCCCTCGAGAGAAATCCAACAGAACACCGATCGTAGAGCCTTTCGTGATGCCCCCGTCCGTCCTGACAACAACATGGAAATGATTAACATTTTTCCTTCCTCAATCACTCCTCCTGGTTTAGCTACTCTGCTCATTTGTCCCGCCGGTTTTTCCCACCCGCGGAGGAAACCAATGCAGATCCAGTGCGCACCTGTTTGTGTGCGAGTTGTTGTGCATGAACAGGAGCGGTTGTTATCCACGTACATGGCCCAGGCCTTGTCGTCCTTCCCGAGCATCACGTCTTTGAGCACGTCCCCCCGAGCGATGCCGAACGCCGGGTCCGGGTGGTTGTCGTACCGGTCCAGGGTGATCTCCCAGTAGTGCACGCCCCGCGAGAACGCCGTGTTCCCATCACCACGCGGTCGTCGTAGCTGTTGCAGGTCACCGTGAGGTTGTCGTTGGAGAACATGATGTCGGGGTGAGCCGAGACCGGATCGAAGGTGAACCAGGCCACTGCGAGAGGAGGGAGGGGCGGTAAGTGACAGCGGAAAGGTGGCACAATGGCTCCATGACTTATCAATCCTGATTTGAGTAATTTTGTGTTTGGCTTTATTTATATTGGCTCATCTGTTTCAAATTGTCAAAACAGTAAGAGGTCCTTGTGAATTACATTTTGCCTCTTTCAAAAAATATTTGTAAGGGGAGTCATAAAGTCATAAACAAGTCATAAAGCTGACAAACATCTAAATTCATCATTGAAGGGCGTATCTCATGGCCTGGAGATTAGTTGGAGACTTGATTCGCCGCCGGTCTAAAATTATTCTATTAACACAGACATTTATATCGCTAGTCTGGCGTTATAAGTGATTTACCTCAGGTGCACTGTGGAGTGGGTCAGACTGTTTTTAATGCAGGCTAACTGTTACCATAGAAATGCTTTAGCCTTGCCCTAGCCTAGCGCCACTAGACTCTTCAAATATAAGAACTGCATGAATTTAAGAAAAAAATATCTCCAGACATCAACAACACTCTGGATAACTAGGAAATGAGGCCCAATGTCAAAAATCCTGAAATATCTCTTTAACAAGCAAATAGCTCTGACTGAATGAAATAAAGATTGCACACTGATGTCCTTGTTAATGTAATACATCCATGGTCCTGCCTCGGAGCTGCAGATTATTTATTGTCATATATATGATTAGTCTGATCATTCAGTGGACAGTGAGATGTCTCAGAGACGTCCCCTGGAGATAAGGCGAGTCTCCAGGTCGTCTGGGTGAAAATGAACAGGTTAGATTTCAGTGAAGTCCACATGGTCTCTGAGAGGTCTCCGTGGTCTTAAGCAGTTGTGTTGCAAACACTATTTGTTGTCCTCAACCTGTGAGACGTTTCTGTGACGTCCCTGCAATGTCTCCGAGACCTGTCGACTACCAAGGAGGATCTCAAAGAGTCATATGGAGTCTCTTTGACATCTTTTCGGTATCCAACAGGTCTCGGAGACATTGCAGGAACGTCACAGAAACGTCTCACGGGTTATAGTGTCTCCTCTCATGTGGAAACTCTGCTCCATCAACACATCTTTATCACTGAAGGTAGATGCCAATTCTTTTCCGCTGTTTGACTAAATTTGTCAAGGACCTCGTCTGAAATTAATTGAAACAAGTGCAATAATCTGGAATAAAACACTATTACTCAAATCCAGATATACATTCAGAGTTGTTGGGGTGATGGATGATGGTCTGGAGCTGGAGATGGAAGAGGCTGAATGACACTGTGAAGAGAAACACTACGTTAAATGATTATGAAAATCTACAGCTTTATCTTATCATTAACTGTGTATTATGTTTTATTCATATTTCTGTAAACTACACATGCCTGGCTTGCAGAAATTCACAATATCGCACAATCCTTACTCTTTAGACACACTAAATTGCACAGAAAGCAGTTTGCATGTTGTGGGCTGCAGCGCTCGAGCGATATATATCTCGACATGTGCCGAAACGGCTTTCATTACAGAGCTTTATTTCCCAGTGGAAGCAGCTGGTTTAATAACGGACCGAAGCAGCAGCAGGTGAAGCCCACAGAAACAAACAGGCCTAGTGCTGTGAGTGAGATGGGACTATGGGGTTGTTGAAAGGGGGGGGGGGAGGTCGTACCTGGGCCTATAGACTGAATATCACACGGTTGGAGTCCGGCTGAAATTAAGAGAGAGAGAGAGAGAGAGAGAGGAAGGGGAGAGAGGGGGGAGGAAGCAAAGCAAAAGCAGTGAAGGTTTAGCAGCGGAGGAGCCATTAAGCACAGGCAGTAGTTGTGTTTCCATACTCGTTATAAAAGATTTCGCTCAACTACGTCCAACATTCATGCTTTGAAAACAAGATATTTCACTTTAAAACTGGGAACATTTATTTGTTGACTGAAGTGTTTGGCCTAGTTGCAATTAGGCTACTCCTTTGTGAATTATAAACATGAAAAGAATATTCAAAAATGACTTCATTATTCAACTTTTTCATGATGTCAACAGCAAAATAAAACAAAAAAACCAACAATTAACCAAATTTGACATTGCTGTGCTGTACACACATTATTACACCCTGTAGAGAGGTTTTTTTTTCAAGTCATCAGCTATCCTGGGTAGGGCCCGACCAATATATAGGCCAATAAACAGGCAGATATCTCTGGAACCGAAAGTGGACGACACTTTCATCAGCATCAGAAAGAACTCCCACAACTCATTAATCTTCAAGGGAGCGGAGAAACATCGCTGTGAAAATCGCTCACAAGTTTGTGCGCCTACTTTATGTATTTAATGTTAGGCATTGACAGACGGCATTGCGTCATACAAGGGGGCGTGGCCTCGCCGAGGGGAAGGAAGTATCTTTTGGGAAACACAATTTTTCACAAATGTAGTGAATTTCTGGTGGAATTTAAACTTATTTATCACACACATCAATAAAGTCAAGTCTAAATCGGGTCCATATGGATGTTTTTTCAGAGCAGATTGTTCAGTAGAAGCGAAAAACAGCAGTCGTAGCTAGAGTTAGCATGTAGCATGAAGCATCATGTTAGCATTCTCCGCTGTTGAACTACTTTGCTGCTCTCCATGTCTTTGTATCTATATTGGGTAGAAAACTATATTCATAATTCAGCATTTATTAAAGTAGTTTTGTAGTAATTATAGGCAGTTTAGATTTTTCTCCTCTTTGTTTTCCCCCTCAACCGCTTCAAACATGACCATATAGACGATTCCAGAGATGTCGTCTGTGTCTATCTGCTGACTTTTGGCTTTCAAACAAGCTCCCTCTGAAGTACTGAACATGAATGTTCTGAATAAATCAGCCCTCTGTCCCTCATACAGCGCCCCCTGCTGTCACAGTTCCACACTGACACGTTTAGAAGCATCATACACAGGATTACAAGACATTTTAAAAAAGGTGTCCAAAAATATTGTTGGTGCATATCGGCATTGGCTTTAAAAAAATCCACATCGGTCGACCTCTTCTAGATACTATGATTGAAGCCTTAACTATAATAATAAATGTATCGACCAACTCCCTTCATATCGGTATCGGACCTCATACATATCGGTCGGGCCCTAATACAGTGTTGCCTTTCGCCACAGCCTCTTCATCAAACAACGTTCAGGGCCGACTAGTTCAACCTCTCTCATGGAAACACAGCTACTGCCAAGACAGAAAACCTTGAAACTGAGACTTATCAAAGCGTTTTAGAGCGTTTGCCTGCTCCACTTATTTCTGTGGGAGGAAATAACAGCCATAACACATTTGTTCATCCAGTGTGAGCTGCTTCTTTATTCAGCGGCAGATGTCCAGCTCCCTGTAACGTGCCAGGAACACTTCACTAATACAGTCTACTTCATGCACTGTAGTATTCAGAACATGGGAATAACAGCAGCAGTTGCGGAAGTAAATGAGGTTATTATTGTAGTTTAGAGTCGTAATTCTTTGGTCATGTGCAATGCATTTTTAAGATTTGAGAATGGAGTTATACTTCAGCAACTGCTCACTTAAAGCAGTACTAAGTAACTCTTGCCCCTAGCGGCCATAAGCACAACTGCAGGTGTCTTAGCAAGTTACGATTTTTTAACTTATTAAATGTCTTGGAGAGTAAATACTACGCTGACAGAAAAGGTGAAGGGAGAGAGGGGTGTTGTACATCCAGTTATACAATGGGAATATTTTATTTCACTCAAACTTGGCTGTAAATACTGTTTAAAGTGGCGCTAGCCCGCAGTTAGCTTTGCCCGTTAGCCTGTTAGCTTCTTCTCCGTGATTCTATTAGTGTGTATCGCTTGCTCCGCCCCGGTGGCAGTCAAGTTGCAAGCATGGTTTTCTGGCCAGAGACACCAGGGGGAGATGAAAGACCCCCCAATCATCCCATTAACACTTATATTACCCCCAGAGGAACTACGAAAATGATTTATTAAGGTAAACACGTTACTTAGTACTGCTTTAAAGCCACAAAATAATCGCCACTTAAACTATATTATCAAACTCAGGTAATGTGCGGTTGTATCTGAATAATTTCTTCTCCTCTCAGTGTTCATAAACTTATATCTTATCCAATATAAGAACTATAGAGTTGTGTGCTTACAAAAACAATGTGCAAGATGAGCAGCCGAAATGAGCCACAGCTTCAGCTCGGATCTTTTTATTTCTTACTTTATTATCTTATCCTAAAGAAAGCATATATGTAAAATAGTATACGACGAACAGACTGAATTAGTCAGGCAGCTGTGGCCTAAATTCAACCAGGAAAAGACTAATATCACTCTTTTAATTGGAGCTGCACAATATGACACCAGACTATCCTTATTGCAATAACACTGGTTTACAACATAAAGTTTTAATGAGATGATTTAGGAGACATTCGTTTTGCTCAATCAGGTCAGTTTATTACCCTTTGGCTAAATTTTGCATGCATTAAGTTCCATTTTAGCCTTGTTTTCCTGAATGCTTACATGTTTTGTGTAATTGAAACGACATGTACTGTGAATTATTTTGTTTGTTCTCATATTGTGCAGCCTTTCTTTAAACCACATCCATCGCCTTCTTGAAATAACGTTAATGCCTTCGTAAGTATAATTTTTAAGCTGCTGCATGTACCTTCCGACGTGTGCATGAGCAGCGTCTTGCTGTACTGGCCCACTCCGCTGCCGTTGAAGGCCTTGACTCTGGACTTGTAGGTGCTGTTGAAGTGCAGGCCGTCCACGGTGCAGATGGACTCCGGACCCACGTACACCTCCTGAAACACACAATGCCAGTGCCGTGAGCTCAGAGGACATCGCAGGACGGATGTTCCCCAAGTCGAGAGGGTCAAGAAGAAAATCCCGCTTGGGTAATCCACTAAGCCTTTTAGTTACTTCCTCATGCGGCATTAAAAAAAAAAAAAAAACACCTCGAGAAACCGGCCATATATGTACTTTCTTCATCACTCATTAACCCGACTTTGCTTGAAGGTTAAAAATGACCTTAATTTTAACCAATCTGTAGGACTGGGAAAGGCATTGTCAATTAATCTGTCCCAAAGATGATGTTGAGGAATATAATACACACAATAGTGATCAAAACACATGTTAAAAGTGCTGAAATATTGTTATTTCCTGTAAAAAAGTACATTAGAGACCCCCTTTTTTGGGTTTATATGATGTACAAGAATATAATACTGGACCTTAATTTGCGTACTTCTGAATTGCAATGGAAAACAAATCAGCTGCAGAAAATATCCCCCTCTCTCTAATCTTACTATATAGATTAGACATTTATAAACATGTTCAGAAATGCATGTGGTCATTTGATCAGTTGTGCAGTTCATACTCCAGCTTTCTCTAAAATGTGAATGCTCCTTGGACTATAGGGCTGGGCCATATTGACAAACATGAATATCTGAATATTTGTGGGGACTTTCTCGATAATGATAATGAAATACGCAAAAATGTGTTGGAAAACATCTAAACTTACATCGCTTGGTTTGCTTGTAAAGAGAATTGTCCCGAACAGACAACAAAAGGGCAGAAAAACACTTTCACATTTTTTTTACCATTTCCTCCCCAATTTTTCCCCAATTCCTATTCCTATTCTTCCCATCTTTTCCCTTTTAAAAATAAATAAATTTTTTAACAATTTTTCTTCAATTCTTCCTTCAATTTTTGCACTTTTCATCCTATTTTTTAACCACTTTTTTAAGCAATTTTTTTCTCAAATTTTCCCTTCCACCCCCCCTTCAATTTGTCCCTGAATTTTGCCAAATTCTTCTCCATCTTTCTCTATTTTCCCCATTTCCTCCCAAATTTCCCCCTAAATTTTTACCCAATTTCTTCCCCATCTTTTCCTCCATTTTGTCTCCAATTTCCCCATATTTTTCTCTCCAATTTGTCCCTATATTTTGCCCAATTCTTCCCCATCTTTTCCCTATGATTCCCAATTTATCCCAAAATGTCCCATATTTTACCCAAATTTTTGCCCAATTCTTCGCCATCTTTTCCCTATTTTCCCATTTTTTTTCCTCCAACCCCTCCCCCCAATTTTTTCCACATTTCATTCCACATTGGACATGTGCTCAATATTGTAATTTTGCATATGATCCACAGCAATTCCGATATTATCTTGTTGATAGTTTAAAACATGCACTACTGTATAGCTATAAAAATGATTTCATAATACTAATCAAAATCATTCAGCCCTGGACCAAACGTTTTCTAAATCCCGGAAATGTGTGTAAATATTGCATTTCGAAGCGTCCTCCAGATTGTGGGCTTGTATCTCGTCAGCAGCAGCAGCAGCAGCGTTTGCCGTAAGTGAGTTTGTAAAGTGTGAGTAGGAGGAAGTCGGCCCACTCCTTTTATTAATAGACTCAGAGACACCACCTGCGTAGGAGAGGTCTGCTCTGACGGGTACAGGAACCGGGAAAATCTCATCCAGGTTTTAACCAACGTTTACGTGTGTGTGTGTTTTGGATCCTTCTGTAGATTTAGTCTGTGGTTCTTAATCAAGAAGGCCACAAAATCAGACGACAAACTTCAATTAACAGCAAAGGACTAAAAGGAGCTTAACAAAAGGTGACAAAAACAAGCGGCTGAAAAGGGAGGAGGAAACTGGGACCAAGACCAGACTAAACTCGAGCTAAGCCACAAGAAAACCAGGGCAGAACCTATTACCCCAGACTAAACAAGGAAGAAGGGGAGACACTGCAGGCAAAACTCACCAAACCATTTATTTAAATGGCAGAATATTTAGAATAAGCTCTGAAAACATAAAATCGTCCAGTCTTGTACTTAAAGGGACTGGATGTTGGTCATTTACTCACTACTGCCACCTCAGGTCTTACGCATAACTGCAGCCTCTATATTAAGCTCGTGCATGACGGCACTTCAGACCCGAATAAACACCTGTTTGAGTGACAGTGCAGGATTTTAGGCAGTTGTGGTGAACAGGTCTGTGCTCATTCTACACATTAGGAACATGGGGAGGAAAATACATATTAACCTTTTTAAATTCTGTATAGTCCCTTTAACATTTTGAAGGTTTTTTCAGAGGGACTTTACCATATTTTATGCCGACCTTGATTTATTCTGTTTTGAACACCAAACAACAAGGAACATTTACATTTTTGCAGATTTTTTCAAGTAAAAATTCACTTGCTTCAAAAATTAAAAATACTAATACTAATGTATCAACAGCGAATTCAGTGAATTTAGATCTGTCTCTGTCCATTATTTATATTTTGTCACATTATGTCAAATTATTAATATGAAAACATTTAAGAGCAGGGTATTGTGCTTTTTGCAGGGATTTGGTCATAACCTCAAACACATCTTTATCACTATCTTCCACTTTGTTGGTCAGAAAATGCAATATCTAAAACGGCTAAAGCATAATATCATATAGTTTCACTTCCTGATCCTCCACGCGACAGACCATAAGCCCCTCCCACCCAAAAGAAAAAAGTATGTGTGAGCTATGGCGAATGTTTTCACTCAATAAGCTTAGCAAGAGATCGAGAGGTAAGGAAAGCATTTCCTGGATACGTAGGACCTCGGGAGGAACTTTTCGGGAGCTACTGGAGAAGATCGAAAGACTACTAAAAGATGTGCTTGCGGCCGAAACACAATTCCAGGTGCGATTTGATGAGAGAACAACATTATAACATGGTAAAAAAGCACTAAAACATCTATTTAAAGCAGTACTAAGTAACGCGTTTACCTAAATAAATCCTTTCCGTAGCCCCTCTGGGGGTAATACAAGTGTGAATGGGATGATTGGAGGGTCTTTCATCTCCCCCTGGTGTCTCTGGCCAGAAAACCATGCTTGCACCACCGGGTCGGATACACACTAATGTAATCACGAAAAAGAAGCTAACAGGCTAACAGGCGAAGCTAACTGCGGGCTAGCGCCACTTTAAACAGTATTTACAGCAAAGTTTGAGTGAAAAATTATTTCCATTGTATAACTGGATGTACAATACCTCTCTCTCCCTTCACCTTTTTCTGTCAGCGTAGTATTTACTCTCCAAGACATTTAATAAGTTAAAAAATTGGAACTTGCTAAGACACCTGCAGTTGCGCTTATGGCCTCTAGGGGCAAGAGTTACTTAATACTGCTTTAATACCTCCCCTTTAAATGACAGAAAACTCCCAATATTTTGTCATATTTTGACTGACCCCACATTCACCTGCAGCGTCTCACCTTAAACCTGGACTTAACAAGGCAAATCCAACACTAAACCAGGAGTAGCTTAAACATTGCAACTTTCATCCAAGTCTGACAAAGACAAACACTAGTGCCATCAGAGGAAGCCTGTACACCACACACACAACAGACTGAGACGCACAAACCGAATGCTACTTTTAGCGCCTGTCTCTGTCTGTCTGTGGAGCGGGCGCAGCTTGGCCTCTGCCTCTCAGTAATTAGCAGCGGTCCATTGTGCTGTGAATGAGCGGCTTGTGGTGCTAAGCTGTTATTATCGCAGATGAGAGACAGACGCAAAAAAGACGAGTGGGAAATGTACGCTTCGCCGGGACAGAGGGGATTGTACAGGGATATGGTAAGATAAGGCGAAGAAGGAGCCGAGCCGAAAGGAAAAGCTCTCGATTTACCGGACGATCTGCAGTCGGTCATGAGCTCTGGGTCAGGACTGAAAACACCAGAGCCGATGCTAGCCTTGTGCCCTGAGTAAAGTTTAGCAACTGTACGCATCCCAAGAATAATCGATGAAGGGTGCCCCCCATTTACCGTGAAGAACTCAATAACTAGAACAGGGGAGAAGTGACATCATGAAATAACCTGAATTTAGGGCCTGCCCCACTGTTTGAGAACCACTAGCCTATTACTTTGCCATTGTCAGACTGGTGTTTAGGACAACATTGTTTTAAAGGCCTGTTAATTTGTGTTTATGGGCCCAAACAACATGTACACCCACTGATCCCTGCCCCACTATTAAAGAAACATGTTCTCTCACCCCCTGACACTTCACGCCTCATGTAGCTAAAATCGAACAAACAGCCTCAAGAGAGAACTTAAGGAGCAGTTACTCAAAGTAACTCGGATGCTCTCATCTCAGAGCCACTGGAAACAACTCCCTTTGAGACAATTACAGCAGCTTTGTTTACTTCTATCAGCCAAACTATTGTCTACATGGGACTGTCCTCTCACACACAACGAGGAGATAGTTTAAACTGCACTGCACTTATTTTAGTGCATTGTGAAGAAAACTTGAGGCGATTACCCGATCATCAGCCAAGCGGTAGAGTATGGACTCGCGCTCATGGGGAGTATGGGAAAAGTCGTCCGCCCCGACCTGCTGCACACGTACTGCTCTAACAGCTTGGATTTTCAAACAAACCAGATTATGTTTGTCTTAAAAATACAAATTACAATTGCCAACAAAAATGTTGTATGCATGAGGCCCTTGTGGCTGTGGGGGTCCAACGCAACCTGCATAGTCTGCATGTACGAAGAACCATCTCTGGAAAATACAAGATCCCAGACCCAGATACAAGCGGTTGAAATGGGATGGAGCAGTGTTTCTGAACCAGGGCGCGCGTGGACCCCTGGGGCCATGCACTTAGCAGATGGCACTTTGAATTGTTTCAGAATTAAAAAGAATATGAAACGAGTCAAATTTGAAGAACAAACCATTCAGCTATTATATCTTCTAACAAAAGCAATTGATTGAATTAACCAACTGGATGAATGAGAATCTACATCACTTTAAATTTAAGATATATGAATATATGTATCTCATATTCTAATTTGCAGCAAAAAGTATAAGTTTGAGGGTTTTACATGAATCGTGATCACACTTTCTAAATAATTGTCAGCAGGACTTTCGAGATCAGGGGGTAATGACTTGCCCAAGAGGTTCGCAAGACAAGAATAAGGTTGGGAAACACTGCCTTAGAGTTTGGGGTGAGGAGCTCAGAGTAGAGCCGCTGCTCCTACACATTGAAACGAACCAGATGAGTTGGCTCGGGCATCTGGTCCAGATGCCTCCCGTACGCCTCCCAGTGGAGATACTCCGGGTACGTCCAGTCGGGAGGAGGTCCCGGGGAAGACCTAACCCACTGGAGGGGCTGTGAGTCTCGGCTGGCCCCATGGGAACACCTCGGGATCTGCACAGACGGCTGCTCCGCCACCCAGCCCCGGATAAAGCAGAAGATGGAGGGACATTTGAATATATTTGTAAATTGCTATTCTCTATGATATATTTCACCTTTCGGGATTATAATGAAAGGTTCTAGTGTGTGATGCATTACTTTCAGGCTTTGTACACGTCACGTACCGAACATGGACAATTAACTGATTTCCGAGCACGCAAAATGCCATTGTTGTCAGCAGAGGACCCACGGACTGGAGTGAGTCAGTCAAGGCTAAAAACAGAAGTTTGCAATCAGCGAGGCAGACTTGAACATGAAGGAGCACTGCATCACTTCATGACATCAGCAGGACGGGGACAGAGGGCTTTGAGTGCTTGAAAATGATGTGCAGCAAATGTCAGAAGCAACAGAAGTCTACAACTGTGCTGAGAAGTACAGCTGGACACATCCTTCATGATGTTACATGGTGAAAAAAATTGACTCCCGATGGCTTAGCTCTGAGTCTTGCCCGGATCCTTCTTGTTTTCCTCTTTTTTGTTCCCTTTAGTGCCTCTTGTGACATGGGAGACTCATTGTAATATTTATGTGTCTCTAATGGTGTCCCTCCTACAACTGGAGTCTGTTGTGCCCACAGTAGTGTTTAAAAGGGTTGTTGAAACAGTGCTGAAAATAGCTGCAGCCATAATGCGTCCAGAGTCACTCCTGCTGTCATGGCACACCCAGGTCAGCAGGTGCAGGGGACTTTCTCTGGGCCCATTTAAAAGCCCGTGTTTCACATTTCCCTGCCTCTTTGTACGGGCCTCATTGTGTCTGAGGTATAAGTAGCAACGGTGACAAAAGCCGTGGGGCCTGTATCCAGCGCACAGAGGAGGCGGCGGCCGGATGGATTACACCAGGAGACTCTGGGAGGGTCTAAACCGGGGCTTTGAAGCTACAGCTGCAGCACGGACCGCTTTCTCTGTCCGTCACTGGAAACCGCACGAGTCACATGACCGGCGCTATCTCACTCACATCCACCACAGGGAATACACACTTTGGTTTTGTCCATGGAGTCGGACTGAAGAGGCTTTGTCGGGCAAAACGAACACAGCAAAATGCAACACGTGAACAAAGCTGTGAATAGCACTCTGTCTGTGTGTTGCATACGTGCAGACAAGAAAAGTTTTAAAGCAAATTATATGTATATTATAGTGAATATTGGCACAAGCTATAAACTCTTTGGGGAACATTTATCAAAGCAGGAACTAAAAAGCCAGAGCAATCTGGAAAATAGCAATTAGCTACGTATTTTACCACCAAATTTAGCCTTTGAATTGCGTGTATTACAGTATTAGGGCCCCTTATCTGACATGTCAATGATAGAATAGAGTTTGGGAAAATCCACTGTTCCCATGCAGATCCGCCATGTTTGTGGCTGTCAGCATACATTACTAACATTAGCTAAAAACTTATAAAAATTATAAAAAATGAAGAAAAAGCCATGGCTGTTGAGTCATACTGGTAAATACATCTAACTCACTGTAGTGTCCAAGTGTTTTGATGTGAACAATAACTCCAGTATTTTACCTTTTGAAATCTCCATTAGTTTATTATTGCAGCAAATCCCATGATGCTTAGTGATATGACATCATAGTCCTGAACTCTATGCAAACGACTCTGCTGCTGATCCACTTTTGCACGTGCTACGTTTTACACGTGGGCAAAGACTTGGTTAATGAGCTCTTTTGTGCGTCGCATCAGCTGCAAACTTTGTAAACATTGTAACTATGTTTGCAAAATTCCAGGAATATTCAACATTGGGAATTTGTCAAGGGAATTAGCGGGAATTATAATGGAATAAACAGGGAATAAATAGAATGGAAGGTTGTTTCTTAACAGGCAGATATAAACTGAAGAATAAAAATGTGATTTTGTTTTGTTATGCACTATCTGTCACAGCAGAGTTAAAAGTTTCAAAGAAATCACTGTGATGTCTGACAGCAGGGTTTGAAGGGGACAGTGTTTTAGGTTGTGTTGAAGAGGTTTCGGAAATGGTACAAACTCATCCATGTTTGTATCCACCTTACATATTTACCTGTGTGTGCATTATTACAATATTGTTTTAAGAGTCTATGATTCAGGTCTGTTCTGTTTAATGCAGCTCTGTGTCAGACACAGGCCCCGCCCACTCCTCGTACAGGATTGGTCACTGTTAGATCTGAGTCAGAGAATTTAACCAGAAATAAACAAAATCATTGCGTAAAACGTTGCCATTTTCCCACCACTCATGAGAAAGATTAAGCAGAATGCAGGTTTAGGAAAGTTGAGTCATGTTTTGACAAAACGATATGGGCCGAGTCGGGGGTGTGACTCAAATGCATGTTCTATGGTTAAAAAAATTATTAATGAGTAGTTTTGTTCAACAAAAATGGCAAAATATATCAAGTTTATTTAAGCATCTTGACAGTTTTTAATGTGTGAAAATTCTAAGCTAAAGTTCCCATAGAAAGTTTACGGGAAATTATCGGGAATATTCTGACCCTTTGCAACCCTAAGTGTTGATTGAACTGTCCCCAAAAAATAGATCAATTCAAATAAACAAATAAATTAAATAAAAAGTAATAAACAAAGTAGGCCCTGTGTTGTTGGTTTGTATCAGGAGGAGGTAAGAGCAGAGCGTAGTACATTGTCTTCACAACACAAATATCTTTTAAAGTGATCCAAATACTACCTCAGACCCGCCTGTTAAGGGTACACTGTATGCTGTGTCACACTAGTATTTGTAGAAGATAAAAGTACTTGTTTGACTCGTCCCTCGACCCATAAAACATGCCTCTCCCGGTCACTACCCAGCGCTGCTGCTGCTGCTGGAGTGTCATTGTTTCACAGCGACGCCCTGTAAATAATGGAGTGTCATTGGCGCGCAGTGTTACCCTGAACGGTCCCCCGCTGCCGTCGTCCAGCTCCAGGATGTAGCCCTCCACGGCGACCGTTGACAGGGGAGGCTGTTTCCACGACAACGTAGCGCTGTTGTTCTGAGTGCAGCACTCCTCCAGCTGCAGCATCGGGGCCGCGGGGACTGAGGGGAGAGACAGGAGAGGTTGGGCTCACTCTCACTGCCTTGTAGAGTGTGCTTTCATTCACATAAAAGTGTCTCACCTTTCATCTGCACAAAGTCCAGCTGGTGGATGGTCTGCAGCAGAGGCCCACTGTCCAGCGTCAGGTCAAAGTCGCTGCTCATTCTGGGGGTGAGTGTGCCTTTGCCCCACTGGCCCTCCGTCATGTGCACCCTCCGGATCAGCGCGTCAGAGATCTGAAACGATGCGCACGGACAGGACTCAGAAACACGGCGGTCTGTGTACAATACTTTGACTTTTACTCCACTACATTGATAAATATAATTCTTACTACATTTATACAAAGGCTCCATGCATTTTGTTCATTTTAAGATCCTAATAATGCGTACTCCAGAGCAGTAGGTGGCGCTGTTTCAAATGCCATTGACTGACAACAAGGAAGAAGGTTTGTCCCTGCCGTGTTGCCATACAGAGGGTGTACAGAATTGGTGTTTCTGATGCTGTTTTTATTATATATATAAAGAGTGAAAGTTATTTTTCACACTTTTTAAATCGATGTGTACTTTCTACTTTGAATAAGTATTTTCTGCAGCAAATACAAGCACTTTCACTACAGCAATAATTTGACTTTTACTTTAATTAGAGCAGTGCTTGTATTGTCTATATATTTGTGAAGTAGTCGACCTGTAGGAAGCCGCTGGGGTCGTTCTCCTTGATGACCTCGAGGCAGTACTCCATCAGACCTGTCGTCTGCCGCAGCTTCACTGTGCAGTGGGAGATCTGGTCCCGCACCACCTGTGACACAATAACACAGCTGTCACTATGATATATCCATCTGTATAAACAATATTATCACTTTATATCAGCCAGGCTGTGTGCCAATGAAGCATAAGCCTGACATTTCCCCACAGAAAGCAGTAAAAGTGGGACAAGTTGAGGACGACTCACGTGGAATACATTACCAAGCACCCGCTACATAAACAGAAACAACAGCGGAGGAGGAGAGAGAAAAACAACAACATGAGTTTGTTGATGGGTGCATACCTATGTTCCCCAGGTCCTATGTTACCTGCGATTTTTTTTTCCGTAGGTGAGTTGGTACCAATCACAAGTCATGAGAGTGAAATGTCATACATATATCAAGCAGCTTAACCCTGACCCTGCCCGAGCCACTAACCTTAAGGATAGTGGGCTGGGGCCTAATCTTAATCAATAAGAGGGAAGGAACATAGGGCTGACCCCTTGTTGATGATATTGTTAATGCACTTCCAATAAAGTGAGTCATTGTCACAGAAGTGCTAGAAACAAGCCTGAGAGTTCATGAAATTGAAATCAGCGGTGGTGGTGACTTTGCCCCAAAGTTTTTAATAAACAACCAATAACTAAAGCTGATGAGCTAGTTAGCATCGTAATGCTACCTCCAGTAAAGTCCATTTAGACCATAGACATATTATTAATAGACCGTTAATACTCACTCCTCCCCGTTTACCACAATGACCACATTCAAGGGGGAAATCATGGCAGATTTACAGACTCCTCCCCAGCTCTGACGAAGCATGTTCCTAAAAAGGGCATAAGGGCGGGATCTTCGTTGTAGACTCGGCCCTTGTGTGACGTGTAGCTCGTGCAGCTCCAATGCTAACAGTCCGACCCCTGTTAAGTAGGAGATTTCTAAAATGTATCCTACGATAACCAGCCCGGTGCCTCTGACTGTGTGTAACCCAGCGTAATCACAGGAGGAATATCTAGCTGTAGACAGTTCCAAAAAATTAGGCACCGGGCATTAAAGTTGTTTTTAACGTGTCTAAAGTGCAATGCATTCCAATGGGGACTAGCGGCTATATGACGGTACTACAGCAATGGCGGAGCAATGGCGGCCATTGATTTAGACACGCCTTCTTACTGAGGAAAGTTGTCAAAAGTCCATAGTTTGACAAATTCCTTTCAGGCAATACCACAAAGCTTTAAAATAAGAAGGAAAAAAGATCCGCACAGCTTACATGCTCCCAACCAATTTAATATTTCTCGTCTCGACGTTTCGGGCGTCAAGTGTTTACAATAACACAAAGCTTCTCCCGTCTCTCAAACGAGTTGTTTTCCTCCCCTGGGTTCATCCCCACAAGGCGCATCATGTTTGTTTACTGCTAGACTTCACTGTACTCATGATAAAACTCCAATGGGCGCGTGGAATTCGTGTCCTGACACTGGGCAAACCTAGGCTGTTTATTGGCTGATTAATTATCACGCGTTGATGTTGTGTTTTATCATGTTTTGATTGGGAGGATTTTTGATATCACACCTTCTTGAACGCCGCATCTCCATCTGCCCACGCAGGAAAGGACTGTTTTACACAAACAAAGTAAACTATTATAGTCAACATTTAAATAACTTATAGCCAACATCCATGCATTGAGTACACATTAATATGACCGAATTAGCTCATCAATATCCTTTTCTTTCACACACAAATTGGATAGATTGTCCGGTGTGGACCAGCCGCCAATGATACAAATGCTTTATAATCAGGACAGTGTTTTTCCCACAAATGTCTGAGTTTACGATACACTAAAGGAGGACAAAACACAGCTAGAAAAAAAATCATGAATCGTGCATTTAAGTGGAGAAAAAGTCTGCACTGTCTTAGTTCACTTTCTACTTTACTAATTGGAAACAAAATGTGGTTGTTTTATGTCAGTGGTGAGATTCCTTTCGCCCCAAAACAAAGCATTGTCCAGAGCAGAGTTAGATTAATGACCGAGAAAGACAAAGGCGAGAGAGGACAGAGAGGGGAGAGAGGAGGTGGTGATTAAACCTTATGTTAATACAAACAGAACATGGAGAGCCGAGAATACCAATCTCATCATTAGCAGAGGCTCGTGCGGGGATCGATGGAGTGAGGGACGCCGCGCAGACGGGGATTTGACACGGACCGCGAGTGACACGGACTGAACAGAAGTGCCACTTGTTTTTTCACACCAGGACACGCAGAAACTGTCAGAGCCTCACAGGAGCCGGAGGAGGTGGCGCCGAGGCACGAGATGTTTTCCGTAAGAAAGCCACCGCGCGATCGTTTCACTTTTACTGGGATGTTGGAAAACTAGTTCTTAAAGAGGGGGTATTATGCTTTTTTTCAATCACATAGCACCAGTCTATAGCATACTACAATGATGACGTAACCTTCTGTTGGTCTGTGTATGCAGTAAATTAAAATAACTGCCTTGAATAAAATTGCTCTCTCAAAATGGCTGTACTGAACGTCTTGAAATAGGCCTCTGTCTCTTTAAGAAGCTTTCCGACACGCCCCCTTCAGCACACTGCTGTGGCATCTAAACAACACTACTGTGCGGGGAGGGGGCTCTGCTGAGCTGAGGAGCAGTGGTTGGTGGCTTGGCTGGTGACGAAAGGTCCAGAGGCGTCTCCAGGAGGTGGGGGCGTTCCTAGGAGGACTGAGGCATAGCTACACCTAAAATGGCTGCCGTCTAAGTTTTTACTGATTACTCAAAAATATGTGAATGAGCCAAGGCAACACTCCAGGCATGTGTTTAATGAGGGAATGATATAATAACATGATATAAAGCTTGATAAAGTCGATTTTACATAATACCCCCCTTTAAGATTTTGTAAGGGCTTGTATGAAGAAGAAAATAAAACCACGCTCTTTGTATATTACAGACAGCACTAATCATTTTTTATTGGACTCAGAGGACAAACTATTATGGGATTTTGATAATGAACTAAGGCTGCCATTCTCAAAATTGGAGACAACACGAGCCCCTTATCGATCCGAAATCTCTCTGGGCTTCCCAACAATAATTAATGTTAGAAAATGCTGTATTAATATAGACTCTGCTTCTTCCTACGCCTTTTCAACTAAGGTCTGGGTTGGTTGGACGGGGCTTTTCTGTGTGGAGTTTGCATGTTCTTCTACTTCTAGTTCTTCTTTTTGTGTTATTAAACTCTGCCATATGCACTGGGCACCGTTTTATGAACATGCCGTAAAAAATACACACACTTCTTTGAAACGACAGGCAGCTTTTGGGCTAAAATACATGGAAATCTTAAAGAAAATTTGCATAACATTTCAGCAAAATGTGAAAATGAAGATATTTGGGATTATAAGAGTTAGATTATCACCGAACTGATGTTAAGGAGTGCCAGAGAAATGTCGATTCATTGCCTGCTGAAATCAAATCCAATGCTTTTTAATGACATGTGAGGCCTGTTATTCTTGTTGACACTGTGCGGAAACCCTGATAATAATATAAAGGCAGAATGGTTATAGCTTAGGGCTGCATGATCTGAGGAAACCTTTTGACTGTCTTAGGTATTGCAATGTCATATATTTATGCAATATTTTCGTAAACCGTTTCTATGCAGTACGTTGCAATAAAAGGTTCTATAACATTTTAAGAAGCAACCCCAACTAGGCTTAGAATGGAATCAAATTAAGAAAGGTCTGTTGTAGATGGCGGTCTGTGGAGGTCGGTGAAGTTTTGGCAGATTTTTTGCATCTCCCTGTGGCCTAGTGTTACCGGCTGGTCAGCGAATCATTAGAAGGACAGTTCTTCTACTGTGTTTTTGTGTTATTAAACTATTAAAATTTGGCTCAACTGCACTAATTTTTATGAACATGCCGTAAAAAATACATAAACTTCTTTGTGACATAAATATGAATAAAAAGGCAAAGGGACTCTCTGAGAATATAATCGTCCACCACACGGCGTTTGAACAGGGACCGAGGCATTTTGTTTACAACTTATTACTGAACATACACTACAAACATTATACACACGCGCATGTGTAGCTGTCGGGCTTGGTCTGGGGTTCAGGTCGCTTCAGACGTTACTCTGAGCAGGTGAGACAGGGACAAAAACAGGAGACCCCAAAAAAGGGACAGTGGGTCGGGTTGGTGTGAATCCTCCTTTAAAGGATCTGTATCATGCTATTTTAGCCATTCCAAAGTAAAGTATAGGCATATATATGATATATTGTACCTCTATCACTATGGAGTACTCATTTTTGAGAGAAATATAAGTATTTTTGGGGGGTATTTTCCCTACCCGGAAGACAAGACGCTTCGATTCAGTTAACTCCGCCCCTCTCTCCCTCATTCCACATTTGCAGTATTATAAATATAAATATTGCTGCAAAAAGTGAAGTTACTTCACATAATGCAGTTATAAGGAGTTGACATGTGTAACACAGTTTCATAAATGGCTAACACACATGCTAACACAGACGCTAACACACACGCTAACACACACGCTAACACACACGCTAACACGCATTTTGATTGACTCACCGCTCAGTCTGGACTTCCCATGAGATCGCGTTGGTTATAAAAGTTAATCCACTTTGATTCTGGCCAAGGTTCACCAAGCATCCATCAGGTTGGTTGATATAGTCGCTTAATCCCGGAAAGAAATTCCAACTTCTGGCGAGTGCACTCTTCTTTAGGAAGGTTGAATAGTCCTGTTCCTCTCGTAGCCAAACGCGCATCCGTGGCATTATTGTTCGGTAAGAAAAAAGAGCAGGCGTGTCCAGAGTAGGTTAGAAAGAGCCAAGTCTTCAAAAACAACACTTATGCTCGGATCCATGGCTGCTCCGGGGCCGTGGGTGCGCTTGATTAGTGTCGCGGGACAGCACAGACGCGTCGGAGAGATGCTTTTTTTTTTTTTTTTTTAATTTTTGAAAAGCTGTTTTATGAATACAAATCAGGCCGTAAGGCATTACATTACAGACGTAGAGCACTTCCGTTCCGCTGTGACGACACAACTGAACAGCTCAGTCGTTTACCAGGAGAGGGCGGAGCAGCTGCTCAGAGAGCAGGATTCAGGAGGATTACTTAGAACTGCGTGAATGAAGCCAAAAACCGCTCTGGGGGTGTTTTTGATAAGGAAATAGCATAACAACATGGCTAAAAACTCCAAAAAGTCGATTTTGCATGATATAGGACCTTTAAAAGGCAAATCCCACCACAGAATTCTGACCTGCCCTCAACATTAAAGCCACGCTGTGAAACATTACAGGCTAAATTTCCTCTGTAGACCTTTTTTGTCATACCCCTTGAGCTTTTCATTTCTATACTATTCTAAAGTACCCCTTATCTCGAGGGGGCCGCCAAGTATTTAGAATATGATCAACTAAACAGATTTCTTAGCATGTGTTAACTTTTCATTAAAATCATATTGAAATGCAATTCAGTTTCATCTTCTTTTTGACCTGGATTAAGTAACTGCTGCTAAGTGCTCAGGCTCAAGGTCTCCGTACCCCTAGTTTGGGAAACACTGCAGTAGATGCCGATTTTTTTTTTGCAATGTTTTATCAAAATCAAGTCTGAGGAGAGGCAAGCCCAGTGTTTGGAGGTATTTTTCCACTAAGTGCTTGGATTTTATTTCATTCTGCTTTGGTCGAGACGTTACTTATGGCTTTAACCTATGGACTAAAATGTAGCGATAAAATATAAACTTTTTTCCCTCCAGCCCCAGTTACGACACGGCTTTATCGGGGTCTCGCATGTTTTTTCTTGCATATTCCTCCAGGTCGGTGGGAGATCCCCCTCACCGGTCCCCCCTCCGGATAACCATAATGTGGATGGATGGAGAGGACGGAGGAGGCGGCGTTGCTTAGTAACAGAGACTCTGCTGTTGCCATCGGAGACGAGCATCCTTCTGCAGCAACAGGAAAAAGAAAAAAGAAAAAAAACTGCAATTCAACCACTGCGGATGAGATCTCCAAAGAGAGACGAGGATCAGGGCTAGATGTGATCGCTAAGGGGTGTTTTATAGCAACATGTTACCGCGGTTACATATAGTGTTGATTCGCTTTGTACTGTTGAGAACCTGAAGCAACTTTAGTGATCAGTGTTTCTACAGGTTTCATGTGATTGCCCCAAACAATATTTTCAAAGCCACAAATGCAAAAGATCAATGTGTATAAACGAAAGTAATTTGGAAACGACAGGCAGCTTTTGAGCAAAAATGTATGAAAAACTAAAAGAAAATTTGCAGAAAATTTCAGCAAAACGTGAAAATGAAGATATATGGGATTATAAGAGTTGGATTATCACCGAACTGATGTTAAGGAGTGACAGAGAAATGTCGATTCATTGCCTGCTGAAATAAAATCCAATGCTTTTTAATGACATTTGAGGCCTGTTATTCTTGTTGACACCGTGCGGAAACCCTGATAATAATATAAAGGCAGAATGGTTATAGCTTAGGGCTGCATGATCTGAGGAAAACCCCTTGAATGTCTTAGGTATTGCAATGTCAAATATTTATGCAATATTTTCGTAAACCGTTTCTATGCAGTATGTTGCAATAAAAGGTTCTATAACATTTTAAGAAAGCAACCCCAAAACTAGGCTTAGAATGGAATAAAATTAAGAAATGACTGAACTTGTTTAAAGGAACAGGCCACCGTTTTTACATTCTGAGATATGTTCTTACCTTAGCTTTGACGAGTTCATCTGTACCTGTCTGGTCTCCACGTGTGCTTTCAGTAACGTAAACACAGCACAGACGGCGTTAGCATTTAGCCTCTCTCTTCTCCTCTATAGCTCCAAACGAGGTGAAGATAGAAGCTACCAAACTCTTCCCCGTTTTCCCTATTTAAATATGGTTACGTGAAGTGTTACACTATAAAGGATAATGACACACAATTAAACAATGTGGATTTTCTAAGCGGATAAAAAGGGGAACTATATTGTAAGGCGTAATAATACCAGGAGTAATTCGGCATCCGCACAGTGATATCTTCACTTTACTGCGCGGACGCCGAATTATGTACAAATGAACTCGTCAAAGCTAAGGTAAGAACATATCTCAGTATGTAAAAACGGTGGCCTGTTCCTTTAAGCCCGGGTACCTCATTTTTTTGGTGTAGAATACATTTATTTTTGCCACCTCAGAGTATGTTGTAAACAAAACACAGACCTTGTTGTATTGTCTTCGCCTAAAGTTTTATTGAGCAATGGATGATAGAAGGCTAGTCCTAAATGAGTGTAATTTATCTTGGGGGTGGCCATTCTTTGAACAATTTGAATACACATGAGGGACTGTAAGAGTTTGGGCCAAAACAAAAAAAATGTCACTGTTTGAACAGGAAAAATCAGGTACCCCAGCTTTAAGTTCAAATGCATTTTTCGTTGTAGCAAAAATCCGGTAATTTTCGGCCCAGTTGAACGCGTCATTAGCACTGGAAAAAGAGGAATTTTCCAATGGAACGGTGGGTACATTTACTTTTGTACAAGTGTGTTAAAGAGGGGGTATTATTAGGGGTGTTGAAAAATATCGATTCGCCGATATATCGCGATATTACGTCGCGCGATTCTCGTATCGATACAAAAGCGCCCGTATCGATATTTAAACATCTATTTTTGGGGAAATATTCATTGCAGCGTCTCTCTTTGGTCCTGCACTTTTACTCCCGCCCGCTAGATGCAGCGCACCGCGCAGCCCGCTTGAGTAACACTAGAATTTAGTGAGAGTTAGAGAAACACAGGAAGAGCTTAGCATGGAAAAGAATGAGTTATGAGACGCTACGTTGCTCTTTTAAAACTCTACATTTGGCTTTGGCTTTTACAGCAAAGACAGAGACCTGGATTATTACGAGAGCCACAGCTTTGTGCATATTGCTGAGTGCGTCGCCGCTGCGTTGGAGAGGATTTATCTTCGTAGCATGGATTTATCTTCATAGCATTTTATTACGGAATTAAACGAAACCGAGGTGAAACTACAGTAAATACAGCATACTCATGTTAAACCTGTGTCTCGCCACTGCAGTACTACGACACAAGTTTAAAAAGAGCCTGCTGTATGTAGTTTCCCCTCTACTTCAGTTGTGTGCTACTGCTGCGCGTGATGCCCGTGTCATTATGTCCCTGATCTACGAGTGACACCCGTTGTGGACTAGACACAATTTTAAATGCCCGTCTGAGTTATTGTATATTTTAATGGATGAAACCCATAATGGTTACTGATCGCCAAGGACTCCCAACTATAGAAATACTAGAAAACGTGCATCCCCAGTAATTGGTTTCATTACTAGGTTTCCAAGAAATCTGTTTTCCGTTCAAAGTTACATAATCACCATAAACACCACAGTCACAAGCACATTAGTGAAAAGCATTTATATCATAAGATGGATAGATCAAATGTATTTGATACAAATCTAATGAAGGTGGACTAGTTTACTGAATAGTTGTTTCCAAAGTAGTAAAAAAAAATCGCAATAATCGTCTAATTCTTCAATATCGGGATATATCGTATCGTATCGTATCGTGACCCTTGTATCGGGATACGTATCGTATCGCCTGAGACTAGGCGATACACACCCCTAGGTATTATGCTTTTTTCAATCACATAGCACCAGTCTATAGCATACTACAATGATGACGTAACCTTCTGTTGGTCTGTATATGCAGTAAATTAAAATAACTGCCTTGAATAAAATTGCTCTCTCAAAATGGCTGTACTGAACGTCTTGAAATAGGCCTCTGTCTCTTTAAGAAGCTTTCCGACACGCCCCCTTCAGCACACTGCTGTGGCATCTAAACAACACTACTGTGCGGGGAGGGGGCTCTGCTGAGATGAGGAGCAGTGGTTGGTGGCTTGGCTGGTGACAAAAGGTCCAGAGGCGTCTCCAGGAGGTGGGGGCGTTCCTAGGAGGACTGAGGCATAGCTACACCTAAAATGGCTGCCGTCTAAGTTTTTACTGATTACTCAAAAATATGTGAATGAGCCAAGGCAACACTCCAGGCATGTGTTTAATGAGGGAATGACATAATAACATGATATAAAGCTTGAAAAAGTCGATTTTACATAATACCCCCCCTTTAAGAACTTTAGTTTATAATTTGACAGATTGTCAGACTGAAGCGGCTCCTCCAGGGAGTTTCCCAAGAGTTTCCCAGTGTTTTCGAAGCCGCTTTGAGTGTGGCAGAGCTGGGTTTGTGGTGAATCACTTGAGGCTGATAAATTAGCCTGCACTTCACTTTGCCTCTTCATAGTATGTGAGAGAGAATCAACCGTATTTGTTTTACATCTGAAGCCACGTTACAGAAACGGGAGGGCATCCTGTGTGCAGTAAACACCGCAGACAGAGAGGAAGACAGCGATAGGGTGAGCGCCTGTCTCAGTTATTCTGCAGATGAGCGGGTCACATCCGAAAGGAACCTCTCGGTAAGGGAAGGAGGAGAGTGTGTAATGTGAGACTTGTCTTATTACACCAGAGAGTTTCCTTGTTTACGCTTTTGCTCTATAAGCCACACAGATATGAGCTTGTAAAATCCAGCTGATATAATAAACTCCAGCCCCAGTCGTGAGATTTACTGTCAGCCTTCGTGGAGCCGACAGCCTCTGACACACATTTTACGCCGTCATCTATTGCATGAAATCGCCTGTCTAACTTTTCACTTCCTGTTCCCTCGCTCTCTCCTCTTTTAGATGCAGCTCACTCTGGAGTTTGGCCCATATTTCCTCCTTAAATCACAGCCGCTCAGACAGTCCCGACAGCAGCAGCAGCAGCAGCAGCTCTGGGCTCGCGCTGGAGGGAGGAAACTGCAGTGAACTCGAGTGAACTGATATGAGGCTCAGGATTCACCACTTTAAAGTATGTTGCTTTTGAAAACATCATTTTGCAGACTTTATTCTTGCTCTTCAGTAACTCCCTCAACAAATAAACTTCTAGTCGTCCACAAGAATAAGGTCATTTAAGGTGAGACACTGCAGGTGAATGAAAAAATAAAACATTTAGAGATATCACTTTGCTGTACATTACTGACATAAACATGAGAAAATTTTATGCATAAAAATGGTCAAAATTGCCTTTATTTTCAGCGACTAAAATCTAAGTAATGGATCAGGTTTGAATGTTTTATTTTGTTGATGTAATTAGTTAAACATATTTTTTCATAGAGGATTTTGGATCTTGTTAAGTTTTTGAATAAGCTATTAACAAAATCTGGAAACATTCTAATTTCACCTTGTTTTTTTGTGGTTCAAATCCAGAGGCAGGTAACATTTTGAAAAAACTATACTTCTTAAAGTAGTTTTATCATACAGTACTTTTTACTTCCACTAGAGTCAAATTATATTGAAGTATCTGTTTCTTACTTGAGTAAAAATAATTGTTAGTAATGTGTATGTATATATATATATTATATATATATATATATATATATATATATATACATATGTATACATATGTCTGTATGTGTGTGTGTATATATATGTATATCTAAAACACTATGACTACTTAAACAATAAGTCAATCAATAGAATGGTGACCAGAATGGTAATATAAGCAATGATAAAAAATAAGAGAAAACTATAAAAGTAAATACACTGAGAAATCACAAACTTTTCTATTTTCGCTCTATGTTTTTCATACTTGTAAGTTGTCTTGTAAGTCTCATCAGATTTTTTTACATGTAAAAGCTTCGAATTATCAATGCTGCTAATCAATAATTGTATTTTGAAATTGGGGTGGGCACTTATAAGTTGTCTTGCTTCGGCCTACTCCTTTTGAGTTATTATTTATTTTTATTTTTCTTGGTTTTTTTTGTGATAATGTAAAAGTAATTATGTAAATATTGTAAATAATGATAAAGATGCGGGTTAAGAGGTTAACAAAAACTTTACATGGAAACATTTTTAAGTTGTGATATATTGTGCCTTCACCTACCATTGCAATACGATATTTTTCGCGATATATTGTGCAGCCTTAGAATTTTCTTATTCTTTTGTAAAATTCAACCATTTTTTTTTGTCCTGACTTACTTTTAGTGCTGCTTTAGTGTCGATTATCTGAGACTTTCCAGCTGCAAACACGCCAAAGATACTTTAGTAAAAACTAAGTATATTCACTCAAAGGACTCATTAGAACAATCGCAAAACAAAACCAGGACAGAAACAACTTCACAAAACCTGCTGAGACTCGCAAAGACCTGACACCAAATCTGCGATAATAACCATCAAGATTAACGAAGTTGGACACGAGTTATTATCACATCCCCATGAATCTGAACACATTCTGGTTCCTAGAAGCTGCTGTTTTGTCGGAGACAGATAAGCTGCGGTCTGTGGTGATTAAAATGTCACACGGTTAATTGGAGTTTTCAGTTTTCGGGGCTTTTGTTTTGTTTTTGTTTTTTTTCCCGGTGCGTTTTCGGGGCCAATGCGGCAGAAAGAAAGCGCCGCAGTCTCCTCATCTGGGCTCGCTGTCACCAGAGCAGGAGCGGACATGAATAAAGATGAGGACACCGACGACAACTAGCGTCAACTCGGCAAAATGTGCAAAAACCCAGAAGTTTGTCAATGGGATGTGACCACAGAATAGATTAGTGATTCTCAACTGGTATCAGGATATGCCGACACATTCAACACTTTCCAGAGAACTAGGGCCCGACCAATATGGACTTTTGGGGTCCGATACTGAAAGGAAGAGGGTTGGCTGATAGCCGATATATATAAAGGCCAATATTTATTTTTGTATCTCTCAAACAGCCTATAGTAAACCTCTTAAAGCGGGGGTATTATGCTTTTTTCAATCACATAGCACCAGTCTATAGCATACTACAATGATGACGTAACCTTCTGTTGGTCTGTATATGCAGTAAATTAAAATAACTGCCTTGAATAAAATTGCTCTCTCAAAATGGCTGTACTGAACGTCTTGAAATAGGCCTCTGTCTCTTTAAGAAGCTTTCCGACACGCCCCCTTCAGCACACTGCTGTGGCATCTAAACAACACTACTGTGCGGGGAGGGGGCTCTGCTGAGCTGAGGAGCAGTGGTTGGTGGCTTGGCTGGTGACGAAAGGTCCAGAGGCGTCTCCAGGAGGTGGGGGCGTTCCTAGGAGGACTGAGGCATAGCTACACCTAAAATGGCTGCCGTCTAAGTTTTTACTGATTACTCAAAAATATGTGAATGAGCCAAGGCAACACTCCAGGCATGTGTTTAATGAGGGAATGACATAATAACATGATATAAAGCTTGAAAAAGTCGATTTTACATAATACCCCCTCTTTAACCCCTACCTGAACCGAGCACATTTTCTCCAGTTCGGCTTCACCCAAATCTAAAAGCTTCTTGAACAAAGCGTCAAAATAGCGACGAAAACGAGGATGAAAATACAACAAAAGAGCGACAAAAACACAGTAAACAAGTGACAAAAACACGACTGAAAAGTGATGAAAAACAAAACAAAAATAGCCACAAAAAAGCTCTGCCCAATCCCGTCAGACCTTGGAAGCTAAGCAGGAAGGGCCTGGTCGGTACTTGGATGGGAGACCGTTTAGTAAAGTATAGAGCAGGGAGAATCATGGTGTGGGGCTGTTTTGTTGCCTCAGGGCCTGGACAACGTGATATCATCAATAGAAAAATTAATTCACAAGTTTATGAAGATATTTTGCAGAAAAACCTAAGACATTCACAACATGCATGGAATAAGTAAGTGAACCCTTGTTTTAAATAGCTGTCTGACCCTTCTTTAGTAGCAATAACTGCTTTCCTGTAGTTGCAGATTAGACGCTCAAACGATCAGGAATTCATCTTGGACCATTCCTCTTTACAAAACTGCTGCAGTTCAGCGAGATTCCTGGGTTTACTTACTTTTTCCTCCTTGTCCTGTGAACGTTTACATGTTACGGCCAATGAAAATATGATAAAATGAAAATGTTTGGGTGGTATTAGTTTAAGCATTAGTTTATTCATTCTTATGATTTTGATGAAGATCAGACCACATTTTATGACCAGTTTAGGCAGAAATGCGAGAAATTCCAAAGCGTTCACATACATTTTCATCCCACTGTAGTAGCTCACCACCACCAAATATGGAGTGAATGTATAATGCAATGTAAAGCGACTTCGAGTGTCCAAAAAACCGATGCATTCTTAAAAGAGCGACTAAAATGTGACAAAAACAGGACAAAAAAGCGTGAAAAATCCCCAGGAAAAAGCGATGAAGAAAGCAACAAAAAATGACTGAACAAACTACAACAACAAGACCAAAAACGACGAAAATGTGACAAAAATGCTGCGACAGTTTTGTAGGTCTTAGCTTTCAAATGAGGCGTTACACTGGCCTTTAGGCTGTAAGCTCCAGTCGAGAAGCTTTGAGATTTGGGTAAAGCTGAACTGGAGAAAATGCGCTGGGTTGAGAGGTTAAACATTTATTAATACAGTAAAGGTTTCAATCATAGAAATATATCGAATAGAGGTCGACCGATGTGGGTTTTTCTAAGCCTGAGGCCGATATGCGACAACAATATGTTTGACCAATATCTTTAGCCAAATGTTTTAAAATGTCTCGTCTGTAATCCTGTGTATGAATCCTCTAAACGTGTCAGTGTGGAACTGTGACAGCAGGGGGCGCTGTATATTCATGTTTAGTAGGTACTTCAGAGGGAGCTTGTTTGAAATCAGTAGAAAGGTAAGTATCTCCTATGGTTCCGAAATTATAAGATAAACTCTACAACATTGGTGTACAAACTTTTCACCGATATGTGGGCTAGTGTGGCGATATTTACATCATACGAAAACATAGTATTATTTTTACTCCGCTACATTCAGTGATAGTTCAGTTTCTTCTCGAATACATTTCTATAAAGGCTCCAGAGTAATAAGTAAAATTTGTAGCATATCCTGTCCCATTTAAGCAGTACTAAGTAACTCTTGCCCTAGCGGCCATAAGTGCCACTGCAGGTGTCGTAGCAAGTTACGATTTTTTAACTTATTAAATGTCTTGGAGAGTAAATACTACGCTGACAGAAAAGACGAAGGGAGAGAGGGGTGTTGTACATCCAGTTATACATGGAAATCATTTTTTCACTCAAACTTGGCTGTAAATACTGTTTAAGTGGCGCTAGCCCACAGTTAGCTTTGCCCGTTAGCCTGTTAGCTTCTTCTCCGTGATTCTATTAGTGTGTATTGGTGGCTCCGACCCGGTGGCAGTCAAGTTACAAGCATGGTTTTCTGGCCAGAGACACCAGGGGGAGATGAAAGACCCCACAATCATCCCATTAACACTTGTATTACCCCAGAGGGACTACGGAAAGGATTTATTTAGGTAAACACGTTACTTAGTACTGCTTTAAAAGCCTAATAATGCGCACTCCAGACCAGTAGGTGGCGCTGTGTAGATCTACTGCTTACCGCCAGTGACTCACAACAAGGAAGTGTTGCTGCACAGAAGTGAATTCGGGAGCAATTTTTGTGATTTTGTGACACTTTTTTAAACAGATTTGTACTTCCTACTTTGAATAGTATTATCTACACCAAATACTTCAGTACTTTCACTTGCGAAATACTTTGACTGAGCAGGTTTTACTTGCATTGGTGAAATGAAGTACTTGGACCACATCTGCCCACTGCAAATGTCAAACAGCAAATTAAGCAAATCTGATAAACGTTTTATTAAAATGTCCAAGCGCCCTCCATTATCCTCGCCACGTCAGACTCCTGTTATAAAAAGTGAGTGATATTCAAAACTACTCTCCCTCTCTCACTCAGAAGTTTCTCCATCATTCTGTAACTTTTAACAGCAGAGTTTTACTGTTGATTGAGCTGAGCAGCAGCAGTGAGAGGTGTGTAATGCAGATTCAAGTGTCCGCAGCAGTGGCCCACTGCGGCTCTTATGTATTTGTGCGCGTTCACTCAATATCGCTTGTTTATGGGAGTATTTCATATCTACATCCTCCTCTCTCCTCCCCATGTGGGCTACTTAAAAAAATTAATCAGGAACCAGATCGTCTGCTGCAATGATGTAATGTTTGCGCTATTAGGCATCATTTGTGCAGGAACAGGACTTGTCAAACAGAGAATTGTTATTCCTCCCTCGTTATTTCACAGGGTGAGCGGTGTCTTGCACAAATCACTTGCTAATATGTGGTTAAAGAACGTGTTGGATGTAAATACTGGATACACTGAAGTACAGAAACTCCCTAATTTGAAAGGGGGTAGTGATGTCAAAGGGGGTCACAGTGAGGTGAGTAAGGACCCGATGGAATTGGCTGAATGGGAGATTTGTGTCAACACCAAGGAAAAGCTCGTCTCATTGGTCAACACGGGAGGATACTAGACTCTGATTAGTGGCTGAGATCCGGGAAGGACAAAATATAATATCTACACTAGCTCTAAAGATTGGGGTCACCTAAAATGTCCTTATTTTTGAAAGAAAAGCACAGATTTTTCTTTAAAATGAGGATAACATTAAATTAATCAGAAATACAGCCTAGACATTGTTAATGTGGTGAATGCCTGTTCTAGCTGGAAACGGGTGATTTTTAATGGAATACCTACATATTCCATTATCCATTGGTTTCTAGCAACCATCGCTCCAGTGTTCTAATGGTACATTGTGTGAGCTAATCGTGTTAAAGGCTAATCGTGTTAATTATGCTAGCACTGCTGAAAACTGTTGTGCTGATTAGAGAAGCTATAGAACTGGTCCGTGCGACCCCAAACTTTTGAGCAGTAGAGTATATATTATTACTTACTTAACATCAAAGAGCAGGTGGTCGATTTTGCACATTTTATAACATTTGTAATGCATTTAGATTTCCAGACTATCACTTTAAGGCGTGGCAAGTTTATTTGTCGAGCGCAATTCAACTCAAAGTGCTTCACAATTGCATAAAATTGCAAGAAAGCAGATCAAATCAATCCATAAAACATCAACACAAATATTAATTCATTACAGTAAAAGGAAAGAGTGCATGGGTAAAAAATAATGTTTTTCAGCCTGGATTTGAACATTGTCATGAGTTGAAGCCTGTCTCACATCCTCATGAAGACTGTTCCAGATTTTAGCTGCATGAAACCGAAACCATGTTTAATCCTGACTCTGGGAGCCACGAGGAGACCCCTCCCTAAAGCTCTCAAGGCCTGTGATGGTTCATATGGCTCTAACCAGTGGTGGAAGAAGTACTCGATATTCTTACTTAAGTAAAAGTGCAGATACAGGACCAAAAATTTACTTAAGTAAAAGTAAAAGTATCTGATAAATGTTTTACTTAAGTAAAAGTACAAAAGTATGAATTGTAAAATGTACTTTATAAGTAAAAAGTAAAAGAATTTAAGAGTTTAATGTGCAGGGTTTTTCCAAATCATTTGACTCAAACCAGTTCTAAACAAGTAAACCACTAAACCAGGTCAAAAACAGCAACTAAACCAAGTCTAAACTGGGACTAAACCAGTTCATCGTAAAGAAGCAACTTTGAAAATAAAATACTTTTCTTTTTAACCAAATTTAAAAATGTAGTGGAGTGGAAAGTACAGATACAGGCTCTAAAATGTAGTAAGTAAAATTAAAAAGTATTCATCATAAAATGTACTTAATTAAAGTAAAAGTATCTATAATTTCTACTTTTTACTTGTACTTGTAACTGTGTTACTTTCCACCACTGGCTCTAACATGCAGTGATCTTCCCCGGGCGACTCATCTCCCTGAGAGGGGACGTAAACTGGCCTGCGTGCTTGCCTGATTTAGCCTATGTGATTATTTCCTGTAGCGTTATCTCAAATCCCTGCTTTATAGCCTTGTGCATTGTCATTATGCACAAATAAATACTTGTATTACAACAACTAGTACAACTTCTACTACTATTTCTATTACTACTACAACATCAACTGCTGCTCCTGCTACTACTACACTCCAACTACAGCTATTTGTTTATGGCTCTAGTTCCCAAGTCCCCAAAGACTTACACGAGCAAGTTACAGTAAATCAGACCATCTCATTACTTTCATAATTACCAGTGAAAATGCAGCGTGGTGGACGTGTTTGAAGCCAAAATGTGTGGCTTTTGATGTAATACAATCCTACGAGACGAGCAACATAAAGAATGGCATTAGCAACACAGCACCGCAGGGCCCTAATCCAATTACGGCTGTAGTATTGGTTTAAATGCCTTAGGGACATAGGGCTTATTGTAATGGTAAATAAAAGGAGGATATAGGAGGAGCACGACCTTGGAACTAATTAGATTGAGATAGAATACCTGAGTTTATAGATTCAAAATGCAAGAGAAGGTGTTTTATTTGAGCAGTCATCTAACAGGACACTGTAGTGAAGCAATGTGACCGAAGGAAAGCTTTATGAGAAATGATTTTGATAAATGAAGCTGTCGACGACCTCCTGGCAAAACTGCAGTCCCATAAACAACAAATAATGCAACGCCAAGGACTAAACCGAGGCTAAAATAGGACGAAAGAAGATCAACATGGAGGGTAAGATCTTCACTCGCTCCTAATCCCAAACACTAAGGGGCCGAGATGAAGAGACGGCTTTTATGCGTTTCACATCACGCAAATTGCAATAACCTTTTCTCCATTCATCCCCTGGGCTAATAATGAAGCGGAAAAACCTTCTCCCCCATCGACTGCGCCGACAAAGGGCTTCGATTACAACCTCTCCACTCTCGAAAATAATGAGCGCCGGCCCCTGTGCGTGTGGCTGTGTTCATTGTCTCCCACAGGACGGGGCTGCAGGACGAACACAGCCAGATGCAAACAGGAGGACCCACTGAAATGGCACCGAATGTCTGAAATGTGTGGTTGTCTCTTTAGTGGGGCAGGTGTATGGGACAAATCCACAGGAAAATCTGCAGTTGTTTAATGAAGCTAAAACCTAGAACAGTTTTCCGAGGTGAGAGACAGGCATCAGCTCTGACAATGTTTAAATCCAGGCTGAAAACATTTATATTTAGCTTTGTATGTCTGCATTCTTTGATTTTTATCTATTTTTTAAAGTTGTATTGATATTATTTGCCTTCTATGCGTCATTTTATGTAGCCTACTTGTAATACAATTCATGTTTTCTGTTCTGTGAAGCCATATGAAATAGAAGCCGATATATCGGGCCGATATTTGGGTATTTTACCGATGTTATGGCGGTAAAAGGCCGATATCTCTGGAACCGAAGGTGATACAGGCTTTCCGTTTTGTGCATGGGAAAGAGCTTAATCAGAGCCTTAAAATGAGCCCTGCACAAATGTCTTGGATTGCAGAAACATCGCAATAAAATCTCAGTTTGTACACCGATTTTATATATTTTAAGTTGTAGACTTTTGCCCCTAGAGGCCATAAACGCCACTGCAGGTGTCGTAGCATGTTGCATTTTTTTACTTCTTAATTGTCCGTGAGAGTAAATACTACGCTGACAGAAAAGACAAAGGGAGAGAGGGATTTTGTACATCCAATTACACAATGGAGATAATTTTTTTCACTCAAACTTGGCTGTAAATCCTGCTAAAGTGGCGCTAGCCTGCAGTTAGCTTTGCCCGCTAGCCTGTTAGCTTCTTCTTCGTGTATCCATTAGTGTGTATTGCTGCTCTGACCCGGTGGCAGGAAAGTTGCACTTGTGGTTTTCTGGCCAGAGACACCAGGGGGAGATGAAAGACCCTCCAATCATCCCATTAACACTTGTATTACCCCCAGAGGGACTACGGAAAGGATTTATTAAGGTAAACAAGTTACTTAGTTCTGCTTTAAAAATTGGTCAAAAATATTGGCAGTGCATATCGGCATCGGCTTATAGACTGAAATACTTTAGTAAGCTGGGAATTCGCATGTAGCTTTTTGTGAGCATGTTGCACCTAATTTACGATTTAAAATAGCGTGTGTTACTGCATTAGCGCCCCAAATCTGATATGTAAATAACTTGTGCTCTAACACACGTCGTCTAATAAAAATAACGAAAAGGTCTGCATATTATCGTGATGTCCCTTTTTGGGCTCTTATATTCTAGTAGGATATTGTGATGTAATCTTTAAAAATGTACAATTACATGAATCTTCTGTCCTAGTCAAAGTGCTTCTGTTTCAACATGTGAACGCGTCCAGACCTCATGCATGCACACATTGGATTATGTAACAAACATGAGATTTCACACCATCCCGACAAATGTGGATCACAATCTGTGCTGTCACGTAGACTCATATGAGTAAACCCAGAGCTGCATGAAATATCCACACATTTGGCTCAATCCTGTATCTATTATATCCAATAATATGCACATGTTAAACCTGATCAATTACGACAACTGACAAAGCCTGAATCCAGCAAATTATTCAGACGCACATTGAATCTGGCTTATTATTAATGGTTATTTAGCCCATAACACTCAGCTCCACTGTACGGGATGATATATTGATTGTTCAGCTCATTTCAATAAACATCATGATACGTTTTGTGGTGCACCTTTACTTTCAGCATTATTCTCATGGTGGAGAGTGGAGAGTCAGCCGCTCATACTGTCATCATGTGAGATTGATGCCTGGAGTTTCCTCAAAACACATCTCTGCTGTCTCCTGTTTGAGAATGTTCACATGCAGCACACGCAGATATTTTCAAAACTGAGCCGACTACAACGCAAAGAAATTTCATTCTGTGACATTTGTGCATCTGAATGACAATAAAGTCTCAATCATTTTTACATGTTTGGGAGGATATAGACAAAACTAGACATGTGCCAATCCAACTCTTTTTATTACATGTTATAAATAGGAAACTGGTTTGCAGAATGTAGAATATTTACCAAAGATCACTGGATTTTTATCATCTAAATAGCCTTGACCACAATGCTGTAGGCTGTACTAATATTGACAATCTGATCAACTTCCTTCCTGTATGTCTGTAAAACATCACTCAGCAAATACGCTGCCCGACCAAAAAACAAAGTCATCACACACTGACATTTATATGGTTAGTCTGGCGTTATAAGTGATTTACCTCAGGTGCACTGTGGAGTGCGCCAGACTGTTTTTTAATGCAGGCTAACTGATACCATAGAAATGCTTTAGCCTTGCTCTAGGCTAGCGCAACTAGACTCTTCAAATATAAGAACTGCATGAATTTAAGAAAAAAATATCTCCAGACATCAACAACACTCTGGATAACTAGGAAATGAGGCCCTATGTCAAAATCCCGAAGTATCCCTTTAAGGCCTGAGTGTATTAAACAGCTGTGTGGTGACGCCAGTGACCATCCTGCAGATACGGTGTCAACATGTAGACACAACAGTCTCCTGCATATAGAAATAGAACTAGACTGTCCTATAGTTGTAAATCTGTCACAATAAATGTAGTCATCATCGCCATTGCATCAATACATACTGTGGATACTGTGGAGCTAAATCTGAACTTGCTTTGCTACTGAACACGAAGACCATATCAGTGAGAGATCAGCTGTTGGAAGATGGTCATCAGCATAGTCATTCTGCACATAACGTGAAGTACAGATAAAGTACAAACACACAGCCACAAACAACTGACTCACTCTCTGCGCAGAGGAGTGCAAAACTAGGATAAAAAGGAACTGTCAAAGGAGGTCGGGACTTCACCAGCTGGTTATACTTCTTTGTAACTAGGAACAACGGCAATAAACGCCTTATCTTTGAGGCGACTTTTATCTCCAGTGTATGCTTTGGCTATATCCAAATATCTGTCCTCACGTGATACAAAAGAGCCGGGTCATAACAAAAGTCAGCTAGATACTATAATCTATATATACCTGAGCATGTACATGGTTGGAAGGAGAGTCCTGTGGCTATATGGGCAGGTTTCCCTGTACGACTTTCAGACTCCCGATGATGTGATACCATTCTGTACTTCACAATAAAGGCACTACTTGGATTCCCAGTATCATTGTTACTTGACTGACTGCAGCGACCCCAGATCAGAACAGGGAGTGAAATCCAGGTAGCAACTTTTTTTGATCAGGCACAGTCTATGTAGCTGTTGTTCAGGGATTTCTGCTTGAAATAAACCATGACTATAGCATACAGCATACATGATTCAGTGACACCTGAGTTTTTGGGAAGGTAGCCAAACTGTGACGTTTTTCACCCACGTTTTATGGTCAAACTTCCTGTTTAAGAAAGTCTAATCTCAATTAAATGGACCAATCAGCATCCAGGTGATAGACCTCTAGCTGCTCAATTGGTTCAGTCAATAAGCAAACATGGCCAGAAGTCATTAACTTTCAAGTAAAAAAGCTGCTTTAGGCATGGTACTGGTGAAAAAGTGGGACAAATCAATGGTTTTGTAGAAATCAGAGGTGGGAGTAAGTCACTAAATGCAAGTCTCGAGTCAAGTCCAAGTTGTGAAGGTCCAAGTCCCAAACAAGTCCAAGTCACAGGGTCAAGTCAAGTCAAGTCAAGTCTTTCTTTAGCCGGTAAGTCACCTCAAGTCGCAAACGTCAGCATTAAGCCTAATTCTTCTTTTCAAAATATGTTTACTTGAAAATATAAAGTGCTTTCTCAAGATTTTGCGATTTTGAAAATTTAGGCTAAAACTTTGGATTTAAAGTCTTAATATTCAAATCGCTACAAAATTTAAAATATATACACATGTTAAATGCTCCAGTCTATGTACAAAATGGAAACAGAGTCTTTTAAACATGAGCTGCTTTTCCCTGCAGTCTGAAATATAAATATAAAATAATATTTTTGTTAGTTTCTGGCAGTTTTTCTGTCAGTGGTTCCCTGTAATGCCCCAGCCCCTGTATACTCAGATTCGCCCCTGCTCAAAGTAGATTCCGCGCAGCCTTCAGTCCCGCTGTCACTGGGCTCTGTGTGACTGCGGAAAATAGCCTCTAAATGCTGTAACTTTCGTGAGAACGCCTTAAAACACCGAAAGGCCCCAAGATGTTTGTCATTGATCCAGCTCTTACGCATCGTCATTCTAGAGGCTCCTGTCTGCGCCGTAGCTTCAGTCCATTGTTTCGGACATTTTCCTGTCCTTAATAAATGTCTATGAATCTTCACCTCTTCACTCAGTGTAGAAAACGTTTAATGCATCCAAAGAGACACGTCGTATTTCCTCCTGCCTTTTTGAGCTGTATTGATTAGACGCGCTTCGGGAAGCCGAAAAAGCATGTGGCTAATTATCATAATGTAAACATAGATGCTCGGCTTTTATGCAATGAATCCTGTTCTTTCAACAGTTTCACTCAAATAAATAAAGTCACAGCAAGTCATTGAGAGTCATTGGCCTCAAGTCCAAGTTAAGTCTCAAATCACAAACAGCAAGTCCCAAGTCAAGTCAAGTCAAGTCTTTTTGGAGCTTTGGTCAAGTAAGTCTCAAGTCCCGAAAATTGCGACTCAAGTCTGACTCAAGTCAAATCATGTCTCCCAGTGGTAGAAATCCACTGGGACAGAGAGCACAAAACTGGGACTGCCTCGGGTAAACTGGGACATCTGGTCACCCTAACCTAAGGATGCAGCAGTTCTAAAGAATAAAACAAAACTACCACCAAAATGTAGAAGAAACCTCTGATCAAACATCCCGGTAACAGGGTGAACTTTACAACAACCTCTGATTAACAAAAGACGCTCCGCTAATTTCCTCGACTGTAATCAGTGTAAATCAGAGCTGGCACTGACAGTAAAGGGTAGGTGGAAGCTCCCTGTAAAATGTAAATGAGATTTGGAACGGTCGTCGAACTGCTTGCATTAATCTGCCGTGCGATGGGTGATGTATGGAAGAGTAAAGGGAGCCGATATCTGAGGAGTGGGCGGAGGCTAACGTCGCTAATGTCGCTAATGCACACGCTATTTCCCGAAACCGCGTCTAAACTCGGATTTTCACGCGGCGCTCGGGCGTGAAATTGGATGCTCTAACCACAAATGTATTCCGCCGTGGCTTATGTCCCATTAGACAGATTATTTCAGAATGCGCTCGTGGAAATATGGACACTTGGTGCTACTGAACAAATGAGTTTTTGAGTTTGACAAATGTAAAAGCTCGTATTTCTACCACAGACAAGTCGCCTGAGGGGGAAACTAAGGCCTGTAGAGAAACATTAAGACATTTTTAAAAGAAAATTGGGTCAACATGCTGCTTGAAGTGTGCAGATTTCCATAGACATCCATAGATCATGTGCAGGGTGTTGTGGACTCACCTTCAGCTTGTGCTCATGTTCTTTATTGACTCGGGCCAAAAGCTGGGCCTTTCTTCTGTTCAGGGCGTCGATGAGAGCGTCGCACTGAGCCACTAAGCACGCCTCGAACTCCACGCCGTTCTCCTGAAATCACACATACAGTGATACAATAAATGAGTGTTTGATTACGGGTCAGTGTGAAGTGTTAAGTGTTTGGGGACGGTCAGAATTAGGGCACCATTACATTCTTTTTTGATACTGGTACTTTAACGATACCTGTACTAAAATATTTGTCGTCTAGAACCAGAAAACAGAACAATGATGTGTGGAAGATCTGCAAATTCACAATATCTGGTTCATCATCTCCAATGTCAGGAAATGTGTGGAAAATGGGGAATAATGTGGGAAAAAATGGGGGGAAATTTGGGAGAAATTGGGTCAAAAAAACGAGGAGAAAATGGGGCAAAATAAGGGAAAAATAGGGAATGAATTGGATAAAAATAGGGGGAAAGTGGGAAGAAAATAAGGGGAAAATATTAGTAATAAAAAATAGCAAAAATAAGGGAAAAGAAAATTGGAATAACATTGGGCAAAAATGAATTTTTAAAAAATGGCCAAAAATGGGGGGAAAATTTTGAGAAAAAGAAAAAAGATCACTTAGTTGAGTCTCTTCCTTTAATGCTGTTTCTCTGTCAATCACACCCTTCAGATCTTGCAGAAATAACGGCGAACCCCAGAATACTCGCCTTGGGAAAAGCGCATAGTCCGACTGGCTACGTTATCGAAGACCTGTCTCAAGCCTACATTTTAGGCTTGAGACAGTGATTTGTGAGGACAGCACTGCAGGGAAAAAAGTGGGAGAGACGTAACTCTGACTCATAATGCTGCATAAGCTCTGCAGCTCTGTCAACTTCTTTTCTCTTCAAGTAATTTGAATTAAACTCTAATTTGTAATGCTGTTTTCCGAGACTACTATGGCTACATGCTCACAGTTATATAAGCCTCCCATGTAAAGTCTGTGTTGTTTTCCTCCTGTTGGTTCACACTCTCAGTTTCTCAGTGTTTCTTGTGTCTTTGGTGTGGAGTGGGCGGTTCGATCATTAGCGCCACATGATAAAATGTGAGTAATGCACTTGTGCTGAGGCTGCCAACGTCCACGGGGCACAGCGCTCGCCTTCCAAAGGGTGTAAAAATGTTGGTTTAGTTCTGTTTTTAAGAGGGATTTGTAAATCTTTTATGAAAATCACCAATGTTAAACAAATGGTTACAGTGAGTACAGAGTCCCATTTATAGACGCTTCTGCATTTAATCTGTAAGTCTAAATGTCCCGTGAGTGGAGCGTTTACCTGAATGTGCTGCACCATGTTTCGGAGTTGGACCAGGAACTCCTTGGCTTCAGTGGCTCGGTCTGAGAGTCCGTTCAGAGCCTGAGAGAGCTGCCCCTGAGGAACACAACACAACTGCGTTTATAATGTTTTCCATGATAAAATGTAATGTCAAAACAAGGATGAAATCAGAATTAAACCAGGACAAAACCAGACTAAACCAGTCGCAGCAGTTAGCACGCGAGCTTCACAGCAAGAACGTTCTGGGTTTGATCCCCGGACGGAGCATTGCTGTGTGGAGTTTGCATGTTTTCCTCTGCGTAGGTTTCCTCCAGGCTCTCCGCTTTCCCCCAGTACTAAAAACATGTATAAGCTTTTGTCCTGTGGCCAAAGGACCTGGGCCAAGATTTAGATAGATACTAGATACCGTAGATAGACCAGAGGCTAGTTTTACAAACAAAACATCAGAGAGCCATTTATTCTTCGGAGACCCTTGTGCAACTGTTCACCCAGGAGAGTTAGCAAAGATGATATCTTCACAGCTAGAAGGTGCCAGGTTCGATGCCCACCTGGACGGGGCCTTTTCTGTGTGGAGTTTGCATGTTCTCCCTGTGTCTGTGTAGGGTTCCTCCAGATACTCCGGGTTTCTCCTACCACTAAAAACATGTACAATAGGTGAATCCTCCAGCCAGGTGTTTCTGACCACCAGCCTGGCTCCACATCTGGAGATAGCACTGCCGCTGCCCACTGCTTCTCACAGATTGTCCCATTGGCGTCGAGGGATGGGTCAAATGCAGAGGACACATTTTCGTTGTACAGTTGTATAATGACAGATAAAGGACCTCAAGAAAATGACTTGAGTTTTGTCCTTATATTTTACTATACCCCTCCTGGAGCCGCCACCTTAACGTGGTGGAGGGGTTTGAGCACCTGAATGATCCTGGAGCTGTGTTGTCGGGGCTTTGTGCCTCTGGTAGGGTCTCCCAAGGCAAACAGGTCCTCTGTGACGGGTCAGACAAAGAGCGGTTCAGAAGCCCCTTATGAGAGACCAACAGGCCCGGTTAGAACCCACCACCTGCAGGAGGAGCCATGGCTGCTGGTGCAATGTGATTTGGGCAGCTCCAACAGCTGCTCCCACGACCCGGCAACGGACAAGTGGAAGAAGATGGATGGATGGATTTTTCTTTATTGATCCAAATGTTTGTACCTAGAAAGAGCTGGAGAGCTACAGCTCCCAAGCTACTGGTTGGAGATCCCTGAGCTGTACACTTAAACAACTTCGTTCCTGAACCAGAACCAAATAAAAACTAAATTATGACTAAACCAGGACAAAACCAGCCGAAGCCAAGATTAAAAAGTGAGGAAAGTGAGTTACTTAATATCAAAAGCATGACTAGTTGATTAATCACCTACGTACCTGATCCATGCACTGAAAGACACAAAAGACTGAAGAGCACCAAAGACTGTATCCATGTAGCACTGCTGCGTGCTTAGTTTGTTTAGGCGAGACTAAAACTGGCCTCAAAATTAAACCAACAATCAACTGAGACAAAGACTAAGCCGGGAAAAAGAAGAACGAGGAGGACAATCTCGGGTCTACTACAACTGAAATAAATCAAGTCTAAAGAGGATGAAACCAAGTTCAATCTGGAGCAAAACCAGGATGAAAATGTGGAGCTTCAACATTTAAAACCTGATCTTATTCTCACATTCAGCTTTGCCTTTGGGCGTCTAATTTGTCCAAAAAAAAACAAAAAGGTTTACGAATCCTCAGGCCAAGAGTTGTCAGAATAGCAGACTCCAAAGCTGTTTAGCGGTTTGTCTTTGGCCTGATGCCAGTTTCTGTTTACAACAAATCCAGAAAAACAAGAACATTTCATTCCAACCTCAAGATAACGATATAAATATGAACCATGTCGTGTGTAACGGCAACGACCGCCTAAATGACGGAGCGCATGTCTTATTATTAACTGTAACCTAAATGTGCTTGTGTCTAAATCTCCCAGTTTCCGATTTTAGCCACAGTTTTATGGGGCAGAGGAGGCACAGGGAGCAGCTCTGCGTGAGACAGCAGCTATTTTAGAAACACATTTAACCGGAGCTGCACATCTGGTTCACACGACTTCAATAAGACGCTCAGAGGAGAACTTAACATGATTTGACTGAAAACTTTCGAAAACGGGAGCATTGTAAAGGAAAGTAAGCCACGTTTTACCAGATGGATCCTTTAAACTTATGGATTATGCTCTACAATAGGTGTTATTATAAAAGACTAACAGCAATATACCTAAAATAAAAGACTACAAAGACTCAGGGACACTTAGGGATGATTAAACCTCACTTAATTACAAAATACAAAGGTTGTTGAGTAAAATTCCCCAACTATAGTAGGTTGATGGTTTAGTGAAGGGATTTACGGCTCTTTACTGGGAGCCGAGTCTTTGGGATCCGTTCATTTCAAAGAGCCATTCAAAAGACTGGGTGTTTTAATACAACATTTAAATAACGCCAGCCAGAAAACTCACAATATCTAAGATGCAATCGATAAAAGGCACTTTTTAGATTTGATTAGATCATGTAAATGACAATGGGACTGATATTTACTCTTTGAAAAACGTGTTTGTGAAGAAATCTTGCGCCACAACTAATAAAAAGAGTCTGCAAGTAGCTTTGACTTTAGTGCAGAAAGCTTTCACTTGTACCGCCTGCTTCATTATTTGGCTGATTCAAATCCCAGCTTCCACAGGTGCACACTGTCGTTGTGTTCTTGGGCAAGACACTTCCCCCACCTTGCCTGTGTACAATGGTGGATGAATGAGAGAGTGAATGGGTGGCTGGTTCCTTTCCTGTAAAGTAACTTGTATTTTAAATGTTATATGTGCAAATAAAAATCTAATCTAATCTAATCTAATCTAATCTGTAAAGCACTTTGGGCCTAATGAAGGTAGAAAGCGCGATTTAAGAGACCATTTATGATTTTTAAATACTCAGGTAGGTTTTTTTGTTTTTTATTTATTTTTATTAACAACGATTTACACAAAGTGGCAATTTTCAACAAATTAAAATGAACAATTCAAGGCACCAGATATTAAGCAATAGAAAGAAAAGAAAGAAAAAAGAAATATAAAATATAAAATTAAATAAATAAGCACAACATAAAACAAAAATACTCAGGTAGGTACTTAAAGCAGTACTAAGTAACTCGTGCCCTAGAGGCCATAAGCGCCACTGCAGGTGTCGTAGCAAGTTGTTTTTTTTACTCATTAATTGTCCGTGAGAGTAAATACTACGCTGACAGAAAAGACAAAAGGAGAGAGGGATATTGTACATCCAATTACACAATGGAGATCATTTTTGTCACTCAACTTGGCTGTAAACACTGCTAAAGTGGCGCTAGCCGCAGTTAGCTTTGCCCGTTAGCTTCTTCTTCGTGATTCTATTAGTGTGTATTGGGTATTTTCTGGCCAGAGACACCAGGGGGAGATGAAACCCCCCAGTCATCTCATAAACACTTACCCCAGAGGGACTACGAAAAAGATTTATTAAGGTAAAAAGTTACTTAGTTCTGCCAAGTCAATGGTTTTGTATAGCCCAATATCACAACAGGAGTTCCCTCATAGGGCTGCACTGAACATTAAGGCAATAAAACAGAGCAGAAATAAGACAATGTAAAGTTTAGGCGATTTAACTATCCAGGCAAACATAATGTCCAAATAATCATCAGCAGTACAGTAGGTGGCGACGAGCGGCGGGAGAATCTCTACTTTCGCAAGTAGTTTTTTCAGTAGTGTATAATATCAAAACAAAGTACCTGTTTCTTACCCGAGTTTAAAAAAAAGTAACTCATACCACTCTGTGAGTAAATCTTTAAGTGGCTTATCTTAATCTTAAAGTGTCACAATGATGTATTTTGTGTTTTGTTACTTCATTCTTCATAATGATTCATTTTTATGTTTTTATGGGATTTTATTTGCAAATATTACAATTTTCACATGATTTTGTGTTTTGTTTCCTACTAAAACATGAATCAGTTAGTCTTATGAGGCTTTTAAAATAAACAAAACACAAATTAACTTTTTATGTTGGAGCCTTGTTAAGAAATGTAACTGAGTAGAAAGTCTTACATTTATCTTTCAAAAGTTTGTGTAAAAATAGAACGTTCTCAACAAAAGTGGTTAAGACAATATCTCTATAATATATATCTCTGTAACCAAGCTTTTAAAGAGTTTGCGGTTTTCCGTGGCCACACAAACACATTCACACAGTGCCGCCCTCTGCTCTTGTGTCAACCAGACTGAGCGTCCTCAATGGGAATGTGCCTGACCTTTTACTCCTGCGTTTGGGAAACAGTGGTAGCTGAGGCCAAACTCTGCGCCGTGGGACAGACTCTGGCAAACAGCTGAGCAAAGACGACTCCTCCATCGCTTCCTCTGCCGGACGTCATGGAGACTTTTACTGCATTTACACATTGAGGATCAGACATTGTTCAAGGTAATAAATTTGCACACTGAAACTAGGCTGAAACTGAGTTAATGAGACTTAAACTATGACTAAAATGTCCAGATATTTAAGTCGACTGATACAATGTGAAACACTTTGGCTTTGATCCATTTTTAGCTCCAGTTTAGAGCCGCTGTATTAGTTTGGTTTATCTGGGGACTATAAGAGGGTCCCGGGGGAGAAGAGGAGACACATTTCTTCTCACGTTCAGCTCATGACACTAAAGTGACTCCACATTCCTAAAGAGGGACGCTCAGTTTGACGACGCTCCACCACACGGAGCCGAGGGGCCTTCCTGTGAGCGACTTACTCTGCATATAGCACCAAAAGCTTGGAAACACTTTCATCTATCGGCTTTTCTTTCTATTCAACATATTTACATTGTGTGATTGTCATTGAAGACATTAAAGGTAAATTATGCAACTATTTATGTGGAAAAAAAGTTTATATTTGTGCGTATTTGACCTTGTAGTGACCCAGCAGCTGTATGAGTGGTCAGCATGGCGTCTTTACTTTCCATCACAGTGGTCTCTACAATGCTCCAGGATCAATTGTTTGGAAGGTTTTCACTGATGATGGACTCTCTCAGCAGAAAACCTACAAACAAGTGATCCTGGAGCATTTCTTCTTGTTGCTGTAATTCGTGTTGAATTCTCCTATCTATAAAATCTGAATCGATTTGCCATCATCTTTGTATCATTAGACTTTTGTGGCAAAACCGACATAGATCGTTCACATTAGTCTCCGTTCTTGTGGCCGATGAATCGTAAAACAGCATGAGCATATTTTGTAAAGAAACAAGTTCATACTCAAAATATGCCTCATGCCGTTTGCGTCATATCCGGGTTTTCTCTGATTGGTTCATACGCTTGTCAATCATGCCCATCGGGAATTCGAAGAAATCACCCCTGATCCCAGATACACGTCTTTGTAAAGAATAGAAAAAACTTGCATTCTGGCTGAACAGGCAAAGTTAAAGGTGCATTCTGCAACTTCACTGCAAACAGTCTGATCATAATCTGATTTCTGGAGTTCTCAGATTATTTAAAGAGGGGGTATTATGCTTTTTTTCAATCACATAGCACCAGTCTATAGCATACTACAATGATGACGTAACCTTCTGTTGGTCTGTATATGCAGTAAATTAAAATAACTGCCTTGAATAAAATTGCTCTCTCAAAATGGCTGTACTGAACGTCTTGAAATAGGCCTCTGTCTCTTTAAGAAGCTTTCCGACACGCCCCCTTCAGCACACTGCTGTGGCATCTAAACAACAACACTGTGCGGGGAGGGGGCTCTGCTGAGCTGAGGAGCAGTGGTTGGTGGCTTGGCTGGTGACAAAAGGTCCAGAGGCGTCTCCAGGAGGTGGGGGCGTTCCTAGGAGGACTGAGGCATAGCTACACCTAAAATGGCTGCCGTCTAAGTTTTTACTGATTACTCAAAAATATGTGAATGAGCCAAGGCAACACTCCAGGCATGTGTTTAATGAGGGAATGACATAATAACATGATATAAAGCTTGAAAAAGTCTATTTTACATAATACCCCCCTTTAAGAGACACGTAAACAGCATAATCAGATTACATCATCTGATAATGATGTAATCTGATTTCTTTCTGATGTTTCACACTTGTGTATAAACTAACCAGAAAAATAAAGCAACAAGGCCAAACTAATGTCACAACGATTTTTAATTTTTAATAACACAAGACAAAACAAAAAAACCCCACAAAAGTTATCCATAAAATAATCCCAAATTTGTTTGAAGTGAAAGCATTGAAGTGAATATAAACGCATCAGATCTGATTAATGGGTTATCTGGTTACTCCAGTTATCGGAGTTTTCTGTCCATGTAAACGTAGCCACTGAAAAGTCAAATACGCACAAATATAAATTTTTATTTCACATAAAAAGTTCCATAATGCAGACTTTAGAGCTTACTGATTTTCTCATCGTCTTCAAACACAGCTTACTGAAAAAACAATTCTGTGTCGACCAAACCATCTGTGCACAACTTTGTAAATGCACAGAGATACAAAACATAAGCATAAACAAAACGCTTGGCCAGTGAAGCACAAAGATTTAAGTCCCAACTGCCTGAGCAAAGTCTTTATGCCTCTATACAGTGCATAAGGTAAGCCTCAGCTCCGCACTTAGACACGAGGTGGGCTCACAGAAAGAACAGACGGTAAACAGACTTGGACACATCCCGGCGGCGGAGCAGGTGTGATCCGAATCCCAATCAAAAAAACAAAAACAAACAGTAAATCAATCTCCGCTTCGAGCTTCTTACTTTGAGAGACGAGGCCCCTTCATCTTTCTCCTCTTCAAAGTCAATCCACTCCATTTTCACCAAACCCGGCCGCTGCCCAAACTCCATCCACGCTTCAATTCACTCGCTTCTTTCTGACGGGCGCGGAGGGAGCGTCTTCCTCGCCTCTCTACCCAGCATGCACTCTGAGGGGGTTCAAACTATCCAGGGGCGTTTTTCCACACGACCTGCCCGTCTCCGAACCAGGTCAAAACGTGCCAGTGATTCTTGTTTTATTTAAACGGAGCTGGAGGAGATTTGAGGAGGTGCTACGGGCAGCGCCGGCGGGTCGAGCAGATGGAGGCGCAGGCTGTGCAGACAAATGGGATTCTCGGTTTGAGAGTGAGATTATGGCCAATATGAGAAGATACGAGAGGTGACAAGACGGTTATATGGATAATGAGGCGAAGACACAAATGTGTGATTAGAAAATGTACAGTTACGAAAGGAACTGTATTGCACTAATGTTAAAGTGATGAATTCATTTATACCAAGAGCCTCTTTAAGATGGCAAAGAGCGTTGTGTTTTCCTGTTAATCAGTGGTGTTCGAGTGCACAGTCGTCTTCTTTACTCACCCAAAACATGTGTTTTGGTAATTTTCTCTGTTTTATAGGCCAGATCTATTTGAGAGTCTTAAAAAGGCACTTCTTTGTTTTTTGCCTGTAGGCTTTATTGTAAAAGACATCGCTCTTCCATATGTGCATCAGCCTTAACCGCTAGACCAGGGGTGTCCAAACTTTTTTCATGGGGGGCCGCATATTGACGCGTACACGGGTTGAAGGGCCATAGATCAGTGGTTAATGCCACGAAACCTTTGACTAGCAGAGGTTTAAATTGTGCCCCATAGCTTTATTTATGCTTAACCTTCACGCGAGCTCTGTCTAACAAGAAAATGTTAGTTTTTAGGTTAGAATTGTGTAGAATTATTACATTTCAAATAAAAAGGACCAACTCTGATAATGTGTACTGATTCAGCAAGAAGGCCGAGGGCACCAAAAATTGGTCTGAGGGCCGCATTTGGCCCCAGGGCCACACTTTGGACACCTCTGTGCTAGACCATCGGCTGCACAAAGTTATGCCACTTCTTCAAATCAACACAAAAGTAGCTTCTTCTTAAAAGAAGTAGAATAAGGCTACTGTCATGTAAACAGGGTACGAGTAAGATATATAGAGTTTATTTGTCACATACAATGTTAATAAACATAACAAGTAAGTCCTTTATTTGTCATTGTACAATTGTACGACAAAATGTTGTTCAGGTGTTAGTCCTGAGCCTCCTCAGTACCCGGAGGAAACCTGGCTGTCTGCCTTCATGGTGTCCCGCACTGGTCAGCTCCTCCACCTCCTCCTTCCTGTTCCTCCTGCGCAGCTCCCTCCACTCCCTCCGCTCCACAACAGACTTTCACCATCTTCTCGTTTGTCCCTAGTCTGATCCCAATGTTGTGGGTTTGAGTCCAGACTCTGAACTGTCCTTGCCACTAAAGCCTTTGGGGTAAAAATGATCTAAATAGAAAAATGTAAAATATTCAGCCGGTGAGGTGAGAGCACTAGATATCATGTCACTGTGGCATAAACAAACGGCAATGGAACCAAAGCAAATGAGCAAAACTGAGAAAATCACTTCCTCAAAAGTTAGCTCTTTGATCTCTTCTGGCAGGTGCTGGAAGTCCAATATTTATATAGGACTTTTCCATTAGACACTCAAAGCACTTTATCACACACTGGGGGCAAAGTGGGTGAAGTGTCTTGCCTAAGGACACAATGACATTTGTGAGCCGGGATTTGAACCACCAACCTCTCATCTGAGCGACTGTCACATACTAAGGCAGCCATTCTCAAAGTCCGGACCCCACTTTGGTTGTTATTAAGTTACACAGTTTCTTATGCTCTTCCTGGGTAAGTGGATTGTGATACAACGCCATAACGCTACAAAGTTCACGCCCAGCTTTCACCGCAAACACTGAGGCAAGACATTTAAACGATTAATTAAGTCGTGGTTTGCTGATGTCACAGCTCGGTTGGAGTTTGAATAAGCTATTACAATTACACAACCTTTATAATTACAGGACGGGCTCTTTACTCATGAAGAACATCTGGAGTTGGTTTTGAGGCTCCAAGAATCGTGTCTCCCTTTAAATCGACCAAACAGATTTTTCTATTAAACTCTATGGGTATGAACTTAACCATGGCTGCCAACCAAGAATTTGTGGAATATGAAAGAAAATTGGCGTAAATAAAAGTGTAAAGCAAACTCTAGCGTTTTCCATGTACAGTAACAACATCAAGGCAATTAGGTTGTTATTCCTCAATGCTGCACGGCTAAATAATGCCAAATTTAGCAACAACACGGTTCCACAAATAGCCGACCTCCTGCTGAGTTGGATCATTATCACGGAAGAGCATGTTTTTTTCCTGTTTCTTTTGACACTAATTCAACTGTACAAGCCCAGGGATAAACCTCTACTGATAAACTAACTCATTACGTAACATTACGGCAAACGTTACCCTTCCACTTCATGGCTATCTGTTGGCATTCACAACAATATGAAAATTAAAGATAAATAAATGGAGCGAAAAGTAAAGCCATCTCTCGTTTGGCAGCATGGCTGAGCGACAGGCAAAAACAGCAGGGTTCAATTGCATGTTCTTCCTGGTTGCAACATGTACAATACAGTTGAAGAGTGAGGGACAATGGTTGGAAATTAGAGCTTCAATCTGGCATTGCATAACTGTCTAAACTCAGCCTTTACGATGTTTAGTTTATGGAGATTTTTTCCGGGAAATATAACGACACCAGAGCAGCATATTTTTCCCACGCTTATGTAGCACGAAAGGCGACCGAGATGACGCTGTAATCCAAATATGGTCCTTTCCTTTCTGGGAGACTGTGTACTAAAGCAGAACTACTGTAAGTAACTCATGCCATAAGCGCCACTGCAGGTGTCGTAGCATGTTGTGTTTTTTTACTTATTAATTGTCCCTGAGAGTAAATACTACACTGACAGAAAAGACAAAGGGAGAGAGGGATATTGTACATCCAATTACACAATGGAGATCATTTTTGTCACTCAAACTTGGCTGTTAACACTGTTTAAGTGGCGCTAGCCCGCAGTTAGCTTTGCCCGTTAGCCTGTTAGCTTCTTCTTCGTGATTCCATTAGTGTGTATTGGTGACTCTGACCCGGTGGCAGTCAAGTTGCAATTGTGGTTTTATGGACAGAGACACCAGGGGAAGATGAAAGACCCCCAAATCATGCCATTAACACTTGTATTACCCCAGAGGATTTATTAAGGTAAACAAGTTACTTAGTTCTTCTTTAAGTCTCAGAATACTTTAAGCCTCTTTTCTCAAAATTAGGTTTTCTTTAAACTCTTGCAACAACATCTCCACTTTAGTACCTCCTACAGACAACGTGCTAGTCTTGGATTTAACAAGAATTTGAAGGTTATTTCAGAAAGATGTTGTAATATCTAATTCCTAGCCTGATTTATTGAGATTTGAATCACAAAAAAAACTATAGGTGAGATTTGAATTCTTACAGATTTTTTCACGTATTTAAAGACAAGATATCGAAAATCCCCTCAACAAAATTAAACCATAAATTTAAACCCGGATCAATCCATTATTCTGATTTCTTTCTGAATATATTGTCAGTTATTGCCGTTTTGTTCAAATTGATATATCTACATTTATTTGTTTTCGTCTATTCACCCGCAGTGTCTCACCTTTAAATAAGCCAGCCATCAAAACACTAAAGAGGCTCACAAAATATTAAAAACTTGTATGCGTTTATCCTCACTGTACATTACGTATCTCCAACTATTACCCACTTCTGCTTCTGTTTGTTCGAGATAATTGAAACAGCTGCAAATTTATTCCACAACAGACTTAGCTCTGGGCTTTAACCTACTTTCCCCGAAATGTTTGTAAGTTTTAGAGACTAATTTAAGCGCCGGTTCTCCCCCACAGCTACCGGGCTGAATACTGTACTGATTTAAACATGTAGTTTTAAACCAGGCACCCCCCATTAATTCATAAACTACAAAGCCCTGGAAGAGTGAGGTGTGATTATGGGGCCCAAGTTAATAAGACTTCAAGATCCATTATAAGTGTCTTTCCGAGATGATATGCCGAAAAGCAAGAAAACCCTTCCAATTGATGCCAAGATTGAAATAAGGCTTCATTCTCTGATCAAAAGTCATGTTGCCGTGGAGTGAATGGGACTGGTGGGTACGATAAGATGTTGTGCTTATATACAGGATCACTGTTAACCATCTCATGCTCCAGGATACTATCTCATCTTAATAAACTAGTTTTTAACCCCTCATTTCGTGTCATGTATGAATATGATGTTAAATATGATAATACAATGCTGGATATCCCCACAGATAATAGCCCATGAAAGCAGCATTTTAAAGTTGTTGAAGGAAATACTCTCTGCGGGTCAGGCAACTCGTGACCCACTAAATAAAAGGTTCTACGATCTCTATAGGGTCCTGACTGCTCTACAGTTTATTACATCACATCCCTTTGAAATGGACAAGTATTTTGTTTGGGAAGGTAGACAGCCTTCCCATATTGAAACATCTACAGTACCGGCAAAAGTTTAGAAACACTTTTTTTTTAATGTATTGGTTCTTTAATTTTAAGACCATTGTAGATTCTCACTGATGGCGTCCATTTATGAATGAACACATGCGGAATTATGTTTTAAACAAAAACGTTGAAATAAATACTTCAAAATAGCCGTTTTGCTTTGATTACTGCTTTGCACTTTTAATATTTTCTCAATAAGCTTCATGATGTCGTCACCAGAAATGGTTTTATTTCACAGACTGTTAAACCATTTCAGGGACGACCGTACTGTATGAAGCTCATTGAGAATTGTTTTTGTTTCCTACATAATCCCATGTGTTCATTCATAGTTTAATGTCTTCAATGACAATCACACAATGTAAATAGTCTTGGACATAAAGAAAAGCTAATACGTAAAAAATGTTTCCAAACTTTTGACTGGTATTATTGTTGTTATTTAGCAGGTGAGGCCACGTTGTGATCTTTAGGCCGAGGTCCTAGTAACTGGTTACGATCTTGTCGCCAGAAACTGACGAATGCATGTCCACAATGGGTTCTCTGGCAAACAGCAGCCTGCCAGAGTCAATCTCAAGGCATAACTTTTTTGTTTCAATGAATTTTTAGGCAAGAATCCTAAAACAAAAGGCAAGAATTGGCTTGAGCCGCATTTAAATTAGGCACAAAACTATACATGTTTTAGTTTTGTTCTGGATGTTTTCTTTAAATTAGTTTCTGTCTGTAGTAACAATCAATAAAGCTAAATCCGTTCAGGTTTGTTTGCCTTCCTTATATTCTGCTGACTGGGTACTTCTACAAACAAGAGCTGTGCCTCTATCCATTAGCTGTAACATTTTACAACTTTACAACACCAAACTAGACAGAAAACCAATTGTCTCCTTCCTCTAACCAGCTCCATTGGACCCATTTTAACTCTCCTCATGCCATTTACTGTCTGGGGAAAAACGTCTCCCTAAAAGTTGTTTCCAAAAGTGTCGAGAGTAAATTCATTAAGACTTTGGCGTATTCTCCGGAGCAGCCTGAAGCGGCACAACCCTAAGTGTCCCATTAAAGATTCATGAATATATCCAGCTGCATCAATAATGTAGCAGATCCGTAAACTATCCACGCTCGGGAGAACAGATCTGACACAGAGCGATAAAAAGTTTGTCTAACTTCATTATAAAGATATTAATATAAGTCGAGTAAGGTTTGTAGGAAACGATATTAACTAGACAATAATGGAATAAACTTGCTGAGTGCAGACGCAGAACATGTTTGCTAATAATTTATTTAGAGTTTTATTTCGAGCTAAGGCACAAAAGCCAAGAAAAAAAAAATAAATAATAAAAAAAGTTATCATCAGTTATTTGATGATAACTGATAAAAGTGTGATTATTAATGATGCAGAAATGTAAATGTTTCACTATAACTGCCATCCGTAAAAGCAATTTCTAGAGATGCACCGATCCAGCCGTTTTGCCTCCGATACCGATACTGGGATTCTGAGTATCTGCCGATATCCGATATTAACCGATACCACACGACTTCCTTAAAAGTGTCTTTCTCTGAGTGTCAAAGTGAATGGTGATGGTCCTCTTTTCTCCACTGTGAGATCAATAAAGTCTTATATTTTCTTGCAAACATGATGTTACATATCAGTTACATAAACTAAAATACAAACACTTGCAACTGCAGCAGTGGCTACTTTAGGTGATCCAATCAGTTTCTGTCCCAGCCCTGATTAGTTGCCGCTAGCATTAGCATACAGCCGCTAGCATTAGCATAATGTTGCTAGCCGTGGCATTTTGCACAGCGACTCCATTCTAAAGGTTCTTCCCTTCAAAATGAGGTACAGCTTGCCCATATTGACTTAGATTTAGTCAGTGAAAGTTGTGTTTTTAAAATGGTTAGAGGCAAAACAGTTAGCTTACCAAACGTTTGTTAAGTGATGATGTCATCGCTCTACTTCCGGGTCCAACAGAGCTTTAGCCCTATTCACTATGATGGGATTTAGCTGATTTTAACCTGCTATAAAGCCGACTACGAGGCACAATGAAGGCTTATTTTGTATATAAAATATCTTCATTTTACCTGGAGAAATGGGGAGCTATATTGTTCGAATAAGGTGTAAAACAGTTTTTGGCTTTTTATCTGTTGTTATTTCAACAGGAGATTCGGATAAAGTTGCGTTTTTTGCTGTGTTTATCAGTGGAACTCTCAACAGTTTGGACCCGGAAGTAGTTAATTATTGTGTGTGATGTCAATTAACAAACGTATCGGTTCAGTATGAGATATTTGTAGCCAATAGAGTTCGGGAAAATCCACTGTTACCATGGAGACCCGTTGGTGTATGCTAACAGCCACGATGTTTGTGGCTGTTAGCATACTTTTCCATAGACTAACATTAGCTAAAAACATGACATCACAGTCCTGGATTGGTCCTGGATTGGTGCATCCCTAGCCAAAAACATTTATTTTAGTCTTTTGGTGCATTATAAGACATAAATGATCATATTTTAAGTAAAATCCTGTTACGTTTTTGACTCAACTATTCTATTTTCTACTACATCATTGGCCTGTTATTGCATTTCAAATTGGCCAAAATGATTACGTTCCTAAAGTGTTGTGTTGTGCTTTATGCAGCGTTTTGCCCCATATTTGGAGGACAGTTTCCCCCCTCTCTGTGCTTGTTTGACCTGCTGAGTAAGGCCCGTTTAAAATGTCGCCATGAGCCAAAGCAAACAAAAGGCGTGTAGCAGCTAAGAGGCTAACGCTATCACAAATCAGGTCAGCGCGTCAGGTGTCACTGGGCTTTAAACACTGGGATAAAGTGACTTCCTGTTTCACTCTGTGGGCACACCTCCTTTAACCACGTTATGGGATCACTGCTGCGCGTCTACGGGATCAAGTGCCCTCTGCCAGACAAGTGTTGGAGATACAATTACACTTTTTGTTTGGCTTGCGCTTAAGGACAAACTAAGGGTAGGATTTAGACAGCTGCAAAAAGTACATTTATGAGCCATAGATTTGAGTGGGTAAGCAAAAATAAAGCTGGCAGTGGAACAAGATTTTTGCACTTAAGGCGCACTGTGTAACATTAAATATCTAGGCTTTTATGGCTGAGTACTTTGCATCTCTCAATGTTTATCCAGAGCCAGCCAGGAGTCGAACCCGGGGCCTTTCTCCTATGAGACAAGAGTGCTAACCAATACCACCCAAACGAACGGTCCAATCAACCAACTTCTGCCATTCTGGAGACTTTTTTCTGACTCAAATAACAGTAAGTTCATAGAGATCGAAGTCTGTGTGGCAACTGGTTTTGTCGAATGATTTATGCACAGATTGAAACCTTCTCGTTCGTGTCTGAGTGTTTGGTTTGGTCCACAGAGAGTCAGACCGGAGCCTCCAGCTAACGCTAAATATTCAATTTCCCACCAGGAAAAAAACACAATGTGCCACAACATAAACACACTCTGCAGCGACAGGGCACACGCCACAAAAACTTTTCAGAATCCCCAATGGTAAACTTTAGCTTTAAAAGACAAACATTATTAGCATGTTGAGAAGTGAAAAGTTGGTCTGTAACTTTTTAATGCATGGATCGTTGCACATTTATGTGTAATCTAAGTGTCATTGTTTTGGCCATGATTTACATATTAGAGTGCACAAACAAGGAGATGTTGGTATTAAGAGAGAATATGTGCCTAAGTATTATTGTAATGATCCATGTTTAAATTGGTGCTCCTGTTTCAGTCGGGCACAAAGACCATCTGTAATCTTGATGCCTTCCTAAAGGGGTTCTTAATATTGTATTACTTTGTCAGTGTGGCGTGTTTAAAGGCACACTGCGTAACATTTTGCATTATACTTTTGTCAGCAATACAAAACATGCTCTTATGACCAGCTCAACACAGAACATGCTATTCTTGCGGTGGGTAATTAAAGAATGGATTTGGATGACGACCAAACACATTTAAATCTCAAATCTGGCTGCCTTTAGTCAACATCTCCATGGAGACGAGCTCAGGAGAAATAAAATATGCTTGTATTTGACTCTATTTACTGTGTAAAATGGTACACGGTGTTTCTTTAAGTTTATGCTCCATCTGGCTAAGGCCTGAGGTGTTCAATGTATATTGATTACATTACTTGAGTAATACAGGGCAAATATAAGTTGCTCATCCAAATTTTTACTTCAGTGAAAATACTTAAGTATTTGCGTTAAGAAAATACGTCAGTATTCAAAGTAAGAAGTGCAAATTTGTTTAAAGAAGTGCTATGTGCATTGTGTAATAATTTTTCGGATTCAAAAACATGAAAATCAAGCCCGAATTCACCCTCTGTAAGGCAACACGAAAGGGACAAACCTTCTTCGTGTTGTATTTGACTGTACATCTGCACAGCGCCACCTACCGTTCTGGAGTGTACATTACTAGGCTTTTAAAATGAACAAAAAACATGACCAAATTTGCTTTGGAGCCTTTAAAGGAATGTAGTGGAGTAGTTATATTTTATCTTTCAAATGTAGTGGAGTTAAAGTAAGTTCTTAAGAAAATATACTATTTTAATCTATTAATCTATTAATACTATTCAAATGAAGTACAGATCCTCAAAAACCGTGTTTAAATGCAGTACGTGTGTAAGTTTACTTCATAACTGACCACCTCTGGTTAAGGTATCCACAAAACGGCAGCTTCAGCAAAGTCACAATAGAATATTTCATCACTTTCCAAACCTAATTGCCAAGATGTTTCGGGGCAAATTCATATTTTTTTATCCATTTTACCCGACAAACATCTTTGAGTATGACTGGGAAAGTCTTCAGCCAATCACAAAGATACTACTGACAACACATGTTACCTCCTCGCTTGCTGTCAGTGAGCATTGCTTTATTGCCAGTGCCCGAATAAATCATAACAAACACAAAACAAAGCACATTCTCCCAAACCAGTATCTTCCTCAGCCTTAGCCCTAAGCCAAATGTTCAGGGTCAAACATGTTGTAAAATCCCACTGCGCGCCCCACTCCCACGCTTTATCTCCAAACCAATTAATCACCTGCGATTAGCTGTGAACACGACCGGGCGACGGGTTTAGATTTTAAATGGTGCGAGGGTTTAACGTGCGGCGGGAGCTGACACTGCAGAGGAGGAGGTTATGCTATTTTTAATGTTGTTTATATAGATGGCAATTGGTACAAACATGTGAGTCTGCACAGGGTATTTCGAAATGTAGGGCTAATACGTTTTGTGAAGTTGCTTATTATCACAATTTGCAGGATTTCATAAAACTATGTACTCTTTGAGCCCGTGCCAAAGCTTGATAAATATAGAAGAGTGCCTCAGGAATGACAATTACTTAGAGATCATTTCATTTATGCGTTGTAATGTTAGACCCAGTTTAGTTCTGATTTGATCTTTATCAGCTTGGTGGTACTTGGTCTGAACAGTTTGAGAATCACAGCTTCATTAGACTGCATAAAGCAGAGTGAAGAGAATGGAACAAGAATGATTCCATTTCAAATAACTTGCACATTTAAAGAATACCATGCATCAATTATTTGCATTTGTATCAATTTCAAACATGTCTTATTCATGTTAAGAACTGGGATGTTATCAGTGTGTTCGGAAAGTTAATAACGTGTCCGAACCACAACTAAACATTACAATCACTCGCTCTCTCTGTCATTAAAGGAACAGGCCACCGTTTTTCCATACTGAGATATGTTCTTACCTGAGCTTAGACGAATTGATGCGTACCTGTCTGGTCTTTGTGCGTGCGCTCAGTCAAGCAAAAAGACCAAATATGTTGTTAGTATTTACGTAGCCTCTCCTCCTCTCCTCTATGGGGCCAATAGTATAGTTACTCAAAAGCACTTCGACGTCCGCGCAGTAAAGTAAAGATATTGCTCGGACGTCGAAGGTGTTATTACGCCTCACAATATAGTCCCCTTTTTATCCGCTTAGAAAATCGACATGTTTAATTTTTGGGAACTATACTTGGATCGTGTAACTACTCATGTAACCGCATTTAAATAGGGAAAACGTGGAAGAGCTTGGTCGCTTCTAACTTCACCCCCGTTCGGCCCCATAGGGGAGAGGAGGAGAGGCTAAATGCTAACAAATCTTTGGTCTTGTTGCGTGACTGAGCGCACGTGTAAAGACCAGACAGGTACACATCAACTCGTCTAAGCTCAGGTAAGAACATATGGAAAAACGGTGGCCTGTTCCTTTAAACAAAACAAAAAAATCAGGTATAGAACATTTAAAAGAAGAAAAGAAACTTGAGAACTAACTTGAGACAAAAATAGTTGAGTAAAAGAAAAAACATAGGCTAGTTCCATTGGCGATCTTATTCAGATGGTCCAAATCTACTCCAAATCACAATATATTCTTTAAATTCAAGCGATTTTAAGTCATTTTCTTGTCAAAGACAGCTATGTTTTGGACCTATGACCATGAGGCTGCAGCAGTGTCCCATATACATGCCTTTCCCACAAAGCTATCGGGGCTGAGAAATGTTTCACAACTTTTATATGGTGTATGAATGTATGCTTTTTAAATAAAAAATGAAGCAGACATGCCAATCCCAAAACTCTGAAAAGCGTGCAGGGTCCGAGAAACCTTCCATCACAGTGGTCACTCGGACGCTCCAGGATCAATTGTTTGGAAAGTTTTCTCTGCTGACGGAGCCGCTCACCAGAAAACCTACAAAACAATTGATCCAGGAGCATTGAAGAGACTACCGTGATCGAAAGTAAATGTGCCAGGCTGACCACTCATACAGCCACTGGGTACTACAAGGCCAAATACTTTTTTCTCGTATAAAAAGTTGCACATTTAACATACCGTGTACAAAGTCTCCAAAGTCCAAAGATACTGCAACAGGACTGACTGTGGTCCTGTCAATTAAAACTCCCTAAAATGGGAATATGGTGCAAACATATAGCGTGTGTGGGCCGCTGTATTCCTCTGTCTAGACACTATTCAAAACCCGCCTACGTACGACTTCTAAAGTGCTTCTATCTTTTATCAACCTGCACTCATTTCATCAGCAGCCATTTTGTGTTTCCCTTTGATCTGCGCTGTCATCTCCTTCACTTCACTCTCTCTTCTTTCTTTCTTTCTTTCTGTCTGCGTTTTGCCAAGAACCGCGGTCTTTCCATTGGAACCGGTCCCGACAGACTCAGGAAACAGGTCCCGTAGACTTTAATACAGAGAGGAGTCCGGGAGACAGGGGACGCTCCGAGAAGAATTCCCTAAGACATCCCAGACGCTTCCAGCACATTCCTGACCTTTGCACGCACAATGGTTTGATTAAGACTCGAACGTGTGCTGAGCTGGAGGGGTTCACCACTTGTTGGTCAATAGACAGTTTGGAAAAGGCACAACTGAGCAAATTTAATTGAGAATATTAATCTTGTTTTGTTTTTCACTCATTTAGATCGAACCATGATTACTTTGCTAGTTTGATGACATTTCCGACTGGTTTAAAGGTAATCTTACTTGAAATAAGAAAGTAAAGTGCAATTTTCTCACCCGATTTGCAAATAAATGAATCTGAAAGGAGTCAGAAACAACTCAGGACAAGTGAAATAATCTGGGTCAAATGCCCAACTACATCTCACTCGACCAAACAACTCAAATGTAAATGATTATGCTCAATTTGAGACATTTAAACGGATCTAGATGAACGGAGCAGAAACCACAAGTCAAAGGTTTTCGCATGACTTGGTTAGAGAGAAATCACCAACATTTGCGTGCGCTCAGTCAGGCAAATGTTGTTAGCATTTAGCCTCTCCCCTTTACACGATCCAAGTCTAGTTACACAAAACATGACAATTTTCTAAGCGGATAAAAAGGGGTACTATATTGTGAGGCGTAATAACACCTGGAGTACTTTGACGAATTACTGCACGACGTATTTAAATAGGAACAGCTTGGTAGCTTCTAACTTCACCCCCGTTTGGTGCTATACATTTGCTGGGAGAGGCTGAATGCTAACAACATTTGTGTGACTGAGCGCACGCACAAAGACCAGACAGGTACGCATCAACTCGTCTAAGCTAAGGTAAGAACATATCTCGGTATGGAAAAACCGTGGCCTGTTCCTTTAAGGAATAAATGAAATGAACTAGAATTAAAGCAGTACTAAGTAACGTGTTTACCTTAATAAATCCTTTTCGTAGTCCCTCTGGGGGTAATACAAGTGTTAATGGGATGATTGGAGGGTCTTTCATCTCCCCCTGGTGTCTCTGGCCAGAAAACCATGCTTGCAACTTGAGTGTCACCGGGGCGGAGCAACCAATACCCACTAATAGAATCACGGAGAAGAAGCTAACAGGCTAACAGGCAAAGCTAACTGCGGGCTAGCGCCACTTAAACAGTATTTACAGCCAAGTTTGAGTGAAAAAAATTATTTCCATTGTATAACTGGATGTACAACACCCCTCTCTCCCTTCACCTTTTCTGTCAGCGTAGTATTTACTCTCCAAGACATTTAATAAGTAAAAAAAATCGTAACTCGCTAAGACCTTATGGCCTCTAGGGGCAAGAGTTACTTAGTACTGCTTTAAGAGATGAAATCTAAAGTTTGAGTAGGTTCGGTCTAACCTCTTATCGCCAATGGAAGAAGCAAATTTTTTCTTAATTCAGATTATTTCAAGTGAAATGATTAAATGTAAAAGTGAATTTTAAGCAGGATTCATGCTTCTTTTATTATTGGCATTAGCATTTTTATCTTATCAAACCGACTCAAACTCAACATGAAGAACCTGAATTCAAGTGATTTTAAGTCATTTATCTCATTTAAGACGGCCATTTTTCCAGTGTGTAGCCTCTAATCAGCATGAATTTTAGTCGAGCTTCTTAAAAACAATACAAAAAGCGCCGGTCTTTTGAACAGCTCCTTTAAATTAATGCATCCCAAAGATTTGGCCATGAATCACTACACTGCAGTCTGTGAACACCTCACCAGAGCGACTAAACCTGGACTAAACCACCTCTAGACCAGGAACCAGAGCTGGAACTTTGGAGACGCAAAATCTCTTCAATTTGTCAAAGTCACTCAAACCCACTCTCTCGCTCTCGCTGTCTCTTTCCAGGTCAGGCCAAAGCATGAAGCCCACAGGAAGCCAAAATGCATCTCCGCACTTTACTACAGCTCCCAGTCCTCCCACTGCCTCTGAGATTGGCTTCTAAAAATGCTCCTACGCACTTTCGCTGCTGTTGGATTTCTGAAAAGATGAGGCGACACGGGTCAGGACTTTTGGAGTGAGAGCAATCTCCAAGAAGATGACATGGGCAGAGCTGGAGATTTTCCCATCTATTTGGCATTTGTGCTGCCGCCCTCAGAGATGAGTGGAAAGAGGAGAGGAAAATGGAGGCTATGACCAGATATGAAGAATGAAATGGAGTGGATGAATGAGCAAAAGACTATAACAAGTGAGAAAGCATTTTCATGACACACTGCCCGTAACAGGACCCTCTCCTTTGCATCATATACTTTCAAATAACTTCATGTCCCTTTCTCTACATCCATAAATCTCTTCTTTAATCTTGCCTCTTGTTTCCAGGCAACTCTAACCTCAGCATCCTTCACCCATATGCACTCTCTCTCTCTCTCTCCAAACCAACTGTCATTATTGTTATGAACTGGTTATAACAACAAAAACATTGCAAATGCGCAGACCATAAAAAGCCTATTTGTGAATGGGACGGGAGTTGTTTTTGGGCTGTGCTGCTGTGTCCACTGTGAACTGAATACCAAACAGCTGTGACTGCAGCGCGAGGACAGCTCTGCTCCTCCACGTGCCTCCGTGATCCTAGAGGATGGAGTTACACGGGGTTTACACTGGGTATAAATGGAGCTCAGACATTATGTTTCTGAATGAAGCTCTGGAGCGTCCCTCCCTCTGTGTGGCAGCTCTGACTGGCGCACCTGTTGCCCTCAAACTAAGGGTTTTGTTTTGACGCACAGTACGTACGTACCTTGTGCAGTTTCCACATGGCGCCCAGGGCTTTGACCTCGTGCGTGCCGTGCTTGCCCTCCTCGAGGCACTGATAGCAGACCGGGGTCTTGCACTGGACGCAGTACATGCTCAGGTTCTCCAGCTCGTGTTCTGTGCAAGTGGAGATTTTGCGTGGGCTCGTGCGACGGCTGATGCGACCCTGTGCGGGTGGCACGAGGCGGTGTTTGGCCAGAGGTCCGCGCGGCGGGTGACAGCGCAGGCGGCACGGGTCGCAGTAGAACACGTCGCACTGTTCGCACATGACCGTGGCCTCTGTGGGGGTTTTCTCACAGAGCTGGCACCGCAGCGCTGCCGCTTTGCTCTGTTGGTACCGCTCCACCACCGCCTCCAGGACACGGTTCCGCGGAAAACCGCGCAGTCCGCGCTCGTCCAGCGTCAGGCTGCGGTGGCACTGCGGGCACGTGATGCAGGAGTTCCGCGGCACGGGCGTCAGGGCGCCGGGCGGATGCGGCATCAGGTGCTGCGGGGCCGCAGGCGGAAAAACGCGCACCCCGTTTGGAGACTTCTGACACGGCGTAGTGGGAGCGCTCACGAAGCCCCCGTAGGACCCATAGCCACTGTCCGCCTCGCTGTAAAGGCTCATCTTGTCCAGGTCCAAATAGTCATAGTCCGAGACCGCGGAGCCGGACGCGCGGCTCTGAGGCGACTCCGCGTCCGGGGTCTGCACGAGGATGTTCCGCGCGCACGCGGAGCATATGTTGTGGGAGCACGGGAGGATGATGGGCTCGCGGTAAAACGAACCACATACCGGACACTTGAGCTCTTCCTCCATCTCCTCCATGGCTCTCTGCGCTGAGGTGGTCCTGGACTGAATGGTGATGCCGTGTGGGTCCTTCCGGGCCTGGTCAAGACCGGGCCTGAAGGATCTGTGTGTTTGGTCCTGGTTACGTCCTGGCTTAGTCCCGGAGCAGGATGTGTGTAGTCCTCGCGCGTCCTGCTGGCTCTGTGAGCGTCTAACCTTCAGCTAAAGGCAGTCTTCGCCGATGCTCGTCTGTGATTGGTCGGAACTGTGAGTAGCGCGTGGGTGAGCAGTGATTGGACGAACAGCGGGTTCCCACAAACCATTGGACACATGAATTAATGAGCTTTAAGCGCAGACACAGCCGCGTCTCAGACAAGAGTCTCAATGAAGAGGATTATCGCAAAACAAAGCGTGTCTGTCCAAAGATGAGACCAACAATTGGACTAAATCTAATCAACAGGTGAATGGACACCAAGTATAAGGTTTCCAACCAAGGTCTCTGAAGTTAAGTATAAGTGGGTAAAGGTCAGGGCCACTTTGCTTAGTCATAACACACCTCCCAAATAAAGCACCACTTTCCACAAATGCCAGTGTTGTTTCTTGCTTCATTTGGCAGGGAATTTGAAAGGAATTTACACTATTTAGTATTTAGAGTACGGCCCACTGTAACAGGATATTCATTTAATTTAAAATCATCTTGGAGGCCCAGAGCCAGTGATAGCCCTATGTATGTATATAGGCAAATCTTAGCCTATGTCTCTTTTACTGTCAAAAGAGACATATGTGTAACTTCATGGCCTTAATTTGGGCCCTCCCCCTCTGTTTGAGAACCACTAGCCTAATTCTTTGCCCCTGTCACTGCCACTGTTTATAGGACCCCCTTTTTATGTCTTCATCGACCTAAATATCATGTCCACCTTCTGGACCCTGCCCCACTATTTAAGAAGCCCCAAAAGCCAAAGCTAAATGTCCTGCATCCTCTGGTCCCAGAGCCGCATTTTGTAAAAGCAGTTCAAAATGTAATAAAATGTTCGCATCTTTGTGTAATAAACCGCATTTTGTAATAAAGTGCCACATTTTGTAATGATTTTCTAATGTTATTATTATGATTATGATTATGATTATTTGTTTATTTGATATGGACATAACAACTGCATTGGACAAACCAGATACATTGTTTTTAGTGTTATAGCAAACTGCAACACTTGTCCATAGGAGGCTACACATTATAATTTGATAAAGTGTGCAGTAACACGTTATGATGACGGCACACTATTAAAGCATACACTTATTTAAACCGTGGCAGCGCGGGTCAGTGGCAGCGGCTCAGGACTAACACCTGAACACAATTTCATTGTATGATTGTACAATCATACAATGTACAATCAGGTTAACTGCTCAAACAAATAAATAAACTAAACTAAACTAAACAATGACAAATAAAGCACTTTCTTACTTACATATAAAATGTGGCTTAACATCCCTGACCCACAGTTTGAGAATCACGGATTCAAAACCAATTGAAAGCTGCGCCTGACTGGTTATATTTATCACATAACTAGATTTATTCCCAAACTATATTCAAACCTCCAGCCTCTCGGTTACAGATGACCTGCTCTACAATCATGTCGCCCCAGTTGTTGTGTATTGAAGCCTTTTGTACTGTACTCATAGTCGTAGCATCAGGAGGAGCTGCTGTAACAGCCACATAGAGGTGGTTGTTGTCATGTATTTGCCTATACGTGTTCTCTTTTAAAAAAAAAAACGAAATACTTGAAGAGTGAATGAGGAAGCCATGGCAACAGGAGTCCTGTGATAAATGAACTGACTCAGAGCGGGAGAACCCTCTGATTTCATTTGCATATCCTCCACAGCAGAGACCGATCTGAGGAGCTCTTCACATGAGCGTCTTTGTCTGGTCCAGATAATGTTCCACAGTTTACGAAAACTCAGCGAGAAAAAAGACTTCACTGATAAACTAAAGGGACATGCAGGTGATGGAAAGAAAAATATCTTATAATGAAGGAATTATCGTTATCTATTTTAAGATTGTTTTAATAAAGTATTGTACTATACTCAATACTTAGAGAAAATATATCTGTAAATATAAGTCAAAGCAAAACATGGCTATTTTGAAGACGTTATTGCAACTTTTTTGTTTAAAACATAATTCTATAATATAAATGTTCATTCATGAATTAAGGCATTCAGTAAGAATCTACTATGTAAAAAGTCCTGAAATGAAAAAAAAAAACAATACCTAAAAGCATTTCCAAATAAACATATCTTAAAATAAACACCTACATGCCAATAACAAAACACTAATCCAGACATAGCAGCATAAATGGGATAATATTTCCCCAAGGTCAAATCATTTTCTGATGCCTCTGTTTTACAACTTTGTAATTAGATTTTCCCTTTTTCCAAACAAAAGGTTTACCCAGTGTTTAACCTCAGTGTCTCACTTGTGCAACGTAAATAGACTTAATCAATCTCTGTCTTCTTTGCCAGAGAGATTTCCCTTGGAACACACCCTGGTTCAGCAGAGTGTGCCCCATGCAATATCATTGTATCATGCAAACGTGTGGGATATGCTTTTGGGAGCCTCAGCACAGATTGTTCACGTTTTATAATCTATGTTATTGTTTATGTATGGATGGAAGACTGTTTCTATATAGATATATATATTAAACTACGTGAAAGTGTCCCTTTAAAAGGGGGGTATTATGTAAAATCGACTTTTTCAAGCTTTATATCATGTTATTATGTCATTCCCTCATTAAACACATGCCTGGAGTGTTGCCTTGGCTCATTCACATATTTTTGAGTAATCAGTAAAAACTTAGACGGCAGCCATTTTAGGTGTAGCTATGCCTCAGTCCTCCTAGGAACGCCCCCACCTCCTGGAGACGCCTCTGGACCTTTCGTCACCAGCCAAGCCACCAACCACTGCTCCTCAGCTCAGCAGAGCCCCCTCCCCGCACAGTAGTGTTGTTTAGATGCCACAGCAGTGTGCTGAAGGGGGCGTGTTGGAAAGCTTCTTAAAGAGACAGAGGCCTATTTCCAGACGTTCAGTACAGCCATTTTGAGAGAGCAATTTTATTCAAGGCAGTTATTTTAATTTACTGCATATACAGACCAACAGAAGGTTACGTCATCATTGTAGTATGCTATAGACTGGTGCTATGTGATTGAAAAAAGCATAATACCCCTCTTTAACAGATTCCTTCAGCCGTATTTGGTTTGGAGTGCAAAACAAAATTGCAAGTCACCAGTTTTATCCGACATGCAGACAAATCAATGACACTTCCATCTTCTATATTTTGCAACAAAATCCAGGAAATGTGATTAAAGTACTCGAGCAGGAAACAACCAAGATAAACAGGATTATTCAAAGCTACGCGCATGCAGCAAAATACAGGTGTTTTTGAAAAGGGAACGCTCGAAAAGTCAATTTTGCATAGAGTGTCCCTTCTATTCGATCAACTCAAGCCGCAAATGTTTCCCCCGGGATTTGCCCAAACTTTGTATTGACTCAGACCAAATGTTGTGAGTTATTTCCTCCTCTGCCTCCTCCGGTCCTGATGACAGCTCTGCCAGGATGCAGCTCCTTTGGCGGCTATGTTTGTTCTCACAGCTCCACACAATCCGCCCAAATCCCAATGTTTGGTTTGACTTTTGAGGAGGCAACTGCTTCCTGCTGCGTCGACACACACAGATGGGGGATTTGAGGGAAAATCTTTGGTAAATGTCTTCTCTGAAGGCAATAAAGGCTCATTGTGAGTTAGATTGTCTAAAAATACAAGTCTTTGCTCATCCATTTGACTTTTGGAGCCAAACTATTGAACAAAATCCCTTGTATTGACTTAGAGAAAGCCATTTATTCCCTTGATTAGACTAATGCAATGCCCTTCATACAGATTTGAGTCAGAAATCTATCAACAAACTCCAGCTGGTTCAAACTTCAGCTACAGGGCGTACATGTATCTGCACGTATTAATAAAAGAGATCTGTTTACGAAACTGTCCTGAAAAAGCAGCTCGTTCCTGTAAAGATTATGCTGAGAGTCTAATTGCATTTTGATATGATCTGCTAATGCCACTTATGCCTCATGGGTCAGTTCAGAATAAAATGAATTGTTCCATAGAGATCTGCAGTCATTACATTTTACAGGCTCTGAGAGGGAGAAGACACTAACTATTTATCAATGCACCAGGGCTTTCCAGTACATCACAGACTCCCAGTGGCCGAGAGCAGCTGAGGTGAACGGGTTTACCTTAGATGACTGTCTGTGTGAGGAGGGGCAGAGGAAGCCATTCTGTTAATTGCATCCAGAACAATAGTTGATTGCAAATTGTATTCAGTTTATTGTGTTTAAAAGAAATGCCAAATTAAGGTGTTTTGTTTCCTTTATAAATGGTTTCTTCCACTTGTCGTCAATGGCACTAGAGCACGTTCTTGACCAGGAGGTCCCAGACTTGGCGAGATCAATCCATGGCACTTTACTTTTAAATGCTGGTATTAGGTTAAAGATAGTTTAAAACTGTGACAATTCAATGAAGGCCCACTGAGTGAACACAAAATAAAACTGTAAATGGGCTAGACTTGAACATTGGATTTGGTTTTACATAAGAATGACTTGGACTGAGCTGAGGACTTGATTCTGACTCGAACTGGACAGTAGTGGGAGGTGGTTCACTTGGTTAATTTGCATCGAGCACTAGTCTGGATCAGTTCACGGAGGGCGGTAACAGCATTAGCCAACAGAGGCCAGTGTGTCAGAGTTGGATGTGTTGGACAGGAGCCAACTTTTACAAATACTCAATACAAAAGTAGAAGAATATAGCTTTTGGGCAGCGATATTCACAGCCGACACCATCCATTCATCCATTTTCTTCCGCGTAATCCAGGGCCCGGTCGCGGAGGCAGCAGTCTGAGCAGAGATGCCCAGACATTCCTGTCCACACACACTTCCTCCTGTTCTGGGTGGATCTCGAGGCATCCCCTTACCAGCCCAGAGATATAGTCCCTCCAGCGTGTCCTGGGTCTTCCCGGGGGCCTCCTCTCAATAGGACATGCCTGGAACACCTCCTGAGGGAGCGACCAGGAGGCATCTGAAACAGAAGGAAACTCATTTCGGCCGCTTGTATCCGCGATCTTGTCCTTTCGGTCATTACCCAGATCTCATGACCATAGGTGAGGGTGGGAATGTAGATCGATCGGTAAATCGAGAGCTTTGCCCCCTGACTCAGCTCCCTCTACACCACAACAGTCCGATACAGCGACCGCATCACTGCTGACGCGCACCGATCCGTCTATCGATCTCACGCTCCTTCCGTCCCTCACTCGTGAACAAGACCCGAGATACTTGAACTTCTCCACTTGAGGCAAGGACTCCCCACCAAACTGGAGAGGGGAAGCCACCTTTTCCCCGTCACCTTAAAGGGGGGTATTATATAAAATCGACTTTTTCAAGCTTTATATCATGTTATTATGTCATTCCCTCATTAAACACATGCCTGGAGTGTTGCCTTGGCTCATTCACATATTTTGAGTAATCAGTAAAACTTAGACGGCAGCCATTTTAGGTGTAGCTATGCCTCAGTCCTCCTAGGAACGCCCCCACCTCCTGGAGACGCCTCTGGACCTTTCGTCACCAGCCAAGCCACCAACCACTGCTCCTCAGCTCAGCAGAGCCCCCTCCCCACAGTAGTGTTGTTTAGATGCCACAGCAGTGTGCTGAAGGGGGCGTGTCGGAAAGCTTCTTAAAGAGACAGAGGCCTATTTCAAGACGTTCAGTACAGCCATTTTGAGAGAGCAATTTTATTCAAGGCAGTTATTTTAATTTACTGCATATACAGACCAACATCATTGTAGTATGCTATAGACTGGTGCTATGTGATTGAAAAAAAGCATAATACCCCCTCTTTAAAATGTGACGCCTGTTCAAGTGACGGGCAACACTTTCTGGAGATGTTTTAATGATGTTAAGACGATGTTAGACCTAAACACTTTTAATCTGTACTGTAGTTTAATTTTACAAGCAAGCTCCTGTTAGATGGTTTGGTTCAGAATTTGACGTGCACCACAATTGACCAAGCATAGCAGATTTTCACAGGAATTGCACCAGATTTGACTTAAAATGGACCAAATTTGAACATTGCCCAAGTTCTTGAATGTGATTTAGACTAAAAAACTAAAAACTTGTCTTAACCACAACTCTGCCCATGACCTTTTCAAGCTTTCGTATCTTGAGTGTGCGCCTCCTTACCTTCTCCTTCACGTATGCTGATTTCGCCACCTGCTTTGTAACTTCAGTGACTTCAGCTTGACCTGGGAGGTGACAGAAGACCCAGAGTCACCTTCGAACTCTCTCCCGCTGAACTCATTCAGATTCACCCCATGTCCGCCCTTCTTTAAGACCTTACACGCTCGTCTACTCTGCTGCTGTTTTTGCCGGTGGTAAATGGGACCCAGGGGACGAGCACGAGGCCGAGGCTTCATGAATAAACCCCAACATTAATGTGAGTAAACAGTTTTCTGCTTTAACGATGGTCTTTGCACTTCAATTGTGTGGAGATGGGAAGAAGTCATGTGATGTTTTGCACATAGTGACAACACTGAATGTATTGTTTTTCCAATGTGAATTTTAAAAGATGGGGGATTGGGAGAGATGGCTGAAAACTAGCCAGAATACACGCTTTTCCTATTCTTTACACAGGCGTTATGTGGATCGTGGTGATTTCATCGAATTCCGATGGGCGTGATTGACAAGCGTGTGAACCAATCAGAGAAAAGTGCGATATGATGCAGGCAGCATGCAGCGTTGTTTGTTTGGTTCTACGAAGCATCGTCCAGAAGTGTGGAGGCAAATGTGAACGATCTATGTGACCTTAAGATTAACCTTAACCTGTAAGTTTGCAAAGTGAGGAAAGATAGAATGAAATTTGAAAGTAGACAATCAAATTCCTCCCCTCTTTAACCAGATAGCCCTTCTTAGTTTGCAAAATGAGGAGAGCAGGAACAGAATTTCAAAAGTAAACGATCAAGCTCCTCCCCTCTCCCCTGATTGGACCTGACAGGCTGGTTCACAGGAAAAGCTCGTCTCATTGGTCAACGCGGGAGGATACTAGACCCTGATTAGTTGCTGAGATCCGGGAAGGAGGGACTTTACAATTTTTCATGTAACGCGCTTTGTGACCATGTCTCTGAAAGGCGCTATATAAATAAAGTTCTTCTTCCTCCTTTTCTTCTTCTTCTTCTTCTTCTACAAAAAATAATATTTTATTACATAAATGCAAGACCAGGTGGTCGATCATGCACATTTTATAAAATTTGTAACACATTAAGACTTCCAGACCATCATTTTAAGGACAAAATGAGTGGCAGGTGGCAAGCGCAACTTGGTTCAGATTTTAACGTAAAAGAATTAAACACGAATGTGCAATGGCTGTTTCAATCAATGTACGTTTGGAACGGGACAAAAATGCTGTCAATAGACGGCAACAAGATGATAATCCTCTTAGAGAAGATGAAGCTTCAACATCTACGCAGAACGTTCTTGTGCATTTAAGAAAATGTTTTACTGGTGGTTCATACAGTCTTCCTGTCATGACAATGTGCTCTGATTGAATCGAAATAAAAACCTCTTGAGATTTGATTGGCTTTTAGCAAAGTTCCGGCGGTCCTGTTGTTGAACAGATACAAAAAGCAGGAGTGGACGGCCCTGACCTAGTATACTGTAAAATCTGAAGTTATTTCATCCTTCTTCAGTGTGTCCTGTTTTCTGTTTGGCCTGTGCTCCATGTGTTCACTCTGGGAAAGAGACTTCATTGTAAAATAGTTACATTTTGAGCATTTGCACATGACACTGCATGAGCCAACCTGCTTAATATTTCAATCATCAATAACCTCTCACTGAAGGGAGTCTAAAACGGATGTAGGACACGCTCCAGCCCTTGGTGTGAGTGAATAACCTGCTTTGAGATAAACGTGATCAGTGGAAGCCCAGCACGTGCCTCTCTCTCCTCTCTCGCCCTGCAGGGAGTCTCGTGCAGTTAATAGGCTAATGATTTTTTTTTATTCTCCGAGCTTTTGGGATTTGAAAATAAAGCCTTTTCTCTCAAATGAGGATCAGGGTGAAGCTGCAACACATTGATCCACTGCCAAGACAACAATGATATATACAGTATAGTGTTTGTAGAAAACCAGAAGGGCGGAGTGGTTAGCCTGTTTGGTTATATGCCCGTATTTTGACCAGTTTCTCCTCTCAATAACTCAATAACTCTATTTGTGTCTAAGTCGCTCATAACTCCATCATTTGGCCTCAAAGAGAAACTGCCTCCATAAATGGGACTTTACACATAGTTGTTTCACCAGGACAGCTATATAAAACTTGACACATCAAGGTATAAAGCCTGAGGGGAGCTTCTTGGAAAGAGCTGGAGAGTTATTTGAGCTGTTAGCAGGCTGCTGAACTACAGACTGAAAGCCTCTGAGTAAAGTCAAATTAGGGCGATATCGACACAAAATGAATAGCTCAATATTTTTAGGGACTTTCTCGGTAACGATGGTGAAACGATATTTTTGCTATCAGAAATATGTAAATATGTGCTGCAAACATCTACATTTACATCGCTTTGTCACTCAAAAAGATTATTCAAAGGACAGAAAAAACACTTTCCACATTTCCCCCATTATTTTCCAATCCTATTTCATTTTGTTTTATTCCCCCCCCCCTCCCCCCCACCTTTTTCTCCCATTCTTCACAATTTTAAATTTATTCCCCTGTATTTTTTTTTCCATATTTTTTTCCACATCTCTTGACATTGGAGATAAACTCAATAGTGTAAATTTGCATATCTTCCAAACAGCAATTTCGATTTCAACCTGGAGAGACAGAGACAAAAGCAGCGATTACAAAGATTTATTGATATATATATATATATATATTTTTGGCGATCATTCATACATGGATTATACTAGTTTGTATGGATGGGTAGGTTAGAGTTAGGGATGTTTTCCCCAGGGGCTGGACACTGGTGGTGGTATGAGAGACCGGCTCAGGATGTAGCAGTGTGAAGCCGTGGATGGAAGAGGCGGCGAAGGGGTGGAGGTGGGAAGCGGATGAGCCATGGACACTGGAGGCTTAAAGGGATATTTCAGGGTTTTTGACATAGGGCCTCATTTCCTAGTTATCCAGAGTGTTGTTGATGTCTGGAGATATTTTTTTCTTAAATTCATGCAGTTCTTATATTTGAAGAGTCTAGTGGCGCTAGGCTAGGGCAAGGCTAAAGCATTTCTATGATATCAGTTAGCCTGCATTAAAAACAGTCTGACCCACTCCACAGTGCACCTGAGGCAGGGTTGCCAGGTCTGGGGAGCCAAACCCGCCCAAAAATATCTGAAAACCGCGGAAAACCCGCGGACATACGGGCGGCTGGAATTTCCAATATTGTTTACCAGTAAACAGAGCCCATGTGCTCCCGCGATGATGAGAAACCGCCCCTTTCTCCCTCTCTTATTGAAAAAGCCGCTCACAGAGCCTTGGATTTTGTCATTTGAAATAGTGATTTTGATCAAAAAATAAGATAGAAATAGCCAATTTTACATTGATAACAGCAAGGCAAAAAAGACAGTTTTTTCACCCGCGGAATGGCTTAAAAAACCGCCCAATTCCACGGTTTAACCGCGGACCTGGCAACCCTGACCTGAGGTAAATCACTTATAACTAACCATATAAATGTCTGTGTCGATAGAATAACTTATATTTGAGCAGTATCAGCTTCGTGGCTGTAAGCTAACGCAGCGGCGGAGTGATCTGCGAGAAAATAGTCCCTCAAAATGCGGTAATTCATGTGATACAAGGTCAGTTATATTTCAAAATTATTCTATTAACACAGACATTTATATCATTAGTCTGGCGTTATAAGTGATTTACCTCAGGTGCACTGTGGAGTGGGTCAGACTGTTTTTAATGCAGGCTAACTGATACCATAGAAATGCTTTAGCCTTGCCCTAGCCTAGCGCCACTAGACTCTTCAAATATAAGAACTGCATGAATAAAAGAAAAAAATATCTCCAGACATCAACAACACTCTGGATAACTAGGAAATGAGGCCCTATGTCAAAAATCCCTTTAAACGCTGGACCGCGGGCGATGATTGGCTGCGATGAAGGCGAGGCTCTGCACTGATTGGCTGAGGTGGAGGTGTGACCCTCAGACGCGATCATTGGCTGGATATAGGTGACGCTGAAATTAATTTCTAGACTGAATTTACGCCTTTAGGCTTCATAACCTCTAAATAAAATGTCACATAGATTCTCTTTGGAACAGCTTTCCATGTCATCATTTCGTGCATGTTTACTCTGATTCATCTCTAAATTGGTCGTAGAGGTCAGCAAAGACACTGCCAGACCAAAAAATAATTATAGTTTTGCTCTAATATTTCATTGGTTCGCCTTTAGCTTTGATTACAGAACACATTTGCTATGGCATTGTTTCCATAGGCTTCTGCAGTGTCAAAAGATCCAGTGTTGCGTTCATTTTCCACCAGGATCTTGTATTGATGATGGGAGAGCGTGACCACTGCGCGACGCCGTCTCCAGCACATCCTCAACGGGGTTAAGATCCGGACTCTAACCATCACTGTTAACCATAATTACAGTTTTCTGATGTGCTTCTCCCCTGAACACCCGTCCCTCCTCGGCGCGTTGCATAATCCGGTGTATTCCTGGTGTCTCCGTGTGTCGATGCTCGTCTCTGTGACTCAGTGGAGCCGCAGGAAGTGTGGGAGGACAGCACGGAGGCGCGGGATGGATTCATTCAGCTCAGACGCCCACAGACTTCCACTACGGCAACCGAAAACAAATGCATCCGCGTAATGACACTGCGGCCCGGGGAGAAGTGAGTAAATCTGCAGCTAAAATAATAACCGTGACGTAAAAAGAACATTGTCGTAAAAGTCTCATGAAGCTTCAGCTGGGGGAAATTGGGAACTTTTGTAAAAACGTCAAAAATGGCGATGAATTGAGTCCATGCTTTTCATTATATTTGGTCATAGCGTGTTACAGACTCTTTAACTCTAGATTATATTGACCCAAATGGGTTCATTTATAAGGTTAAGGTTTTGTACAGTTGCTCAAAGATAAGTGAGAACAGGTGCCATAGACAATTTTTTTAAACTGTGAAATTGTCAAAAATATATTTAATGACCATATAATAATATTAACAAACCAGATTTAAAATGTTTTGAGATGATTACAAGCATTCCTTTACAGTTTAATGTGGGTCCCAGTGTTTCGCATTGATATTTTTGATGGTCACAATCTGAACAACAGCCGTGAACAACCACCTGGACTGCTTTTCACTAGAGCTGTACAATATATTGATAGATTGATAGACTTTATTCGTCATTCACAAAGTACACAGAACGAAATGTTGTTGTATTTGTTCTCGCAATCTCTAAAAACTGGCACTTAATAAAAGAGTTAGTGTGAAAAATAAATAGGTAAAGTGAGGATACTTGAGTCATTCAGTCATTCAGTATGTCTAATTGCCATTGGAAAAAAATAATATCTATTGGTCCTGCAGAAAATGCTACATAACCTCCTGAAGGCAAAAAGTGCATGATTTGATAAGATAAGCCTTTATTGATTTCACAATGGAGAAATTCACTTGTTACTTGTTATTTGGTTTATATCTTATACTCTTTGCCCGTGACACACAGCGCTTCTTACCGATGTCTTGGACCGAGGGGCGAGAGGACCCGATTAGGACGCAGTCTCAAAATGTCTATTCGCAACCATGAATTTTAGAATCGCATCACTATTTTATCCAACTGTTCAGTCTTGACTTCATACAGATTTATTTACACTATAAGAGGGACATATAACCTGAAGATGTTAAATACAGCTTTGATTTTGCTGCTCCTTGCCTGGACAAAACCATTTCCCCTCTTCCTTTTTTCCTACACGAATAGACTCTTTGATTTCCCACATACTGTGTCTCTCAAAAGCAAAAAGGTCATTCCTCACGGACACATGACTAAGCCGTGTGATGTAATGCCGCTCTCGGGCGAGTCCCACTTTCACAAACACGTTGCTGTAGTGTCCTTTTGGAGCTGAGTATAAATAGACATTAAATGGGACAGAGGCGGCGGAAAAACCTCTGAAAATGAACAACACGGAGCAGAACTGCAGCTATGGTACACAAGTCTCTGCTAATTAACATTTACAAGCCTCATCAACATTTCGAATATAAAAATACTCTTATTACCGCACTCTGGATTCACAACTGCACAGAGGTGTCACTGATAATGAGTGCAACTGCAGACTTCAAACTATTACTCTACAGTTCTAGTTCTCTTTTTTTGTTTTTGGACAATATTTCGCAGGACGGCCGTTAGCTTCGATTACAGCACACATTCGCTTTTTCAATAAGCTTCTGCGATATCGAAAGAGAGATCTTGTATTGATGATGGAGAGTGTGACCACAGCGCAAAGCCTTCTCCAGCACGTCCCAAAGATTTACAATGAGGTTAAGATCTGGACTCTGTGGTGGCCAATCCATCTTCTGCTGCCTGACCCACTCTTTGACAATGTGAGCCTGATGAATCTTCGCATTGTCATCTTGGAATATACCTGTGCTGTCAGGGAAGAAGAAATCCACTGATGGAATAACTTAGTCATTCAGGAGGTGCTGGTAGTCGAGTGATGATTCTTTGGGCACAAAAGCCACGTGCGCCGCTGTATGTGAAACAATAAGTTTCCATAGCAAAAGGACCACAGTGGTTGTGGGCGGTGCTCCCCGGACGTGCACGCTGGAATACACATTACTGAAGGAACAACAGAACGGCAATGAAAACCTTTGTGAGTCGCAATGTGGACAATGTGGACAAATAATACCTTTTGGTCGGGTTTATGGAATTATTCAGAGGTGCCAAGACAAATAGTAGAGGACAGAAGCAGCTAATAGACAACTATGAAGGTAAGCTACACGCTAATGTTGTTAAATTCAATTCAATTCAATTCAAGTTTATTTGTATAGAACATTTAAAACAACTGCAGTTGACCAAAGTGCTTCATAATAATAACAGGTCACATAGAAATAAATACAAGTAAAAGATAACATGCCAAGATACACTCAATTAGCGATGTTGTAACATCGGCTAAATGCTATCATGCTTAAATCTTGTATGACCTGCCTGTTTTAGTGAAGACTGTCCTCTCTCCTCTGGTTAATCAGAGGCCAGCAGCCTCTTCACGTCACATTAGTATCAGTTCAGCACTTTGGCCCTAAGCTGAGTTCGGTCCCAAAACCTGTGCCTAATAAGCCTGGATTAGTCCTGGCCTGGGCAGAGTAGATCAGGCACTGGGCTGGCTAGGGCCTTCTATTGGAAACACACCAATAGTATTCTTCTTCTTCTTGTTTTACGGCGGTTGGCAACCAGCTTAAAGGGGCATTAGCGCCTCCTACTGTTACACACCGGTATGTAGACCTGAACGACAGGTATGTAGACCTGAACGACAGCAGCAACCCCAAATCAGAACACTTGGTTAAATCCAGATGGCAGTGCACTTTTCTCAAGCTTTAGACCTGGATTAGTCTCAGTTGTACTTAAAGATCCTATGCTTCAGGCTTTTATACTTTACCCATCTTAGCTTTGTTATTTCTGGAATAACTTCTACACTGAAAAAGAATGCATTTTTCTATAAAATACCCCTTGTTATACACATGTAGTTACACAAAGACAGCAGGGGGTACACTTCATCCTCTTGTGCTGCCGTGACCAGAGTAGTGGTGCAGAAATGAACTGAAGAAAGTTTTGTGAGTTTAGAGCAGATAAACTACATGGAAATCGCGTGTGTGTGCTGGCATTTTCACTAAAGACCAAGCAAAATCCTACAGGTATGTGTTTAATGAGTATATAACATTAAAACAATTGATTTTAGAAATTAGACCCTGAATTAATCATGCTTTAGTGCTTTTCCTGATGCTCAAAGTCGCTTCTTCTCTACAGTTTTACACCTTGTTTAGTCCTCGTGCTTCAAACGTTAATTATTTTTCACAGGTGATACTTGGTGTGAGCTGTTCTTCAAATCCTATCACAAAAATGTCCTTTCTGTGACCCGTTAGTCTCTGCTTTGTTTGGTTCGTCCCCGGAGAGATCTGGAATTGTTCCCTCTAAAATACTGCTGTGTGTTTAGAGCCCATTCACCTCCATAATCCAATTAGACACATTCACTCAGAGGTAACCACCACTGGCCCTGCACTAATCTACGGCACATGCTAAAAGGAGCCGCAAACACTTCGCCGGCTGGAGATGCAAAGTGACATATTTGTTTGTGCAAGGAATAGATTAAAGACAATGAAATTAAACTATAGGAGGGAGAGAGATTTAAATGTCTTGACCTTGTCTCGTTCACTTTAACGCAAAGCTTCACTCTTTGCTGGCACAACATAATAGAGCTGTCATTTCTATTTCTAAAATTCTAAAAGAGCCTTTCATGTTATGTGGGTTTGAACATTCGGTTTGTAGCTTTTGGAATCTACACTTGGCTTGATTCAGGATAAAGAAGCAATTCTTGAAATACCGATATAACCGTAGAGTTTTGAGAATCTGTACTTCTCCACTACATTTGAAAGAACTCCGCTACAATTCTAAAAAGGCACCAAAGTAAATTTGGCCATGTGTTTTGTTCATTTTAAAAACCTAATAATGCACACACTATGAACAGTAGGTGGTGCTGTGCAGGTCTTCTTTCAGTGCAAGAAAGAAAGTTTGTCTCTGTCATGTTGCCGTACAGAAAGGGAATTTGGGCACAATTTCTTTTTGAAGCCACAAAGTTATTATTCATAACACTTATTTAAAGTGGACATGTCACACAAAATCGACTTTGTTGAGGTTTAAATCTTGTTTTAACGTTGTTCCCTTGTCAAAGACAGACCCGGAGTAGTATTTCACCACATTCACGCAGTTTTGAGTTAATCCTCGGACAAAGCTGTTAAATTTAGCTGTTTCTTCTTCTACGGTGTCAGCGCCTCGTTCTGTACTTCCTGATTACACTTGCGTCATAATTCAACATGATCGATTTTGAGCCGTTCTGTGCTCGAAGTGCGTTTATCACGTAATGCTGGAGCTGCTCACACGCCGATTCCAAACTGGAAGTTATTTTTAAGAAATGTATTCCTATGGCTGCCAGCAGGAGGAGCCACAGTCATTTAATTCTTACAGAGACATATTTTCAAATTATAAAACGTAAAAAATATCAAAGCTGAGGCACCAAAATAAGGTTTTTAAGTCTATTTCTAAGCTCCATATGCATGACAGGTCCATTTCAAATGGACTTGTACTTTCCACTTTGATACTTAAAGGTCCTACACCTGATTTCTTCTTTTTTTTTTTTTTACAAACAATGAAAGAGGAAGCCATATCAGTCGTGGTCCAAACTAATTTCTAACTTTTCTAACATATTTGTAATATCCCAATTCTTCACAGGGAGTTTAAAGTAACATTTCACAACTTGCAGGATCACGTTTCAGCATCATTGTCAAGAAAAATATTGTAGACTCAAGAAAATTAGCCTGAGAGTTCATGAAATTGATACAAATGTTTTGTAATTAGATGCACAAATGTCTGAGTTTACAATATACTGGAGGACAAAACAAAATGGATGGGAGACTGTTTGGGAACACCAGGAAGCCAAGTGAATGTAGTGAGTGAGTGGTTGGTGGTGGTCGGAGGGGTCGATGGCGCAGACTGGTAGCCTCGCTTCCGTCAGTCTACCCCAGGACAGCTGTGGCTACAATAGTAGCTTACCACCACCAAGTATGGAGTGAATGAATAATGCAATGTAAAGTGTTCTTTGAGTGGCCAGAAAAGCGCTATATATAAAACCGATGCATTATTATTATTATTATTAAAATGTGTTCGACTCCAAATCAGGTATCGTGTCTTTAAGTATTTTCCACAATAATAGACTTTGCAACTTTTACTTGTGTTGGAGAAACATTTGACCAGTGGTATCAGTGCTTTTACTCTATTGTAATATACACTGTACAAAGTCATTTACACTCTCTCTTCACCTCAATTTGAGTCATGCAGGTGAACAAGTGTCATAATCACATAGTGTTTATTAGAGGCTGTGTTTAATTGGACTAACGCTGTCAGTCTGATTACCGTAAGCCTGTTACTGTAATGACCTGCAGCTGACACAGAGACGTGACTGAAAATAGCCGCAGAAAGTACTGTACTTTAAACAGACAAGACTCGAACCGGCAAATGAGTGAGATGGGACTAATTGTTCATCAGTGGGAGACTCCGGCGTGAAGTACAGGGGAAAGAAAGTGCACTTATCTGAAACCTCGTACTACCTCCTGTGTTTGTCCCTGTTTCCGAGTGTGGTGTCCTGCACTGGTCAGCTCCTCCACCTCCTCCTTCCTCTTCCTCCTACGCAAGCTTATTCTCCAGTGACCGAACATTAGTCGGAACGATAGTGATAGTGTGTGGCTTAGCTGCGAGTCTTGCCCGGATGCCTCCCCGTTTGTCCGTTTTTTTGTTTCCTGTAGCGCCTCTTGTGACGGCTCCACTGTGCTGGAGGTGTGGGGGGACTCTTGGTGCCTCTCCAGAGTGTCAGAAGAAATTTGTAGAAATTGTTAAACTATTTTGATGTTTTTTCAAGTATTTTCTGCCATTAAAGCAGTACTAAGTAACATGTTTACCTTAATAAATCCTTTCCGTAGTCCCTCTGGGGGTAATACAAGTGTTAATAGGATGATTGGAGGGTCTTTCATCTCCCCCTGTTGTCTCTGGCCAGAAAACCATGCTTGCAACTTGACTGCCACCGGGGCGGAGCAACCAATACACACTAATAGAATCACGGAGTAGAAGCTAACAGGCTAACGGGAAAAGCTAACTGGATAGCGCCACTTTAAACAATATTTACAGCAAAGTTTAAGTGAAAAAAAATATTCCCATTGTATAACTGGATGTACAACACCCTCGCTCCCTTCACCTTTTCTGTCAGCGTAGTATTTACTCTCCAAGACATTTAATAAGTTAAAAAATCGTAACTTGCTAAGACACCTGCAGTTGCGCTTATGGCCTCTAGGGGCAAGAGTTACTTAGTACTGCTTTAAAGCTAAACTCACCATAACTGACTACTACTCTCTCGATAATATGCATTAAGCCTATTGAAGGTTCCTTAGGTTTTTCTCTCTTCTTTTTGTGATCCTATTCTCCACATTACTGAAAGAACATGCTCATATCTTCTATTTTGCCAGTTTATTTATTGCTAAACCCAAATGTAATTGTAAAACTAATCTCCACATTTTTAGATCTTTCTCTCCCAGAGCCTCTCCTACAACATTAGCTTTATGAGTTCTGTGCCTCATATAAACACGTCAGAGTAACGGCCTGTGGTAGACAGTTACAGCAGCCTGTATACGGTGTGATGAATTTCCAGTCGTTTTGGTTTGTCTGCGTTTCACTCGAGGCGACGGAGCTGGAGCAGAGCCAGGGTTTAGACACAGGGCTGTGGGAGAATGATGAATGGTGAGCGCAGAGACAGCACGCTATTATTATATTGAACAGAAAACCCAAGTTTAGGCCCGGATCTACGGGGGTGCAAGAGGGTGCATTGCAACCTCATTTTGAAATGAGTTTTCAACCTCAGTTTTAATGGCATCACAATGTATTTTAATGGCGAGAAACTCTATTTGCACCCTTTCGAAACTCGAATGCACCCTCAGTCAGTTTGTTCTGGAGCCGGGGCTGCCCATGTTTACTGCAGCAGAGACTAAAAGAAGTATATTTTTACTTTATGACTTTGCTTTGTTTAATTTAGGGTGCACAATGGTTAGCTCTAGCCTCACAGCTAAAAGCTCCTGGGTTTGATATTGAGCTGAATTTCTTCTCAGCTTTGCACTGTCATCATCTGCACCGGGGGCTTCACTTCTACTGACTAGCTCTTCAGATAGTTTTAACACTAAACTGTGAGTATTTATAATTTGGGGCGACAACGGCGCAGTTGGTAAAGCAGGTCGTCACATGATCAGAAGGTCGGGGGTTTGAATCTCAGATCCTAAAGATGCACACTGTCGTTGTGTCCCTGGGCAAGACACATCACCCGCCTTGTCTCCAGTGTCTGCGTACATTAATGTGTGAATGAGAGTGTGAATGGGTGACTGGTTACTTGCTGTAAAGCGCTTTGGGCCTAATGAAGGTAGAAAAGTGCTATATAAGTTGAGACCGTTTACCATTTACCATAAACACATCTTTAGATGTTTTATTAGAAGTTAAGCATTATTTACTATAGTAGTTCAGCAGTAATTAAGTATGTTTCACACTCAATTAATGAATAGTTCATAATTAATTAAGTATTAGGTCATGATTAATTAAGGCTAAATAACCTGTGGGTAGTAGTTACATTTCACTCAAGTATATGTAACTTTTTTGAAGTATATTTTGAACTATACTTTTGCAAGTAGTTTTTTCATACGTACTTTTCACTTTTACTTGAGTAATATTAAAATGAAGTATGTGTACTCTTACTTGAGTAAAAACTTATGCCACTGTGAGTAGATTTAAAAAGTGACAAATCTTCATTTTGACGCGTGAAATAGATGTAGCCTATTTTGTGTTCTGTTGCTTAAAGCAGAACTTAACTCATGCCCCTAGAGGCCATAAGCTCCACTGCAGGTGTCGTAGCATGTTGTGTTTTTTTTACTCATTAATTGTCCGTGAGAGTAAATACTATGCTGACTGAAAAAACAAGGGAGAGAGGGAGATTGTACATTGTGCCACAACTCAATGACACAATGGAAATAATTTTTTTCAATCAAACTTGGCGGTAAGCACTGGCGCTAGCCCGCAGTTAGCTTTGCCCATTAGCCTGTTAGCTTCTTCTTCGTGATTCGATTAGTGTGTATTGCGCCTCCGACCAAGAGGCAGGGAAGTTCCAATTGTGGTTTTCTGGCCAGAGACATCAGAAAGACCCTCCAGTCATCTACGAAAAGGATTTATTAAGGTAAACAAGTTACTTAGTTTTTTAATTCTTCATAATGATTTATTTTAATGTTTTTAATTTCTTTGAAAATATTAAAATGTTCACTTTATTTCATGCTTTGTTTCTCATTATTTATGTCACGACTGAAACATGACTCCAACTTTTACGCCCACAGTGGTGGCACAGCTCAGTCACAGCGGCTAGGGACTAACACCTGAACAACATTGTGTTGCTCTGTTGAACAACCATTACTTTTTAGTTCTACTTGAGTAAAATTATTGTAAAGTAACGTTACTCTTACTTGAGTAAATATTTTGGCTACTATACCTACCTCAGTAAATAAGGTTTTACCAAAAGGAAAATGGTTTTGATATTTGAAAACAGCGTAGAGTTATGCATTGAGGTCAAATAACAAAGTACTTTAAATACATATCACTAAACCAGCTTTTAAATGTTTGTTGCTTGATATATTATTTATTTGTTTTTACAGTGGGGATCCCGGATTACTTTAAGTTTGGGAACCTAATATTTCACTACATTACACTGTAGGACATTTTGACAAACTGATGGCATTTGCCGCTGTTAGCTTACCATAGTTGCCTTTTAGTTGCTTCTTTCCTATAGTTTTTGGCGTGACACTTGGGAATCATTTTATAAACTCAAAAGGTGAGCACTTTGAATTCCACTTTCTGCCAGGTATTGGGCACAATTCAATTTCTTATAAGATCAGCAATCCATTTCATCTAGAGACATGGAGCTTGTGTTTCTTTCCAGCAGATCCAGATGTCGTCTAGGAACCAGCTGCTGTTTTCATGTTAAAGCACGCTCCTCTGACAAGTTGGTATTGTCTTAATAATTGGGTACAAGCAAATGTTATCTCCAGATGTGTCAAGACAATGATGGATTATCCTGGAATAAAATGCGGAATATTTGGGCTATATTGAAAGTCCTATATGTACGCAAATCCAGCGGCTGTATGTAAACATCATTAGTGGAAGAAAATGAACAATAAAATTAAAGAAATATAAAATGTGTCTAATGCCGTGGAGGGAAATGGACGGAGTGAGCGAGAGGCTACAAAGTGCCGGTGATTCAGCAGTGATTCAGGAACATCCCACTCACAGACACTTCACTTCCACGTTCTGCAAAAAAGCCACTCTAAATTACTGAGGTCATCAAACGTCACGTGGATTATAGAGAAAAAGAAACGTGACAAACAGCTTTAAGCAGAACCGAGCAATGAGGAAGTTTGGTCTTTAGAAGGTTTTATTTGCATTTGGGTTATTTTCATAGAGTTGGGTAGTTTTTTCTACCCAACTGCTGGGTCAATAGGTTGGGTCAATGTTGGGTCATTTCAGCAAACAGTAAATCACAAAGATTTTCCCACTCTCAGCATTTCTACCCAGCAGGTTGGGTCAAATCCTCATAAACGACCCAGTAGGTTGGGCCAAAACCACTGAGCTCAACTGTCAGCGGCAGCCATTACTGCTCCTCCACCTCCTCCGTCTGAAACTGCTCACAAAGGTATTTATACATGTTTCTAATGTATTACTTTGTCATTAAGACTCAGTATTTATCCAAATGAGACTGATTATTCACAGATAATGAATTCATTTGTTAGTTACACTAAATAGAGAAAGGGTTAAAGTCACGTATTTTTGACGAGCTGTAGCGAAGAAACTATTCAACACAGATGCATGCAGACAGATGACACTTCACTCTCTGTCCCAGTTTTTATTTCGTGTTGATAGGACAAGTATTGACTGAAATAATAGGGGCTAAAGTTAGTGAAAATGATCGGTTATGATATCCCATTTAATATATGCGCGCGACAACCGTTAGCTAATGCTAACGCTAATGCTAACGCGAACTCTTTATTAAACATTTGTCAGTGTCTTATCTCTGCTGTTGTTTCTTACATAATGACTTCAGTAGTATATTATGGTTAAAAGGATGAGGAGGAGATGAGCAGCAGCAGCAGCAGAGGAGAGAAGGAGAGGCTCAGATATGGGAGAAACAGAGAAAAGTGTTAACAGTTTTCAGTTAGGATATTTTAATGCATCTGTTCTGTGTGTTTCAGATCAGCTTTACCCTCTCCATGTGGGACCTCGAGAGCTGATAAATGCCACTAAAGCTTTACAGGTAAGCAGCAGTTTTATAATTATTAAAATGTTTCATTCTCTGTTTTATTAATTTGATAAAATACAAACTTGTGTTAATGTGTGTCCCACAGAAAACAAACTCTCCTGAGCTCTTCCCAGGGTTGCCAGGTCTGGGGAGCCAAACCTGCCCAAAAATATCTGAAAAAACGCGGAAAACCCGCGGACATACGGCGTGGCTGGAATTTCCAATATTGTTTACCAGTAAACAGAGCCCATGTGCGATGATGAGAAACCGCCCCTTTCTCCCTCTTTTATTGAAAAAGCAGCTCACAGAGCCTTGGATTTGAGATTTTGTCATTTGAAATAGTGATTTTGATCAAAAAATAAGACAGAAATAGCCAATTTTACATTGAGAACAGCAAGGCAAAAAAACGCGGACAATTTTTTCACCCGCGGAATGGGTTAAAAAACCGCCCTGGCAACCCTGGCTCTTCCTCTGTCTGTCTGAAGATCATCATCTGCATCACTGGACACCAGTCCCAGTAAGTGCAGTATATTTAGTATAACATGAACCTTTATAGTTTTAGACCAAACACAAATGTAATGTTTCTCTTCCAGTGGAATCTCCAGCTCAGTGGAAGTGTCCACCTGCCTCTGAGACGACCTCCACATTCAAGCTTCTGTCACTTCACCAAGGTAAGGTCTTACATTATACTGTCACCGTCTTATGGGAAGGTTGGTGTCCCTGGTGAAGTAATGGTTACCAGGTATTGGATTTTATCTGTAAATGTGACAATGTCTCTTTATTTCCACAGTATTCTCTCCTGCTGCTGACTGCAGTGTCCCCAGCCCTGTCTCCTGCTTCAGACGGAACTGTCCACAGACCTGTCCTCAGCCCCGTCTCCTGCTTCAGACGGAACTGTCCACAGACCTGTCCTCAGCCCTTTCCCTGCTTCAGACGGAACTGTCCACAGCACTGTCCACAGACCAGTCCTCAGCCCTGTCTCCTGCTTCAGACAGAACTGTCCACAGACCTGTCCTCAGCCCTGTCTCCTGCTGCTGACTGCAGTGTCCTCAGCCCTGTCTCCTGCTTCAGACGGAACTGTCCACAGCACTGTCCACAGACCAGTCCTCAGCCCTGTCTCCTGCTTCAGACGGAACTGTCCACAGCACTGTCCACAGACCAGTCCTCAGCCCTGTCTCCTGCTTCAGACAGAACTGTCCACAGACCTGTCCTCAGCCCTGTCTCCTGCTGCTGACTGCAGTGTCCTCAGCCCTGTCTCCTGCTTCAGACGGAACTGTCCACAGCACTGTCCACAGACCAGTCCTCAGCCCTGTCTCCTGCTTCAGACAGAACTGTCCACAGACCTGTCCTCAGCCCTGTCTCCTGCTGCTGACTGCAGTGTCCTCAGCCCTGTCTCCTGCTTCAGACGGAACTGTCCACAGCACTGTCCACAGACCAGTCCTCAGCCCTGTCTCCTGCTTCAGACGGAACTGTCTCCAGTCTTGCCCCTGCTGTGACTGATCAGTCCCCAGCCCTTTCCCTGCTTCAGACCGAACCCTGTCTCCTGCTGCGACTGAACTGTCCTCAGCCCTGTCTCCGGCTGCGACTGTCCAGAGCCCTGTCTCTGACTCTGAATGAGGACCACTTCACCAAAATACAGCAAGTACAATATGGACAATGGGGGACTTTCCCTTGGCTTGTTAACAGCCAAATTAATTATTTGCTGATGATGAAGTTATGTTAAATTATGTTGTGCATTTGTAAGAAATAAAGTTTCTAAACAGCACTGGGGTGGTCATTATGAATTAACCCAAACATTGGGTAAAAATAACCCAAAAAATGGGTAGAATAAACAACCCAACAGTTGGGTTAAAAATATTAACCCAACTGTTGAGTAAAAATAACCGATCGTTGGGTTATTTTGACCCAATGAGTGGGTTGTTATTTCAACCTAACTGTTGGGTTAAAAATAATAACCCAACTCATTGGGTCAAAATAACCCAACGTTGTATTGGTGCAATAGTTACTCAGCAGCTGGGTTAAAAACAACCCAACTTGGGTTATTTTTAACCCATCATTTTTAATGTGTATGGTCTCTCTTCTGTGTGTGTTCTGCTATGTGTCTTTAAATTAGAGGACTGTGAAAAGGCTTTGTCACAAACTGGGCAGGAGTAAGGTTTCTCACCTGTGTGTGTTCTGCGATGTGTCTTTAAAGCAGAGGGGTCTGCAAAGGCTTTGTTACAAACTGCGCAGCTGTAAGGTTTCTCGCCTGTGTGTGTTCTGCGATGTGTCTTTAAAGAGTAACTAAACGGGCGTGCCAAAGCCTTTCCCCACCCACAAACAAAAGTCAAAAAGTGCTGTGAAAGAGGCGGTCTCTGAAGTTTGGGGGTGACATGCGGGGGGTGAGTGTGTGGGCCTTTGCATTGGCACAATCACAGCAGACAGATTACGTGGGAGGGACTTGGTTATATACCACAGGTACAGGGGCAGGACAATTGGCAGCACCTGATGACGATGTGTGGAGCTGGTGCGGCTTATGACGTTCTGTGGAGGCCGTGGACACTCTCCAGCCAATCAGGAAATTCTAATTTAGTAGCAGAGTTTACCCTGAAGTTAACCCATTCGTTTCCAGGCCAAAGTTAGGATTTTACACATGTTTGCGCTATAATGTCAGAATAATGTCAGGGACCAGTGGACAACACTATGAGACACCCATTGAGACAGTTTATCAGTAAAAAAAAACTTGATTTGGTGTTTAGTTACTCTTTAAAGCAGAGGGGTCTGCAAAGGCTTTGTCACAAACTGCACAGCTGTAAGGTTTCTCACCTGTGTGTGTTCTGCGATGTGTCTTTAAAGCAGAGGGGTCTGCAAAGGCTTTGTCACAAACTGGACAGCTGTAAGGTTTCTCACCTGTGTGTGTTCTGCGATGTGTCTTTAAAGCAGAGGGGTCTGCAAAGGCTTTGTTACAAACTGCGCATGTTACTCCCTCAGAGTTTTAATCAAGGCTCAAGTCATTCTTTGGTTTCCACAGACATTTATTTGGCTATCATGTCTTTACATGCCTCGTTAATGCCAACAATGCCGTCAGAACTAAGAAAGTAAAGACAATAAAAACTTAAAATAATGTCACAAAATAACACACATGAATATCACACAAAGCGTAAATAAAATACCTCATTGGCCGCTTAAACTCCAAGGAAATAAAGTAAAAGTCTTCTTAATTGGCTTTCTCTCGGACTCTGCTTCAGGTGGGTGCCGGTGGCCTCATGTTGCTCTGTGCCACGCCTATACTGTCCCCCTAGCAACTCAATTAAAGCGGAACCAAAAAATAAGTTCTCCTCTATGGTTTTACATAGTTTTAAGAAAGAAAATATAATTGCAAAACACAAATGAAATATGAATAAAAATTATGAAATGAAATATTCAAATCTGCCTTGACTGCAGCTACAGCGCAGCTATAAGGTTTCTCGCCTGTGTGTGTTCTGCAATGTGTCTTTAAAGCAGAGGGGTCTGCAAAGGCTTTGTTACAAACTGCACAGCTGTAAGGTTTCTCACCTGTGTGTGTTCTGCGATGTGTCTTTAAAGCAGAGGACTGTGCAAAGGCTTTGTCACAAACTGCACAGCTGTAAGGTTTCTCACCTGTGTGTGTTCTGCGATGTGTCTTTAAAGTTGCCTGGCCTGCCAGACACTCCTCCTTTCTGTTCAAAAGAAGAACCGTCTGGGCAGCTGCTCGCAGCCAATCATTTCACGATTTGACCCACATCGGTCCAATCACGCACCAAGAGACGGAAGCCGTCACCTGTCACCACCACGCACTCTTCCACAACATTAAAGATGGCGGCCGATACACTGTTTTCTTCGGCTCTTTCGTCTGTTTTAAATCATTTGGAAAATATGAAATCCCTAAAACCGGAGCAAGAAACAGCGTTCGAAGCGTTCCTCGTAAAAAAGGACATTTTTGGAAAGGCATTGAAAAGGCTTGTTACTGCAACGTATCTAGCGTTGCTCTAATTGGTTGATGCCGTCTGTCAATCACGCCCACCGGGAAATTGTTGAGCTCACGCTCGCTCCCAGACTATATGTCTTTGAAATATCTATGAAAAGGCATGTCGTTTGGCAGGCCAGGCAATCTTTAAAGCAGAGGGGTCTGCAAAGGCTTTGTTACAAACTGCACAGCTGTAAGGTTTCTCGCCTGTGTGTGTTCTGTGATGTGTCTTTAAAGCAGAGGGGTCTGCAAAGGCTTTGTTACAAATGTAAGGTTTCTCGCCTGTGTGTGTTCTGCGATGTGTCTTTAAAGCAGAGGGGTCTACAAAGGCTTTGTTACAAACTGCGCAGCTGTAAGGTTTCTCGCCTGTGTGTGTTCTGTGATGTGTCTTTAAAGCAGAGGGGTCTGCAAAGGCTTGTCACAAACTTGACAGCTGTAAGGTTTCTCGCCTGTGTGCGTTCTGCGGTGTATATCTCGATGAATTTTTTGAGCAAATGTTTTGTCACAGAATGAGCAACTGAATAGTTTTTCTCCTGTGTGTAATCTTGTGTGCATTTGCAAATTACATTTGTATCCAAATTCTTTTCTACAAACAGAGCACTGGTGCTTCTTCCTGTCTCCTCCGTCAGGTCTTGGTGCGTGGACAGTGGCGCTGGGTTCTGGTGCAGGCCTGTTTCGGCCGGAGCGTGGTACTTCTACCTCTGACCTGGACTTGGTTGTTCTCGCCTCCATCAGACTCTGTCTCCATATCTGCGTCTGACCAGCTGAGTGGACGTGTCCAGTCTTCATTCCTCTCAGTGTTAACACAGTTCTCAGTCATTCCCTCGCAGTGTAGATGCTGCTCAGAGCTGATATGTGCACTGGACTCAGGGACAGACCTGAAAAATGATTTGAATACAAATTTAAAGTACATTTTTTTGTGAAACAGTTTGAAAGTGGTTGAACCTACACCAGCAGCTGCGCTTGCTGTGTGGCTCTCTCTTCCTCTGGCTCCTCTGGCTCCTCTTTAATCTGAGGAGTAATTTCTTGGTTCAAACCAGGACCAGGGCCGACTCTGTGCAGCAGAACTCTTGGACTCAGGGCCTTGTCCAGGAGTTGCTGGTTCCTCTTGTTCTCCTCCTCAGATTTGCGTAGTTCCTCCTCATTCTCCGTGATCATTCTTTTATACAGCGTACATATCTTCATCTACATCTTTAGCAGCCGCTCGTTCACCAACGCTCTGAACATTTGGCCTTTAGACATGTTCACAAAGTCACAGATGGGTCAGATCTAAACACTGAAAAAAGAGATTTGGATGAGAACCTAACCTGTTTAAATGTCAAATTCTGCTGCCTTTAGTCAACATCTCCATGGGGACGCGCTGGAGACGTACCCACTCCCGGTAAAGTTACAGTCATGTCGGAGAGGTGAGCAACAGCAAAAGTACATGTTTGTACATTTATGAGATATTTTTCAATGATAGAAATATCTGTCATAAAATAAATGCTTTTATTTCAATTTTATTTATTGGGTAAAATTCTTCAGGTCGGTGGGGAGTCCTTGCCTCAAGTGGAGGAGTTCAAGATTCGGGTTCTTGTTCACGAGTGCGGGACGGATGGAGCGTGAGATCGATAGTTTAAGCTTGATATTCCTGAATATCTTGTTGTGCTATCAAAACCCTCTCTCGCACATTGCATGATGATAAACAAATGAATCTTCTCAAATATAAAAGAGCCTACTGGAGTTATCATTATAACAGCATTTGGACGCTACAGTGATCCATCCTGTTAAATAATATCGGCAGTGACTTTGCAGTTGTTGTTGTTGTGGATCGTTTCCCTATACTTTTTGATACTATTTTTTAGTTAAAGTAAGTCTATGGACTCCTAAAATCCTAAAATGTGCTTAAATCAAGAAACAAAATGTCAGTTACTCTCCTGTCATGCTAACGCTAGCTAACTGACAATTAGCTACTACTAGCTCTGAGAGACGTTAGCTTCTTCATCATGATAAATGGCACCAATATCAAAACACAATCTTGAAAATCTGTTTAACAACTGCAAGTTTACTTACCTGTGCCATGTGTAGTGCTAACATTTAGTTAAAATCGCTGTTATTAGCTTTAGAGCAGCAGCAGGGGTTATGAAAGACCAGCAGAGCATTGCGTTGCCAGGGTAACGCAATGGCCTAAACCCTTTTTTTTTACTGAAATATATTGTGAATATAGAGTGATTATATCTGAGCATCATTTACATCAAGATAATGAAACAATAGTATTATGTGGGGGTGACCTGTATAGACATCATTTAAATGATCATTAAAATCATTTGAATTAACCTTTTACCCCCACCATTTTCTCCAGTTCGGCTTTGCCCAAATCTACTCAAATATGGTGCATCTAATAAATTACTTAGCCAATAAAATGGATGTTGGTTAGTGTGTGTCTTTGCTGCTTAGATTTATCCTCCTATATGCTCTGATAGAAGTAGCAGCATAAATGTGTGAAAGAAACCGCTGGAAATGTTCCGTGCCCACTACTTCCCTGAAAGCAAATGAGAGTATATTGACCTCCCCATAGGAGTCCTGAGGATTACGATCAATAATTCAACTTCTGTGGGTGTCCCGTGGTGAAAATGTCATGTTTGCAGATCATACTGTACACACTGGAGATCTAAAGAGGGCTGTTGTACTATTGCACAGTACTGTGTAGAAAGCGTAAACAATAAACATTTGAGTGAGGAAGGTTTGACTATATGTGGGGGTTTGCAAGTTCTCCTCCTGTTCGCCTGGTCCTAACTGCTCCTGTCCAGATCTATGGGTTGAAGAAGACTTGCCCACAAGAATAGTAAAATGAGGTCTATTGAGTAAAATGCAATCTTATCTCATCATCGACGATTAAGAAGACATGCTGATTTTGGTTTGGACAATCTTGAAATAAGATTGCAACGGAATTAACCTCTTAAAGGAACAGGCCACCGTGATTCCATACATATCTCAATATGTTCTTAGACGCATCGATGGGTACCTGTCTGGTCTTTGTGCGTGCCCTCAGTCACGCAAAAAGACCAAAGATGTTGTTAGCCTTTGCCTCTCCTCCTCTCCTCTATGGGGCCAAACGGGGTGAAGGTAGAAGCGACCAAACTCTTCTACGTTTTCTTTTTTAAATACGGTTGTGTGAGTTACACGATCCAAATCTATCATGTTGATTTTCTAAGCGGATAAAAAGGGGAACTATATTGCAAGGCGTAATAACACCTTAGGAGCAGAGCACTTCGACGTCCGCGCAGTAATATCTTCACTTTACTGCTCCTAAGGTGTTATTCTAAAAGCTTCTTGAAAAAAGCGTGAAAATAGAGACAAAAACAAGACGTAAATGAGGATGAGAACGCACAAAAAAGCATCAAAAAGTGGGGGGAAAACGCAACAAAACAGGCAACGAAACTAGCAACGAAAAAAACAACAAAACAGTTACAAAAAAGCGATGAAAAAGCAACGTGGGGGGGAAAAAAGCCGTTACACTGGCCTACAGGCTCTAAACTCCAGTCGAGAGGCTTTTAGATTTGGGTAAAAAACTGAACAGGAGAAAATAAAATCGGTTAAGGCCGGGGGTTAAGGGTTGAACTTCTTCTTAGCTCAAAAAATGAGAAACTGAAAAAAAAAAAAAAGGAAAAACGAGACGGAAAACTATTGAAATGAGGAAAAAAAGGAGAAGGCTGAAAACAAAGGCTTCTTGTTCTACAGGCAATAATATAGTACCAAAAAAAAAACTGTATATGTTTCGAGCACCTTTAAATCATTTGATCATAGACATCATAGCCTCTTTTTTTTTTTTTTTACAATTAAGTAACAAGCTTTTACAGGAATTGAAAAATTAGCTGATGATTTGTACTGTTCTGTAACCGTCTGAAAAAAAAAAAAATAATGCACAAAAACTGGTGTCAACAGGTTTTATTGCTACATGATGGGCTGTATTTACTTTACAGAGGACATATACAGTAAACAGCTGCAGCTTGTAGGAATTACCAAATAAAAATCTGTGTTGGACTGGATTATGATTGCTTAAAAATGTCCATGCAATTCATGTCTGTCCTGCCTCTCCTATTTCAGTCAGACTCTTGCAGCTGTAAAGTGGAGCAGAGCTGATATGTGGAGGAAGAGTCCCAGGTCACAGAAGGATGTCAAACCTGGAGGTATTTTTAACCTGAAGAGCAGCGATAAACTGACGGCCATTTTACCTCTGTAACTCCACATTGATAACAGGCCCTTCTCCAGATCCACTCAGGCAGAAGAGCCGCGGACGACTGACTCACAGGAGGAGGGGGAGATAAGGCAGGACAATGTGCTTGAATAAAAATGGCAAATGTACTGTAACGGGCCTGTGGGGAGAGATAAGACCAAAAGTGGAAAAGAAAATGAACTGACTGATTGATATTTGAGTGTATTTGAAAAGATAATAGGCTATTTCAAAGTGTTCTTGTCATACTGATGTTGTAAATTGAATTAACAACAAAAATAAAGGTTATTTCAAGATGTTGTGCATGGTGACAGACCTGAAGTATTCTTATGCTAGACTAGTGGTTCCCAAAGTGGGTTTTGGGACCCCCTGGAAGGTCGCGGAACACTGGGTCGCAAATTGATTTTGAATGTTTTTTACTTTTCTGACATTTAATATGATTTTTTATTATTATTATTATTGAAAACAGCACATTTTTGAGTTGAGCAGATTTGGCTAGGGACGTTGTCTAGCCCTGGCCTTGACATAGAGTAATAGTATCTGTATGACATGTTACTGTAAGCCATTAAACAGGTGCGCATGGGCGGTGACCCACTAACTGCCACCTGCCACCTTATAAATGTGCGGGTTCCTGCTTTCTCGCTCGCTCGCTCTCTCTCTCTGGGACACGGTCCAGACCTGTCCTCCAAAAAGATCCTCTGCTTTGCCTTATTATCCACATTACATCGGTCAGCTACATTACCGATGATGTGAAAACTCAGGCCAGCAAATTTTTCCAATATTTCTCAATATGTACATGCAGCAAAGATTTATTATATACTGTAATATGTAATGTGTGCAGCTAGGGACTGTTTCAGATACAATACCGCCACCTATCGGCCAATGTAAATAATATGAATAACCTTATTTTTTTTTATTGGGAAGTTATAATGTGATATTTTGATTCAGTTATCAATAAAACAAATATATATATTAATTGAAATAGTTCTGTTTCCATTAATCGTGGTTAAAATTCAAAATCACGTGACCTTACACGGGGAGCGCAATGCGGAAGTGAAAGCCCAACAGCCATGGCGTGTTTTGCAGCGAGCAGCAGAAGTAGTAGCAGGACTTTTACAATGTTTTCTTTATTCAGGGACACTAAACTGCTATTTTTCTTTAGCTGTCTGGTTTTTATAATTAGTTTTACATCGTCTCCGGTAAAAGCCAAGCCGGACAGGCTGAAAGAAGTGACTGACTCGAACTGGGAGGACATCCTGTCAGGAGAATGGATGATTGAATTGTAAGTACCGCTAATGCTAAAGGCTAACCGGCTAGTCCTCCTCGTTTAGCGCAGAATTTGAGAATTAACGTGCCGACTCCTCTAAACGTTTGAAAGTGTAATTGGCCAAGAATATCTTTTTAAGCTTTTAATTTGTTTGGTTAATTTGTATTTTTTGGTCAAACCGAACTATTTGTGTGGCTACTGTACCGCTACTGAACTATGACTTGGATGCTAACTGTCATCTTTTCTCTTACACATTTGGACAATTAAGGCTTTAAAACAAATAACAGCATTTGGAAAGGCTGGTTGAGTATTGCTTGTATTGTGATCAATGTATACAATTTGTGTATTTTGCGGGAGGAAATCATTTTTATAAGTAAATATGTCATCTTATTCATTGGGGTAAGTGGTACCAAGACGATTCACTCAATATTGATTTTTTCAAGAAGAAATTGACATGGTAAATATTCACAGTGTGGTATTGCGTTAAATATCATGCTCAAAATAGGAATTGACATGCTGTTTGTGTGGAAATAGCTCCTCAGGAAACTTTATTGGAAGAAAACTAGTAGTGACTTTTATAAGTGAGCTCATATCCCTCCGCCAATAATAAGGTAGTTCTTGACAAGTAGTACCACAGTAATAAAGGAAATTAATATGACACATGTTTGCCAAATTAATATTGTATAAGCTGGTGAAAAATATATCGTCTTATATACTTAAGACGAAACGAATCATCTTACAGTAGACTGGTCTCTGTTTCAAAATCTTTTCACTACCACCAAATGAATGTCCTACTGTATAGTATATATTGCACATCTCAATGTCATGTTAAACTTTATACTAGTTAGTAAAGGACAGAAATAAAGCAACGATAGTCAGCAACATCTGGCTGTGATGTACAAAGAAAAGCACTACTACTAGAAAAGCCTACTTCATTTCAATGCAGACAAATTGTGATGAAAAGAAAAAATACATACCTTACGGTTTAGGAAGATATCGCAATAATAAATCATTGCAATATTTGAAGGAGTTGGCAAATAATGTCATTTATTCTCATGTTTTGCAAACCTATTCCCAAATGTTTTATCTGTAAAATTCCCATGCTCTGTTAACATTCTTCCCACTGCACCTTGGCTTATTTCACTTTGTAATGTGACCCCGTACAGCTATGCTCCGTGGTGTCCGGCGTGCCAGCAGCTCCAGCTAACGTGGAAGGAGTTTGCCGACTGGGGGGACGACATGGGGATCAACATCGCCAAGGTGGATGTAACCGAGCAGCCCGGTATGTGATACTTTGCAAAAATACTACTAACTTTACTGCACCAAGTTTTTACAAGATTGCTTAGTAAAGATTGAAACATTTATAACTAGCTGGATATTGTCTAAGTCAGTGTTTTGGACACTCATTTCCATTTGTAGACCTTCATTTAATTGTAGTAATTTAATTTATGCTTTTGTAGAACATATAAGTTGGATGTTAAGACATGCTTTACGCCCAGTTTTTACATAATTTATTCCAGTAAGTCTCGATTTGATCTTGAGCCAGGTGCTTGACCAGTCAATATTATTTCATGAGATGTTTGAGAATCACTTATCTCAGTAGTTCCAGCCAGTGTTGTTTTCGACTACGAAGACTATTACGATATAATTTCATTGAGGCACCTTTTTTTAATGACAACGCAATGATAACGCAACAATGATGAGCTAAAATAGCTCATTGGGGACTAAAACATGATGACGTTTATGAGTTTACTTTAATGAGACGAGACAAACAGAACACACCAGCTGCACGTGACGCCGAGTGGCTGCGTCAGCTCATGTGGACTCACATGCTGCAGGCTGTGCCCCCTCTCTCTCCCTCTCATCAGCATCAATACGTGCTCCATGGAGCGCGTCTGACAGCAATGTCACAGGGACTTTATCTTTCTGTGAACGCAGGAAGCTCTTGATGAACGAATGTGCAGACAGCACTGTTGATAAAAAATCTCAAAGCCATGATCACAGGATGAGGAGAGCGGGCGCATTTGGGAAAAGTCATGTTTACAATGACACGTCTGCCAGTGCCTATTGTGGTGTAATCTGTTTGTTAAAAGCTGTAAAAAGCCAAGAGATGATTATTAATTATTATTAAAAGGTTAGTACAGCCTGTCAACCTTCATCCCAATTTCCAATACTTCTCAAAATATATATATTTTAAATACTAATACTTAATTACTTTTTTTTTATGAAACTGACTAAAACTTGACTAAAACCTTTTGGGTTTTCATCTGACTAAAATCTAATGACTAAGACTAAAACTAAAAGAGCTGCCAAAAACATCACTGGCTCCAGGCCTTCCTCACGACTATAATTTGCATATCCCTCCAATAACCTCCTGGGTTTAGCTTCTTAAAATCTCTAACATGAACAAAAGTGTCTTCTTACTAACCCCCCTGTGATATTGGAAGAGTCTCTACTTCTGTTTCCCTCTTTGAAACCTCTCCAACAAAGCTGAAATGCATCCCAAGTAGTGTCTAGTACAATGCATCATGGGAGAAAATGTTTAGCTGTTTTAAGTTACGAGTGCACGATCTAAATGGGACTCCCCTGGTCAAATTACAAAGAGCATGTTTGGTTATTATTGAAATATTGGGTCACTGCAGTAACATGTTAACACAACCATTTTACTTAGTCATTTTGTGCAGTTTCTGGATATACATATGGAAATATCTTGCACCATCCATTGGTAAATACTTCTAATATATGAAACTTTCCTTTTGCTTCTTTTAAAAGATAATTTTACATTATACAGTTATGCTCCATGGTGTCACTTTAAGAATTTGTGCCATGTAGTCAAAATAAACCTATTTTTTCACTTTTTCTCAAGTTTAAATATGTTTTAATTTCGTGCAAACTGTGGCATGATTTTAAAATGTTACTTTGTCAAACGGTTTCTTGTCTCTTTCAGGGCTGAGTGGGAGATTCGTCATCACTTCACTTCCTACGATCTACCAGTAAGTGTGGCTCTGTGTGGTTTCTGCTTTTGAAACTAAGCTGTGGTCAGTTGCAGATGTCTTATTAAAAATACGCTGTTCTGTCAGTGGTTTTGCTTGTGGCATGAACTGAATTTTGTACAAACATTAAACTATAGAATAAAGTAAAACGGTTGAAATGCATTTGTACAAGTGTGTGTGATAAGAAGCCACTCCAATGCAAGCTTCCTTTTGTAAGTGATTTGCCTGATAATGCAAATTTTGGTCAGAGTCAGACTCTCTTCAGTGTTGCCTATTGCTTCTGTCTAAATGCAGAGAGGTTTTATATTTTACTTAAAGAATTTATCCTGAATAAAGGCTTGGTTTACTTTTCTGGGGTTTTGAATGCTTTATACAATCCTAATTTATCTCCTAAAAAAGTTATAGCAGGAAATTATTTTGAGTTAGCATGATGTTTAAACTGTAAGCAGTAAAGGTAGAATATGAATAATGTGACCTAGCAATTCTTTCATCATAACCATGACTTATTTCTGTCCCCAGAGATGAGGTAATGTTCAAATTTGTACTTGTGTTCATGCAGCTTAAAGGGATATTTCAGGATTTTTGGCATAGGGCCTCATTTCCTAGTTATCCAGAGTGTTGTTGATGTCTGGAGATATTTTTTCTTAAATTCATGCAGTTCATATATTTGTAGAGTCTAGTGGCGCTAGGCTAGGGCAAGGCTAAAGCATTTCTATGGTATCAGTTAGCCTGCATTAAAAACAGTCTGACCCACTCCACAGTGCACCTGAGGTAAATCACTTATAACACCAGACTAACCATATAAATGTCTGTGTTAATAGAATAATTTTTGAAATATAACTGACCTTGTATCACATGAATTACCGCATTTTGAGGGACTATTTTCTCACAGATCACTCCGCCGCTGCGTTAGCTTACAGCCATGAAGCTGATGCTGCTCAAATATAAGTTATTTTAAATGCAAAATGGTTAAAATTATTCTATTAACACAGACATTTATATGGTTAGTCTGGTGTTATAAGTGATTTACCTCAGGTGCACTGTGGAGTGGGTCAGACTGTTTTAATGCAGGCTAACTGACACCATAGAAATGCTTTAGCCTTGCCCTAGCCTAGCGCCACTAGACTCTTCAAATATAAGAACTGCATGAATTTAAGAAAAAAATATCTCCAGACATCAACAACACTCTGGATAACTAGGAAATGAGGCCCTGTGTCAAAAATCCTGAAATATCTCTTTAAGGCCCCCAGGATTTTGTCAATGTAGTACTTTTTATAAACCACTAGAGTGCATGCTTTGGTGGCTCAACGATGGCAGTTGATGTGTTTTTTAGGGCCTGATTGATATTAATGTTTGGTACCGATATGAAGGGGGTTGGCCGAAAGCTGATATATAGGCAGATATTTTAAGTAATTTAATTTTATGGGGATTTTTTGTGTTTTTTTTATCTTTCAAATAGCCAATAGTTAAACCGTTATTATTATTATTATTATAATAATAAAAGTTTCAACCATTGAAATGTATAGAAATATATCTAGTAGAGGTCGACAGATGTGGGTTTTTCTAAGGCCTATGCTGATGTACACCAACGATATTGTCTCATCTTTAATCTTGTGTATGATGCGTCTAAAAGTGTCAGTGCTGATTTATTAGGGCTGATTTATTCAGGACATTCATATTTAGTAGTTACTTCAGAGGGAGCTTGTTTAAAAAAACGGTCTCTGTCTCTTCTGGTTCCGAAATTATACGCAAAGTCTGCAACATCAAATATATTAAATGTGTGTACAAAGCTGCGACCCATTTTCACCGTGATGATTATCTCTGAGGAGCGGAGAAACAGGAAGTGGTGGGATGGCTCATTTTAAAGCTCTGACTGAGGTTTCCAGTGCAAAAAATGTTAAAATACTGAAAATACCGTTGCTTCATGAATTTCTCAGTAATGACATTGATCGTTTTCCAGTTGTAAAGACGGGGTTTTCAGGAAGTACCACGGAGCTCGGACCAAAGACGACTTCCTCAGCTTCATCGACGAACAGAAATGGAAATCCATCGAACCCGTGTCTTCCTGGTTTGGACCCTCCTCGTTTCTGTAAGGACATTTTAAATTCACTTTATTACATTGCTTTCAACATCATCTCTTTGTTTATCCTAAATCTTCAGACTTATTTAGTGAAATACTGTATCAAGCAATAAAACACTTGGATTTCAACATATGACATCATTTTTATCTTTGCAGAATGAACGCAATGTCCGCCTTGTTCAAACTCTCCATGTTCATCAGAGTAAGTCACACTTTTGTTTGGCTGTATCTTACAGACTTAATCATTTTAACAGGTTTACATTAAAAAGTGGTCACTTAATGTAGGTTTTTGTTTTAACAAATCGTTGTTTCTCCTCAGCGTTGCCATAACTACATGACGGACGACCTGGGCATCCCGAACTGGGGCTCGTACGTCATCTTTGGTCTCATCACTCTGTTCTCTGGACTGGCCCTGGGCCTGGTGAGTTATATTTATGCTCTGATCTCAGACTCCACAGCAGCAGCGTGTCATTGTGATTATCTGACTCGTTTGTCTCTGCAGTTGCTGGTGTTTATCGCTGATTACGTCTTCCCCTCAAGAAGGTTTTCGTCCTCTGAGTACTACCAGAGTGAGTTTCTTCTTTCACATTTCAATTTTAGCTGTTAGAGGTTATTTTCCCAGAGAGCTGGGTGCAGTAGCTAAAATATTTAAATCAGAGTAACGTTACTTTCAAATAAGTAGTGACCCAAATAATTACTCAAGTAAAAGTAAGCAAATACTTGGAGAAAGTTATTTGAGTAATGAGCGTAAAAGTCTGATTTATGTGTTTTTAGTAGTGACATAAATCATGTGAAAATCTAATATTTTCAAAGAAAATGTCATAGCTACATCAGTGTTTCCTCTATGTTAATTTCTGCCGCCGCTGTATCAAAAATGGAAAAGAAAAAAAAATCTATTAAATCAATTTTAACGTAATTAAGAAACAGTGGGTGAACGGGACAATATTTAGAGGTTTGCATCATAGCCTACGTTTTTGAAGTGCTCCACGCGCCCCCAGGTAGCCTCGTACCTCCTGCACCTCTTTCTCTCCTCTCTCTCCTCTCTCGGCCCTTCGTGAGAACATCCAAACCAATGCGCTCTCAGCTCTGATGTGAGATCCATCGCGCCATTTTAAAACTGTTTAGTTTCTGTACGAAAAGCAAAGCGAAACCACGCGGTGTTGAACTGCTGCTTTTAGAGAGAGAGCCCCACGGGTCAGAAATAAAGCAGCGCTGCGTCTTTATTTTAATAATTGCGGCTAACACATCATGTCTTCAGGCTTCTGGCAGGCTACTTACACTAGCGTGCATATTAGCTATATTTGAGATTTAATTTACAGTGCAATCCCTGCAAAGTTTGTAGGTTTACAAGGCCCACAGAAGATTAATTAGAATAAAGTACATTCACTTCTGTTATTCAACTTAAACTGTGAAACTGATATATGATAGACATGCAAAGTGAGAGATGTCAAGCCTTTATTTGTTATAATTTTGATTATTATGGCTCAGTTTGTAAAAATCTCCTAAAATAAGAATATTTTGAAAATGAACCATAAGCCATAATCATCCAAATTATAACAAATAAAGGCTTGACATTTGTCACTTTGCATGTAATGAGTCTAGATCATATATTAGTTTCACATTTTAAGTTGAATTACAGAAATAAATGAACTTTTTTGTAATATTCCAATTATATGACGAGCACCAGTAATTCCGAGGAATAAAGTACATAAAACCCAAACATACATAACTTAAGATACAGATACTGTATACCATTTTATCTTAGGGAAAACATACTTGAAAGTGCTTGAATTCTTTGATTTTGTGCTATTTTGACTAGACTTTTACTGTCTTATTGCCAATTGAACATTCATTCTTTTTCTTTTTTTTATATTTACAAATGGAGAACAAGACAGAAATGAAAAATATAATAATAATAATGATTAAAAAAAATATTAAAACAAAAATAAAATAAAATAAACCGGGAGCTTACAGTCATGGCAACAACAAAAATACACTTTCACATCCATATAATTATTATTTATCGATTACATTTGGGGTTATGTAAAGTCATTCCGGATGGGGGAAACAAAACTGATCCATTTGTTCCAAATTGAGTAAAATTTATCCATTTGTGTTCTTAAAGAATATGTTAATTTTTCCATTTTGAATATTTCCAGAATTGTTCCATACGAACATTCATTCTTATTTAAAGTGAAGTAATGCCCGTTCCATTGGCAATCTTATTACAAGACGGTCCCAACGGAAACATTAAATTAATATTGCCAGATGTTCTTGCTAATGACATCACTTGTGTATTTTTACTGCTTTGGTTGGAATTGTACCTTTTTTCATCAAATGTGCCTGTTGTATCCCCCTTTGGCTTTTGAATATCAAACTCCTCAAGATTTTGCAAATCTTAAGAAATGCAACGTACACAGATATTTTGTATTCGTGGCATTAGGAATATAGTAGTAGTTGGCATTAAAATGGCATTGGAAAGCATTAAATACTTGACTGTATAAAGGTTGACCATATTATAGTTGGTATGTAATGCTTTTTCCTGGTCCTAACCATAGTATGGAGCCTGCTGCTGTTTTAGATGGGTAGATACAGAGTGATAGATACTTACTTGCTTACTTACTAGATTAATAGATCATGGATTATCCCTCTCGGGTGGTGCTTCCTGCCTCTGATCAGCTTATATCTCATAAAGTGAATACGATGAAACAGTGAGGCAGAAACTAAGTCATAGTTTTAATAGTTTAAGAGGAGGATATAATGTTAAATGGACTGTGTTGTGATGTTTCTTCTTACAGAGAAACAGGCGGCGGAGGCGGCGCGGCTGCTCCGGGACGACGAGCACGAGGCTGACGGAGAAGAGGAGGACGAGGAAGATGACGAGGAGCTGTGGAGACGGAGGAGAGCGCCCCCCGAAGGCCGCTCTGAGAACGCAGCTCAGGGCACAGACGGAGCGGTGAGGAAGAGAGCGGTGAGAGCCAGAGGCGCCGAGGAAGACGACGAGAGCGAGAGCTAGATCGGATCGTGACGTGTAAAACTTTAGTCCTCAAAGCCTCAACCCCTCGATTCCTTCACTTTTCGCCCTGTCCACAAAGGAGAGCAGACTTTGGAGGGCACACACTTTCCCAAATTAAAAGACTTTTCCGAAGAAATTCAATATCAGATGCTCAAAGTCAATTTTTGTGTCACCTTGCAAGAGCTTAGCTGGGAAGCAGTTAAATGTAGCTGTTTCTTCTGCAGTGTTAACACATTTTAAAGCCCATAATCCAACATTATTTTGGTTCTGAGCCGTTGTGTTTATCAGGCCGTGCTTAAGCTGTAAACTACACTGTAAATGGAAACAGAAAGTTAGTTTTTTAGTAAGTTATTCCTACAGCTGCCAGCAGGAGGAGCCCCAGTCAAAGTCCTCTCCAGCTCTTGTTACTAAACAGTTCTTACAGAGACATAATTTACAGAACGTAGATGTTAATGCTGAGGCACCAAAAATAATGTTAAATGAATTGTTTATTTAATTTGAGTACTTTTGCCTTGCTAATTAAAAATCTGCCAGTGGAATAAGTATTTTTGCACCAGGATGCAGCGCGCCGCGGTACTTCATTCGACACGAGTCCATGTGTTCATATCAACACACACTAAAGCGCGCAGCGTGCCGGCACTTCCAAGGCTTTTCTCAAACCGTGCGGCGCTTTGAAAAGGTGATTTAGCCATTTATCATAAATAAGATGAGACACATGGGTCACTGTTGCGAGAGAGAGGGAAAACGTTAATAGCGCGTTAACAGACAGGAGTTCAGACTGAAGCAGGATCCTGACAATAGTTTCTCTTGATCAGCTGCTCCTCTCGTCCCTCCCAACAAAGTTTATTGCGGTCTCTTTGTGCGGCGGCAGGTGTCAGACAGAAGCAGCTTTTGTGCCGCACGTCAAAGCGTCTTGTGTGCTTTGGCTTTAACCCAGATTTTTTTTTAACTCACCTTCTGAAATCAGCAGCAAATGTACTTATTTAAAGGGGGGTATTATGTAAAATCGACTTTTCAAGCTTTATATCATGTTATTATGTCATTCCCTCATTAAACACATGCCTGGAGTGTTGCCTTGGCTCATTCACAATTTTTGAGTAATCAGTAAAAACTTAGACGGCAGCCATTTTAGGTGTAGCTTTGTCTCAGTCCTCCTAGGAACGCCCCCACCTCCTGGAGACGCCTCTGGACCTTTCGTCACCAGCCAAGCCACCAACCACTGCTCCTCAGCTCAGCAGAGCCCCCTCCCCGCACAGTATTGTTGTTTAAATGCCACAGCAGTGTGCTGAAGGGGGCGTGTCGGAAAGCTTCTTAAAGAGACAGACGCCTATTTCAAGACGTTCAGTACAGCCATTTTGAGAGAGCAATTTTATTCAAGGCAGTTATTTTAATTTACTGCATATACAGACCAACAGAAGGTTACGTCATCATTGTAGTATGCTATAGACTGGTGCTATGTGATTGAAAAAAGCAGAATACCCCCTCTTTAAATAATATGTATTTTATTTCTAGATTACTTTTTGCAATTATCCGTTTGCCCCGCTGGTAGAGCTGGGAGATAACATGTTTTAATCCAAATATCTATGGGAAAATATAATAAAGGTGCAAATGTTATAAATGCCATCTCTCTTTTGTGAGTGAGGCGAAAAGCAATGGAGTCGAGGTGTTGGGGAAGTTTTGAGACGTAAAGTTTTATCCAATGGCCACAGTGACTCGACGCGAGGGCGGCCATGTTGGATTGGGCAAAGCAGCAGCGTCTCCAGCGAGAAGTATCTAAGCGCACCATCGAAAACGGCTTCTGCTTTTTTTTTAAACTTCGCTTCCGGCGCTTTAGAGTCTGCTGGGAACACGATTCTTGGTTTCTTTTTGGGACGCAACATCTCGAAGTCCCTCTGAGGCTGTATTTGATCGGAACGGGCGAGAAGATATCAAAGATGTGTTGGTACAGTCACTTTGATTACTTTTATCTATGCATTGTTTCTAAATGTGTGTTTAGGACTTCACTCCTGGTTCGTGTTCAGAAATGTTACGTTGTTATTTCAAATACTGTAGGGTTTTTATTTTCAAACCATTATAAAGTGATTGAGAGCTTGATGTGTGTAAATACTGTTTGAATGTGTCCAGGCTTCAGTGCTTTTGTTATTTAAGAAATGTATGAAGCGCCAGTGACCTATCGTGTAAAATTGCTTGGTTTTTATGTTTGATCTTCATTTTACCAGGAAAGGCTTCAGAATCTCTTCCCACAAAGGAACTCATTGTACATGTTTTAGTGGGTGACGGTGCTTTTGTGTGGAGTGGTTGGACAAATAAAACCGCAAGATAAAGGATATGGTTCAAACGTTGTAGCTTTTCCTTTTGGACGTTTCTTTTGAAAATTGATAGAGGAAATCAAATTACGGGCCATTGTATTATCAAATGTATTCCTTTAAGTGTGTTAGTTTGATTGCAATCTAGCCAAAAAACTGTCTTCATATTATCACAATCTGGTTAGAAGTAGCTTTCCTTCTAACTATCATTCATTCAATCTCCATTTAGACTTTTATTTTTATAATATATTCTTTCTTTTATGGTGTAAGTTATTCATGATGTCTACTGTAAAGATGCACATTTTCTCGAGGATGGTCTGAACTTGTAGCGAATCGATACAAAGACTAATTTATTGTAGAAACGATATGGATTTTCATTGAACAAACCTGATTGACTGTACATTGATAAAAACATCACACCTTGCTGGACTTTCCGTCACGTTACATATGAAACTAACATTATTCGTGTCATTTTGCCTGTGAACATTTCTTGATTCTGGTTTGTTAAAAGGAATTGATGGATTGTTTTGAATGTTTTTAACGCCGGACTAATTTTATATTTTGCGTTTTCTCTTTAACCAGTGAGAGATGGTTTGTGTTGGGAACGCCAGGCTTGTAGCATTTCGACTTTACTTTGAGCGGAATGAACTCTCTTTACCGAGTGATTGTTTTCAAATAAAACGTGGAGTTCCTTTTGTGTCTTGTCATTCAAGATTTTGAACGGTAGGGTTTAAAATGGAGCTATAAGTATTAGGGGTGGGACATATCGATTTTTACAATATATCGCGATACTTTGCGGGATGATACGATACTTTTTATTCCCATACCGATACTTTTGATGACGTCATGCTTAATGAAACGCCTGACAATAACGGTCAATAATTGAGTCAGAACAGTACAGGGCAGCACTGCACTTTTAAGTATTTGGACCTTTGGAATTTTAATCAATGATCCATTTTTATTCAGGGATTCATGAACACACATGAAAACATCCATCCATCTATTTTCTTCCACTTTTCCGTTGCCGGGTCGTGGGGGAAGCCATTGGAGCAGCCCCTATGGCTCCTCCTGCAGGTGGTGGGTCCACAGAGGGACGGCCTCATGGTTCTAACCGGGCCTGTTGGTCTCTCATAAGGGGCTTCGGAGCCGCTCTTTGTCTGACCCGTCACCTAGGACCTGTTTGCCATGGGAGACCCTAGCAGGGGCACGAAGCCCTCGACAACAGAGCTCCAGGATCATTCGGTCGCTCAAACCCCTCCACCACGTTGAGGTGGCGATTCCAGGAGGAGAACATGAAAACAAATGTGCAGTAAATCCTGAATAATATGTAGTATGAAAAAAAAAAAGTTAAAAGCGCATGTGTCTTTAAAAAACGTGTTATATCGTAGGTTATTTCTGAGGAATATATAGATCATCGCATTATGGGCATATCATGAGATTATCTAATAAGTATAAAGACGAGATAAATGAACACTTGTTTATTGCCTTAGGGGTAATTTGACAACATTTTTTAAGGTGGGTGTAGTAGCCAAAATAACTACTCAAGTAAGAGTAACGTTGCTTTGAAATGATTTTACTTGAGTACAAGTAAAAAGCAGTGACCCAAATACTGTAATTACTCAAGTGGAGAACTGAACTGTGAGTAACTGTTCGAGCGAAAACGTCAGATTTATTTTCAATGACGCCATAAATTGTGGGAAACAAAACATAAATGTAAATTGTGATATTTACAAAGAAAATTCCAAGAAAATGGCAGAAAATACAAAAAAAAATTGTAATGAACAAGGTGCAAGAGACGAACTGCATCTATTTTATTGATCAAAGGAAGCATTTGCCACTTATTTACTCGTAGTGGAAAATGTAACAATTATTTTTACTCAAGAGTACAGATACTTCATTTTAATTTTAAGTAGAAGTAAAGAGTATTGTATGATAAAACTACTCTATGAAGTACATTATTTTCAAAAAGTGAGTATGACCCGTCTGTGAACAAAGCATATTTGCACCTTTGGCAGTGAATTTAATCTATTTAGTTTTTATAAGTTGAGAAAAATATATGGAGATTTTCGTCTTAATAACTACTTTTATTTAGTTTTTGACCAATTTTAGTTGCAAAAATATTACTGCGGCTAAAAACATTTACGCTTTTATGGCACTAGAGGTCACTGTTGTTCACGTTTTCTTCTGAGGCTCTACCATCGAGTAGATCCAGCAAAGTAGCAAAATAAAGACAAATCGAGAAATGCGTTTGAAAATATCTGACAGATGTGGAAATGGCAATAAAAGATGAATACAAAAGCACATTTATTCGTGTTATGCCTTATTGAATAATAAAGCTGGTGGCAAAGAACATGTTGGCTCATTAGATAATGTGAGTAATATTTTACATCCGTGTTCTGTCTATGGTTAAATCCCTTATGTAAACTTGTTGGGGGGAAATGTAGTGCAAAACATCCGGTGAGTAAAAATGATCGTGTAATTAATTTAATCATCTTTACATTGATAATCTCACCTGGCCTCCTTCCTTTGACAGTGAATTGAATCGACACGAGGCTCTTTCAAACTGTGTGACTGAAGTTCGGATGTTTTTAGCCCCTTTTCATTTTCATCCAGTTTTTATTCATCGACAAATATATCTGGTCATTCTAGTCATCGTTTTTGTCTCATGAACGACTTTTCATTGTGAACGAAATTAACATCGCACTGTAGTTTTTCCTTCGATTTGAGTGAGAAAAAAAACCTCTTAACCCCAGCTGAACCGAGCACATTTTCTCCAGTTTGGCTTTACCAAAATCTAAAAGCTTTAAGAAAAAAAGCATCAAAATAGCAACAAAAACGTGTCAGAAAAGCAGAGCCATGGGAAGACATTTTAATTAGGGGGTGCTGAGGATAAAGTTTACCTCCAAAACACTTTTCTGTGCATATTTCCTATTTAATAATATTGCCTGCAGCTTTCAAACTATCCACCAGAGGGTACTGCAGCGCCCTCAGCAACCTGGGTTCCCACGGCCTTGCAGAAATGCAACAAAAATGCGTCAAAAACGTGGCGAAAACGTGGCGAAAAAATGACAAAAATACAACAAAAACATGACGAAAATACAAAAAGTGAAAAAAAAACGCAACAAAAAAGTGACACAAAAACGTGCTGGAAAAGCAACCAAAATGCAACAAAACCGCAGTAATGAAACCCGCCAAAAACATGGCAAAAACAAAGAGATGAAAACACAACAAAAATGCTTCAGAAATGTGACAAAAACGCGGCGACAAAGTTACGATCAGTTTTGTAGGTCTTAGCTTTCAAATGAGGCATTACTCTGTTGCTCTCCAGTCCAGAAGCTTTGAGATTTGGGTAAGCCGAACTGGAGAAAATGTGCTCGGTTCAGGCGGGGGGTAAGAGATTAGGTGGTGTCTGTAGGTGTTTAGGCCAGTACGGGAAGCTATAGTTGGTATCTTAAAGGGATATTTCAGGATTTTTGACATTGGGCCTCATTTCCTAGTTATTCAGAGTGTTGTTGATGTCTGGAGATATTTTTTTTCGTAAATTCATGCAGTTCTTATATTTGAAGAGTCTAGTGGCGCTAGGCTAGGGCAAGGCTAAAGCATTTCTATGGTATCAGTTAGCCTGCATTAAAAACAGTCTGACCCACTCCACAGTGCACCTGAGGTAAATCACTTATAACACCAGACTAACCATATAAATGTCTGTGTCGAATAATTTTTGAAATATAACTGACCTTGTATCACATGAATTACTGCATTTTGAGGGACTATTTTCTCGCAGATCACTACTCCGCTGCGTTAGCTTACAGCCACGAAGCTGATGCTGCTCAAATATAAGTTATTTTAAATGCAAAATGGTTAAAATTATTCTATTAACACAGACATTTATATGTTAGTCTGGTGTTATAAGTGATTTGCCTCAGGTGCACTGTGGAGTGGGTCAGACTGTTTTTAATGCAGGCTAACTGATACCATAGAAATGCTTTAGCCTTGCCCTAGCCTAGCGCCACTAGCTCTTCAAATATAAGAACTGCATGAATTTAAGAAAAAAATATCTCCGACATCAACAACACTCTGGATAACTAGGAAATGAGGCCCAATGTCAAAAATCCTGAAATATCCCTTTAATGTTCCTCATGTGGATACAATAACAACATGTGACCCGGAGCTCTTCTGTAAACAATGGGAGTAGGTTTAGCCTTTAATGACAGTTTGTGTTGCAGAAGTGCGGTCTAATCGGGCTTCAAAATGACAGGTGTCCCGGCCGCCTACACAGCAATAAGGCACAGTGTCTTAAGCCTATTCTAGTCCCTGTTCTTCAATGACAACTTTAACAAATTCCTCGGTGTTAACCCGGCCCCTCACTGACTCTTATCAACACAATGGAGCCACAGTTATATGTAGACCTGAGTCACCTGACCTTTGCTTTTCCTTAACTTTGAACGCACACTTCCTGCCACTCTTTGGTCCACTTCCTGTTGGCGCTTAAAACAAAGTGTGACGACGGGCCGGTGCTTCACGTCGAGCTGCAAAGCATGACTCACCTTGTTCAAATATGTGTGTGTGTGACTGTGCCATTTGTGGTGGTAGATTTATTCATGCTTCACCTGTTAACCTCCACCTGAACCGAGCACATTTTTCTCCAGTTCGGCTTTATCCAAATCTAAAAGCTTCTCGAGGGAAAAAAAAGCACAAAATGAGACGAAAACGAGGATGAAAATGCGATAAAGAGCGACAAGAATGTGACATAAAATCCACAAAAGAGAAACAAAAAAATGTGTGATGAAAACGCAAAACAAAGCATTGACCAAAAATACAAAAAAAGTGATAACAACGTAGCAACAATGCGAGGAAAAGATTAGTTTTGATGAGTTTCATAGGTCTTTGCTTTGAAATGAGGCGTTCGATAGGCTTTTAGATTTGGGTAAAGCTAAACTGGAGAAAATGCGGGGGTTAAGAGGTTAAAATGGTGAAATTAAACACATGTTACACTGCACGTACTTGGTTGGAGAATCCATTTGCGCAATCATGAATCAGTCCCATGGCAGCTCCGGATACAAGTGTGTGAATGAGTGCCGTGTTCAAGACGCAGAGACGCATTTGGTCAACAATAGTTTTCTTAAAAAGCAGCGAGCCTTTGGAATTTGTTCCAAATGAGATATGTTTACACGCCTATTTGATAGTTACCTGACGTGGGACCGGTTTAAAGAGGGGGTATTATGTAAAATCGACTTTTTCAAGCTTTATATCATGCTATTATGTAATTCCCTCATTAAACACATGCCTGGAGTGTTGCCTTGGCTCATTCACATATTTTTGAGTAATCAGTAAAAACTTAGACGGCAGCCATTTTAGGTGTAGCTATGCCTCAGTCCTCCTAGGAACGCCCCCACCTCCTGGAGACGCCTCTGGACCTTTTGTCACCAGCCAAGCCACCAACCACTGCTCCTCAGCTCAGCAGAGCCCCCTCCCCGCACAGTAGTGTTGTTTAGATGCCACAGCAGTGTGCTGAAGGGGGCGTGTCGGAAAGCTTCTTAAAGAGACAGAGGCCTATTTCAAGACGTTCAGTACAGCCATTTTGAGAGAGCAATTTTATTCAAGGCAGTTATTTTAATTTACTGCATATACAGACCAACAGAAGGTTACGTCATCATTGTAGTATGCTATAGACTGGTGCTATGTGATTGAAAAAAGCATAATACCCCCTCTTTAAGATGCAACAGCCTAACCTCAAGAGGCTGTCTTCAATGAAGGTACTTGAGTCATCTTCTGTACTCTGTAGTTGAAGTCTCGAACGTTTCGCCTCATATCCAAAAGACTTCGTCAGCAAACTAAGGTTCAGCTACTTGAAGATGACTCAACTACCTTCATTGAAGATGGACAAATCCTGTACGACTGAGAGCTTACACAGACCTCAAGAGGCTGGGTTTTTCTTCTTCTTCTTCTGTCTCTGTCATTTGAGTGATAGATGTTCACCGATCAGAATTGTGGAGCCTCTGATCTCAGGTTCAGCTGCGACAGATAAAAAGTCTGAGTTTCCGTGAAGCAGATTCTAAAATGTTGAGGTAGACGCCATGTGATTCGATCCTGGACTTGTTTCAGGCACGTGGCTGTCCCCCGGGGGTACTCTGAATGTCGGAGAAAGGTGGAAGCCCAACTCCTAGATTATTGTGTATTTTTTCTAATGTGGGGCAATTTGAGCAAGAATATATTGTTTGAGAGAAAGTAACACGACTTCCTTCACTCATCCTTTTAGAAGTTTCAATATTATTAAAAAAAAAAATCGCATCGCAATCGCTATATTTGTCCCAAAAAAAATTGCAATAAGGTTTCTTGGCGAAAATCGTGCAGCCCTAGCGTGAATTTGTATACATCCATCCCTGATCAAATAGATACAATTCAATCAAGTATTTGCGGAGAACAGGTGGGCAAAGTGTCTTGCTCAAGGACACAACCGTAATCGCTCGCCGCAGAACTGGTGCATATACATGTTTCAAAGGTATTAGGTACCAGAACGACACCATCAAATTGAACAGTGATTGAAACCTTTTCCCCCAAAGGCTCATCGTTCATTATTAGTCCCAGTCAGACGTCAGACAGCGCAGGAATTTGTGAAGGAGACGCGTATCTTTGACCGGCTGTTCCAGACCTGACCCCTGCCCCTTCAGCCCACCTCGACGCTCCAGGACAGCTCTCCCCCTCTTCTCACTCCCCTAGAAACAATATCCTACATCCCCATACCTTGACCCCCGCCCCCTGCGACGCCGTAGCCCACATCGATGCCCCTCTGTCGGGTCCGAACGCCCCTGGAGGTATGTCCCGCAGCTCCAGACGGTCTTACGGCTCAGCGCTGGGACAGAGGAATCTCGCACCTGTGGGCTGTGTCTGGAGAGGGTGAGGGGGGTCCCAGAGACGGGACAAAGATGGTTTTAATCGAATCTGAATGAGCTGGAGATGAGGAGAAGCCAAGACGAAAGACAAGAGGCAGAAATGGGTTTTTTCTTCATTTAATGTTTTCATAATAAAATGTTTGACACCTTTTTGTGGCCAATGTTCTGCGACAAAATGTAAATAATGGATCAAGCCAGGTTTAAATGTATCGTATGGTTTTATATTGTTGATGTAGTTGCAAACATTGGTTGAGAAGGATTTTTGGATTTCTTGTTTAGTCTTTGAACAAGTTACTTAATTGTGAGAAAAGTATCCTTACAAATTTAAATTTTGCCTTTTGCTTTTTGGGGTTAAAAATGAATCAGCCAAGGAATTAGATATTGAAAAATCTCTTACAAAAAAAACTTTAAAATACTATTGAAGTCCATATGGTTTTAATGCTTTTGGAAATATGACTTATTTAGATGGATAACATCAGTTGTAAATAATAATTATCATTTATTTCAGTGAAACAGCAATTTAATGAAGAAACGTTGGGCAGAAAGGTTATTTGTATTTTGAAATATTTTGAGCTGCTGACAGGAAGTGACACAGATAGAGGTAAAGTTCCACATCAGTTTGACTCATTTCCAGTTGACATAACAAGGTTGGCACGGCAACAGTTTGAAATTGTTTGCCTCTATTTATGTCACTTCCTGTCAGTGTCCAATAAAGAAGTGGAACTATAAACGTCACAAAAATGTCAAACTAAAGAAAACTGGGTGAAATTCTTAGCAAAATCTTAAAGGATCTGTATCATGCTATTTTAGCCATTCCAAGTAAAGTATAGGCATATATATGATATATTGTACCTCTATCACTATGGAGTACTCATTTTTGAGAGAAATATAAGTATTTTTGGGGGTATTTTCCTTACCCGGAAGACAAGACGCTTCGATTCAGTTAACTCCGCCCCTCTCTCTGCTCATTCCACATTTACAGTATTATAAATATAAATATTGCTGCAAAAAGTGAAGTTACTTCACATAATGCAGTTATAAGGAGTTGACATGTGCAACACAGTTTCATAAATGGCTAACACACACGCTAACACAGACGCTAACACACACGCTAACACACACGCTAACACACACGCTAACACGCGTTTTGATTGACTCACCGCTCAGTCTGGCTTCCCCATGAGATCGCGTTGGTTATAAAAGTTAATCCACTTTAATTCTGCCAAGGTTCACCAAGCATCCATCAGGTTGGTTGATATAGTCGCTGAATCCCGGAAAGAAATTCCAACTTCTGGCGAGTGCACTCTTCTTTAGGAAGGTTGAATAGTCCTGTTCCTCTTGTAGCCAAACGCGCATCCGTGACATTATCGTTCGGTAAGAAAAAAGAACAGGCGGTGTCCAGAGTAGGTTAGAAAGAGCTCAGTCTTCAAAACAACACTTATGCTCGGATCCATGGCTCCTCCAGCCGTGGGTGCGCTTGATTAGCGTCGTGGACAGCACAGACGCGTCGGAGAGTTGCTGCTTTCTTTTTATTTTTATTTTTTTTTTTTTTTTAAATAAAAAAAATAAAAAATAAAAATAATTAAAAAGCTGTTTTATAAATAAAAATCAGGCCGTAAGGCATTACATTACAGACGTAGAGCACTTCCGTTCCGCTGTGACGACACAACTGAACAGCTCAGTCGTTTACCAGGAGAGGGCGGAGCAGCTGCTCACAGAGCAGGATTCAGGAGGATTACTTAGAACTGCGTGAATGAAGCCAAAAACCGCTCTGGGGGTGTTTTGATAAGGAAATAGCATAACAACATGGCTAAAAACTCCAAAAAGTCGATTTTGCATGATATAGGACCTTTAAATATATTTGTGTTAACTATGTGTTAGCCAAAACTTGTAGGATTTGTAGGTATCATCTATGTGGACAGAAAAAGTGATTATTTTGAGAAAATGATTCTGGCCTGAAGTTACAATTTTCCACATAAATCTACGTAGAAATGTTGAATCAGACAAAGAGAACAAACAAGAACATCAAGGTCAACTGCAGATACATCCATTTCTCTATGTCAAGATACACAGCTTTGTTATTTTTGTTATGCCTACATTTTATGAGATATATGGCTGCAATCATTTTCCAAACCGTACCATCTGCTGGAGCTTATCCGGCGCTGGGTCATGGAGGTAACGAAGCAGAGGCGCCCAGACTTCCCTCTCCCTGGACACTTCCTCCTGCTCCATCGGGGAAATTCCTCCATGTTGTAGACCTGTGTTTCCTGTCGGGGCCTAATCCTAATCAGAAGCTTCTCTGAGTGTGTTTGTATAAGTGCGAGAGCGAGACAAGAGATGAATATGAGTCCATTGCTACAACCCAGTGTGGTGTGTTTACATGCATGAGTCTCACTGTCCCCGGCGAATACGTGCTGTACGTTCATGTAAGCTGACGATACCTTATTCGCTTGTTAATTTGCAGTGTCACCTCTCTCTCTCTCTCAATAGAAGAGCTTTCACCAAACAAACATTCCCTTTAATTATGCCTTATTTCACACTGCCATATATGCTGCTTTTGGAACAGTAATTAAAATCCCTTTGGACGTGAAACCCAACTCTCACTGGATTATTATTTCACATTATTTTCACTAGCAGTGTACTTGATCTCAACCAATTTTACTTTTTAGAAAATTCAAGGACAAAATGCCTACTACTGCAACCGAAATCCATATCCAAAATGCCATAAATGCTACTTTTGGAAAGCACTTAAAGGGGGGGTATTATGTAAAATCGACTTTTTCAAGCTTTATATCATGTTATTATGTCATTCCCTCATTAAACACATGCCTGGAGTGTTGCCTTGGCTCACTCACATATTTTTGAGTAATCAGTAAAAACTTAGACAGCAGCCATTTTAGGTGTAGCTATGCCTCAGTCCTCCTAGGAACGCCCCCACCTCCTGGAGACGCCTCTGGACCTTTTGTCACCAGCCAAGCCACCAACCACTGCTCCTCAGCTCAGCAGAGCCCCCTCCCCGCACAGTAGCGTTGTTTAGATGCCACAGCAGTGTGCTGAAGGGGGCGTGTCGGAAAGCTTCTTAAAGAGACAGAGGCCTATTTCAAGACGTTCAGTACAGCCATTTTGAGAGAGCAATTTTATTCAAGGCAGTTATTTTAATTTACTGCATATACAGACCAACAGAAGGTTACGTCATCATTGTAGTATGCTATAGACTGGTGCTATGTGATTGAAAAAAGCATAATACCCCTCTTTAAAGTATGATTTTTTTTTAGGTGACAAAAAAGTCACACTGGATTATCATTCCTCATCGTGTCCACTACCTGAGTATTTAATTTGAACCTATTTCACTGTAGAAACTTTGAGAAAATCCAAGCTGAATCGGCCGTCAATGGTATCCACAACCATTCATATCAGGTACTGTGACCACAAACATGACTTCGCTTTAAAAATGTGAAGTTAAATCGATTCTGTGCCTCGTTTTACTCACCTTGATGTTTTCCTGAGTTGGTGTTCTGTTACGTCCACCTCACTATGTTACTCTTCTTTTTGAACGCCGTGGATAGTGTTGAATTTCAGACGTCACGCTCTACATAAAGAAACACCTAGGGCTCCAGTTCATACAAACAAGCTTTGGCCTGTCACCTCTTCACTCACCTGTGCTGCTCCGCTGTGCGCCTTTACAATGCTGGCTTTGTCGCCTAAAGTCAACACACAATGTAAACATGTCAGAAGTGCGATCTCTGCAATGTCTTTACTCAACCAATGGAGCTATAGGTTTGGCTTTTTCACTGTTTGCAAAATAACACAATAAAACTTCTGATGGATTGCAATGACTTCTTTAGATTGGGTGATATGTGCCACAGTGGCTCACAACATGGACACAGGTCAGGTCCATCTACCTGGAAATCTCCTGAAATCTCAACACCAACATTATTTCTGCGTAACGTATGAGTCATATTTTCAGCATGAGGACAACTCACATACCAAGCACCCGCGAGACAAACATTAACAACAGAGGAGGAGGAGGAGACAGATTAGCGTTTTCTCGCTGGAAATACGGTCACTAAGTTGAGTTTGTGTCAGCATTGTTGATGTTACTGTTAAAATGCACTTCCAGTAAAGCGAGTATTGGCCAAATTGGTTGTCATTTGTATGCTGAGGCGGTGGAGCAGTTGTCGCATGAATGTAACTAATACAGTAACTTGTAATCGAACTTAGTTACTTTTAAAATCAAGTAATCAATAAAGTTTTTCCTTTGTTTTAATGTTTAGTCGATGATGTCGAAACTAAGCAATAATAGCCAAACTGTGATGATGCTGACAGAACATGGCGATGATGGTTATGAGGATTATCTATCTATCTATGATTCTTGGGATGTTGATGTTGATATTGATGACGATGATTACCAATTAACTTTTTTTTTACTTTTTCAAGGTGGCGGTTACTTCCTGGAACCGCCACCTTAACGTGGTGGAGGGGTTTGAGCGCCCGAATGATCCTGGAGCTCTGTTGTCGGGGGCTTGGTGCCCCTGGTAGGGTCTCCCATGGCAAACAGGTCCTAGGTGACGGGTCAGACAAAGAGCGGTTCAGAAGCCTCTTATGAGAGACCAACAGGCCCGGTTAGAACCATGAGGCCGTCCTTCTGTGGACCCACCACCTGCAGGAGGAGCCATAGGGGCTGGTGCAATGTGATTTGGACTTTTTCAAGGTGTGGCAACACCACCCAGGACAAACTGACCCAACAACTGTTTTATTTTTATTTTTTATCTTTATTTATGCATGGGAGGCTCAATGACAGAATGAAAGTCTCTTTTTCATGATTTTTCTTTTTTGAAAGACAAGAAACATATTTTGCAAAATTAATTATATTAATATATCTAATATTAACCTCTTCACCGCCGCCTAAACCGAGCAGATTTTCCCCAGTTTTGCTTTACCCAAATACAAACTTCTTGGAAAAAAGCATTCAAGCTGTGACAGAAACGAGAAAACGCAACAAAAAAGTGACACAAATGAAAATCTATGAAATCAACCGACAATAGCATGACAACAAAAGCGACAAACATGTGACAAAGAGCAACAACAAGGAAAAAGATCCGCTTAGATCAGTTTTGCGGGTCTTAGCTTTCAAATGAGGCACTGGCCGTAAGAAACTTTTAGATTTGGGTAAAGCCGAACTGTAGAAAATGTGCTTGGTTAAGGCGGGGGTTGAGAGGTTAAGGGTTTTAGATGTATTTCAAAGTAAAAGTTAAAAATGCCAAGGACAAAGACATGAACATGTCCAATCTAGGCTCTCCTGTCATGAACATCCTGACTCCACATGGGACCCCAAGCGCTACCACCGTCATTTCTTTACCAGGAGAGTTAATGATCATTCCTGTATCTTTGAACTGACTAATCGCAGATCGGCTTCCTGTGTCTCCTCTTTTGAACAGAAGAAGGAGGAACTGTCAACACTTACGTATAGACAAAGGCAGGTTTGAACGTGCCAGGTCTATTCACTGTTTGAACAACGCGCCGGATTCAAAAAAATGCATCGCAAAAGAAAGAAGAGAAGCGGGCCCAGCAGCAGGAGCAAGTACTAATCAAAGTAACATCGCAGTAGCCGAAGTTGTAATGATACAAGTTGAAGCAGAAGTTGTTCAAGATCCTCTAAACGTCTCCCCCTCTTCTCCTCCTGATCGTTGCATTTGCGTTTTAAATCATGCAGCACTAATGTTCTCCTCTTCATCCATCTGTCCTCAGCGGGGGGGCTCTGTCTCATCACCACGGCCGACTTCACTCACTCGAAATGGGCACAAAACTTCCTCCTCTCACCCGTCTTCTGGAGGAACTTCTGCCATTACATAAGGTCGGCCTATTTTCAGAGGTATTACGACCACTGTAGGAAAACAATTGCTTCCTGTGTTAAATCCATGTGTTTCAATGCAGTCCGTGATTCAGCTTCGGGGTCGGGGTTTTCCCACTTTCGTTTATTTGCGAAAACTGCAAATTCAAGCACGTCTTTTGCTTTTAGAGGTGGGTATTTTGAGCCAAGGGTTTTTTCCCCCCTCTCTTTGTAGGTGATTCAAGGACTGTAAAAGTTAATTTAGGCTGTGGTCAGTATATTTTGATGCCAGTGTTCTCACGTAGGTGGTAGATGCTTTTCCAAACCTATATTTACATGGTTTCCGCAGGGCATTGAAAAGCTCAAATGAAGGCCTTATAAAGCAATAAAGTGGATTCAAACTAGCATCAAGCTGATAAATCTTGACATCGCTCAACTACTTTTAGTAACGCTTTATATTAAGGCGTGCTCTTTAAGTATCAGTGGTGTTAACCAGTTACCTGCCATTCACCAACTGTGTTTCACTCACACAGATCTTACACATACTGTATGTCCAGAAACTACAAGGTCTTAGCTTTCAAATGAGGCATTGAGCTGGCCTAAAGGCTGTAAACAAAAACACAACAAAAAAGGCTGTAAGTATGTGTCAAAAAATCGTCACAAAAGCATCAAAAACACGACAAAAAAGACAAGCGCGGTGACAATGCGACAAAAAAGTTTAGATCAGTTTTGTAAGTCTTGGCTTTCAAATGAGGCGTTACAGTTTTGAGTTTTGAGTAATGCCAAACCGGAGAAAAAGTTCTCGGCTAAGGTGGGGATTGGAAGGTTAATAAGCATTAATAATGAATAGGCCATGAATGATATGCTTGTATATATATTAATAAGCTGCTTATTATACTATTATCTATTAACATACTAATAGGCCATGAATAATATGCTTATTCATAGCCTACCTTAACCCTAACCCATAGACTGTAGAATTAATAGACAGCTCCTCCTCACTCCTCCCCGTTTGCCATAATAAGTACATTCGAGGGGGAAATCATGGCGGATTTACAGGCCCCTCCTACCCTGGTGTGACGGGGCATGTTCCTAAAAAGGGCATAAGGGGCGGGATCTTCACCGTAGACTCGGCTCTCGCGGGGGAAGGAAGTTCAGTCGTAGCTGCGCCCGCGCCATTAACGGGCTATGCTAACGGCCTGTCAATCAAAGTCCGGCCCTCATTAGTATACGAGATTTCTAAAATATTTCTTACGAAAACCAGCCTGGTCCCTGTAATTGTGCCTAACCCAGCGTTATCACAGGAGGAATATCTAGCTGTAGAAAGTTTAGGAAAATTAGACACCAGGCTTTAATGTTGTTTTTAACGTGTCTAAAGTGCAATGCTTGCTTATGGAAAACTAGCTTGTTTTGCCGCCCCTGTATGGACGTACTACAGCAATGGAGGGCACATCTTAATATAAAGCGATATACCTGCTTTTACTGCATATGTTCGCCAAATACAAAAATGATGGTCCCAAATACATTCAACAGCAATTTTGGCTTAAAACGTTCGTCTTTTTTTTTGCTCAAAACATTTCCAATCCATGGCAACGTGATGAACACACTCGAGCACAGACGGAAAAAAGCCAATTCAGCTCTGAGCTTCAGCAGCAGAAACAACCAAAGCGAACAGGATTACTCAAACCTGTATGAATGAAGTCTGTGTATGTGTGACCAGTGACAAACATGGGCTTGAGTCACAGAGGTAAAAAGCATTTTAAGCCTCATTTAGCTTGACTATATGAGTTGATGTTACAGTAATTACAGTGTCAGCTCTATTTTTGCTCCCGACTGACGCTTTAATTTGGTTTGGACAAAATGTACAAACGATTAAAGGGGCGGTGGCTTTTTGAGTCTATATGAACTGAAGAAACTTGATGACCTTGGAGGCTGGTACTGTATATGACGTGTTTAAAGATGTGGGATTTATGTCTGTGGGAGTTTTTGTTCCCTGCATTTGGCCATTCATTCAGAGCGACAGAGTTTTTACTTATTTATGTATTGCGCTATTTCTATCTACCTTTCTATTTTTTTAAGGATGAAGCCAGGCGGTTTATGTCTACTCCACTTAGTTTTTTCGCATTTGAGAACTTGTTTCCATCAGAACCGACAATGGACCACAATATAATACGCTTCACGTAAAAGCTCGTTTTCTATTCATATTCAAGAGCAACTAAACTGGCAACCCGGACTGTGTTCAAATTGAGACGCTACTAGGCAATATTACGTGTTGCGTCTGGTCCCTGACATAACAAAAATGCAACTGAACTATGAATGAACTTAAAGGCACCACACCTGATTCTTTTTCGAGCAGTGGAACACATTTTGTTTTGGTCTTCTTTAGTATATTGTAAACTTAGACGTTTGTGGGGGAAAAAACACTGTCCATCTAATTATGAACCATTTGTATCAATTTCATGAACTGTCAGGTGAGTTTTCTCTCATGTCTGTGACAGTGACCCTGAAAAGTGACCCTGTGCCTATTAGGAATCGGGATATTACAAATATGTTTTGAAAAAAGTTAGCAATTAGTTTGGACACAACTCTCATATTAATTTAGTGGCTTCCTCGCTCATTGTTTGTAATTAAAAAAAATCAGGTATAGGACCTTTAAAATAGTGTAAATGAAACGGGTTACTTGATCAAATGGAAATGGGATATTTCAGGATTTTTGACATTGGGCCTCATTTCCTAGTTATCCAGAGTGTTGTTGATGTCTGGAGATATTTTTTTCTTAAATTCATGCAGTTCTTATATTTGAAGAGTCTAGTGGCGCTAGGCTAGGGCAAGGCTAAAGCATTTCTATGGTATCAGTTAGCCTGCATTAAAAACAGTCTGACCCACTCCACAGTGCACCTGAGGTAAATCACTTATAACACCAGACTAACCATATAAATGTCTGTGTTAATAGAATATTTTTATTAATATAACTGACCTTGTATCACATGAATTACCGCATTTTGAGGGACTGTTTTCTCGCAGATCACTCCGCCGCTGCGTTAGCTTACAGCCTCGAAGCTGATGCTAAGTTATTTTAAATGCAAAATGGTTAAAACTATTCTATCGACACAGACATTTATATGGTTAGTCTGGTGTTATAAGTGATTTACCTCAGGTGCACTGTGGAGTGGGTCAGACTGTTTTTAATGCAGGCTAACTGATACCATAGAAATGCTTTAGCCTAGCATTAGCCTAGCGCCACTAGACTCTTCAAATATAAGAACTACATGAATCTAAGAAAAAAATATCTCCAGACATCAACAACACTCTGGATAACTAGGAAATGAGGCCCTATGTCAAAAATCCTGAAATATCCCTTTAACTCTCGCCATGTAACAGGCTTCAGACAAAATGACAGAATGTTTTTCAACATTTCTGACATTTTATGAGTAACAAATTGTTTTCTGTCTAAATGTTAGAAAAAGTAATCAATAGTTATTTGAATTACGAGTTATGCAGTTGTAATCCCATTAAATGACTGTGTTACTGTCGGGTCACTTTTCAGTGTCACGGAAATGGAAGAAAACTCTCCTGAAATTGATACAAATGCTTTAGCCTCTTTTCCCCAGTTCAGCTTTACCCAAATCTAAAAGCTTCCCGACTGGAGTTTACAGACTATAGGCCAGAGTAGCGCCTCATTTGAAAGCTAAGACCTGAAAAGCTGATCTAGTAATAGAATTTTTTTCCTTGCGTTGTTGCCGCGCTGTCATACATTTTTGATATTTTTTCTATTGCTTTTTTGTCGGGTTTTTGTCACATTTTTGCCACATTTTCATCACTTTTTGTCACTTTTTTGTTGCTTTTTTATCATTTTTTCGTCATTGTACTGAAGAAGGGCAAAACAAACTATTAGAAAGAAAAATGAGGTATAGCGTCTTTAACAAGCAGTCTAATTACAGCAGAAGGATTAGTTTATTGAGCGTGGATTACATTGATGGGGAAACAGAATCCAAAGTCTTCCTGTTATGAAAACCATGGATACATCTTGGCAGTGAAATAAAACAGGACATTTAGGACCTCACCTTCACTCATGACTCAGAAACATCATTTGCGTCACTAGATTCCTCCTCCTCCTCGTCCCATTACACAAGCGCGCTAAAGTTAACCCGCCAAATTATAGACACAAGAAACACACTGTGGTTTTCGGTGTGACCCATGAAGGGAAAGTAACAGGACTGAAGAGCAACGCCCCAAAGAAAACAGCACAGCACGGGTGGAGTCGACGAGAGAAAAGAATCTATATTTCAAAACCTCTGGACCCTGGGAAATGGGGGAAATCCAGCCCCAGATTCCAGCAGAGAGGAGAGCGCTTGCATCACGCGTTAATGTGAGTCAGATGAACAAATAAGACTGGGAGGCGAAAAGGAAAAATGCTCGTGACTTGGCCGTTTGTTACAGCGGTGGAGCAGTTGCAAAAGTGACTGGTTCTTTCCTTCTGACCGCTGCCATTATGTGCTTGGGTAAGACTTCACTTAAAGGCATCTGTGGCTCCAGATAACTGTCCCCATTGTGAAGCGCTTTGAGTGACTTGTGGCGTGTGAGTTTCCCTTCCTGTTTCTTAAAGGCACTACATGAAAACACTGTGCACCTCATTATAAAGCATTTGTTTTTTTCTGTGAAGACTCTGGGTGCTACAAATATTAGGGTAGGGACAAAATATCAGATTGCAATACGTTTTTAGCAATGCCAAGTTTCGATACTTTACAGAGTAACGCAATACTTTCAGAATCAGAATAGGTTTTATTGTCATGGTTTGAGAACAGGTTCACAAACTAGGAATTTTTCTCGGTGCAAACGTGCGACATAAAACATATAACACAGAGTTAAAATGCATATGACACGTTAGACTACATTTTCACAAATACGTAGTTAACACAATTACATTCAAGATTCATGTTAAAAGTTTCCCTAAATCTGGCTAAAAAAGACCTTTTTATTTTGGAAAAAAAGTCACTTCCGCATTGGCCATGGAGCCCCGGAAGTGACGTAGAACGAAACTGAAAATTGTTAACGTCCGCTAAAAAGCCATTGAAGTCAATGGGATAATTTGTCCAAATAAACTGCAAACTGTCTCTCTCACACAAACGTTTAGCAAACCACAACTATATCACCATAAACCTGGGACAAAATGTGACAGGCTAAGGACCAACGATAAGAACAAATGTTGAGCTCTGACATTTAAAAGGTCTTGATGCAATGAATGGAGATCAGCGCTGATAATGCAAAGAAGCTAGCAGGCGAAAGCTAACTAGCCCGCCGGCTGCTAGCAGATTCATTCATGATTAGTTTGTTTACGTCACACCACTTTTATGTTGTGCTTTGCATTAACGGGAGAGCAATTCGCTCACGGTAGAGACGTAAAATGACAGTGGCTGATGATAAACCTGGCCTCTACACTGTAGCCAAAGCTAACACCAGGAGACGACATCTTCACGGCTTACAAACGCAGAACAAAGGCTCACAGACACAAACCGATCCATCAGATCAAGTCTGCAGAATGAAATCACACGTGGATCTGTACCGTGACCCTGCCATAAACAGCAGGATTTGACTCCTAATAAAAACACCGCTAGCCTCAGTTAGCCGCTGATAAAAATAAGCAAAAAAACTTTATAAGGCTATAGGGGCATGCATAAGAAATATTAAATAAATAAGATAAAATAAAAGTGACGTATGGTAAGACAACAACAATTTGACATTGAACAACAGCGGGATTGTATTTACAGATGTGTAGGCGTATAAAGTGATATAAAGTGATATAAAGTGATTAAGTGATAAGTGATAGCAGCGAGTCTTACCTTACCTTACCTCCACCCTACTTACCTCCAGTGTCTGTACATTGGTGAGAGTGAATGGGTGACTGGTTCCTTGCTGTAAAGCGCTTTGGGTCTGATAAATGTGGAAAAGCGCTGTGTAAGTTGAGTCCATTTGCTGCTTCAGAAACAACAGAAGTGTGATTTATTTTGGATCTTTTTATGTCGACGCATAACCGTATGAATGAAGTTTGACAGTAATATTGTTTTTGGCTTCACGCCGTGTTCGTCCCTAAGCAACATCTGCAGGAACAAGGAAACTGAAAAAGTGTCCGTGCCGCTAAAGTAAAGTCTGAAAAATTGCGATTCATATTTTATCTTTAATCACACTAAACCTTATGTAAGCAATTAATCGTAATTAATCGAAAAACATATCGGCCGTACTTATCATAATTACTTCCTGTATCGCAATACGTATCAGATCATGCCAAACGTTTATCATCACAGCCCTAACAAATATATGAGTAAAGTTAGGAATAAGTTTGGACGACAATTAACATTTTAATTTAGTGGCCCTTTCATTGTTTGTATTACAACCAAAGTTTATTTCTAAAGCACTTTACAACATCACTCGGCAGACCAAAGTGCTTTCCATAAAAACATTAATTAGGTATAGAGACGACTTTACAGTTTCAAAAACACATACATTGCACCTGAAATCCCCTCTGTACGGCAACACAACAGGGACAAACCTTCTTCCTTGTTATGAGTCACTAACATTTGACAGTACATCATTCAGAGTGTGCGTTATAGGATTTTCAAAGGAACATTTTGACTTTTTACTTCAGAGCCTTTTTAGAAATGTAGTGGAGTATCATATCTTTCAAATTGTGCAGTAAAAATAAGTTCTAAACAAATTCAAATACTAGTAAAGTACAGATGTCTGTTCATGTGCAGTATTTTGGGAACTCATATTTGTAAAATGTGCTACTATGAAGATGAATGGCTCTGTTATACTTCAAGTTTCTGTCTATTCAGTGTATTCGAGTTCACGTTTTTCCTGCAAGCCTTTTGAACCTATACTTCGTCTAAATCCACATTTCAAAGACGACTTTTCTCTCTGTTAATCTGTTTACCCCGCAAACTTCCTCCCGATGAAAGGCCCTCAATGACTTCTCTGATCAGAAATAGCTGCGCTCAGATCGACTCGCCAAAGGAAAGAGGATGTTTTCGCTCAGGGCTCAAAGATGAAGCGCTGGTGACGGTGTTTAGGGGAAGAAGAAAAAATCACATCTGGATCGAGTTTACAGTTTAGCGCACGGTTTTAGTCCAAATATTTGTGACGCGGAGAGGTCCCAAAACATGCAGGTTCAGCCATGAGACAGCACACATCGCGACCGCACTGAACCCACACACCGTTTGTACAGGATAAGGCTGTGTTCATGCGGTATCTGTAAACTAGAGGGAATTTGACTTACATTTAGGAATTTATGGAGGAAAAAAAGCAAAATTGTGTAAAACTGGACTGGGAGTAGCGAACATTCTCGACCTAACATGCACATCATCTTGATGGGCCCACATCACATGTTTTCTACATAATTTTAAGCACTGAACAGGCTTTTTAAGGGACCCTCTCTGCTCTGGGCCCTGGGTAAACAGCATCCTTTCACAAGATAGGCGGGAGGTATTGTGAGAGCCAGTTACCTTGAGTCTCTGAAACCAAAAAATCAGGTTAGAAATCTAGGAGTAATCATGGACTCAGACCTGAACTTAAACAGCCACATCAAAGCAATAACATCATCAGCTTTTTACCATCTGAAGAACATTGCTAAGATCAGTAAGTAAGTAAGTAAGTGCTTTATTGTCATTGTACAACTGTACAGTGAAATAGTGTTCAGGTGTTAGTCCTGAGCTGCTGCGGCTGAGCCGCGCTGCCACTGTGTCAACCTGACCCGCATGACCCTGGAGGTCGGGGGAACTGTAGCACTCGGAAGAAACCTGGCTGGCTGCCCTCTGTCTCCTCTGAAATGGTGCAGCGCCTCCTGGGTTTCTCCCTGTTTCAGAGCGTGGTGTCCTGCACTGGTCAGCTCCACCTCCTCCTTCCTCCCTCCGCTTCACAACAGTCTTTCGCCATCTCTCGTTTGTCCTTTTTGTTTCCTGTAGCTCCTCTTGTGACGCCTCCTCTGTGCTGCAGCTGTGGAGGCTCTTGGTGCCTCTTCAGTGTCTCAGAAGAAGAAATGTGTAGGTCTCAAATGGGTTTAGCTGATAAGCTAGCATTTTGTTTACCTTTAAAAAGCTGCTTTCTTCAGGACCATTTTAGACTCTCCAAGTAAACAAATCCACCAAACCTCCACAAAAACACGGCAAAGACGTACAAAAGTATCCAGAAAACCATGTGGAACACATAAACCACAAATGCAGTTCGCAGAAAAAGGCAAAAAACTCAGCTGCACAAGGAGAGAGGGAGATCAGAGGAATAGTGTCAAAACCAGACTTAGAGAGACTCATCCATGCATTTGTCTCCAGCAGGTTAGACTACTGTAACGGCCTGCTCACTGTTAGAGCTGCAGAACATCCAGAACGCTGCTGTTCGAGTCCTGACAAGAACCAGGAAATACGACCATATTAGTCCAGTGCTCCGGTCTCTGCACTGGCTTCCTGTCACTCAGAGAATAGAATTTAAAACAGCGCTGCTTGTGTACAAGTCTTTTCATGGTTTAGCACCAAAGTCCATCTCTGACATGTTAGAGCCGTATGAACCATCTCGGGCCCTGAGAACTTCAGGGAGGGGTCTCCTGGTGGTTCCCAGAGTCAATAATAAACACGGTGAGGCTGCGTTTCAGTTTCATGCAGCTAAAATCTGGAGCAGTCTTCATGCGGATGTGAGACAGGCCTCAACTCTGACAATGTTCAAATCCAGGCTGAAAACAGCTCTTTTTACCCGTGCATATCAAAACTGAAAGTGTTTGATCTGCACTCTTGCCTTTTACTGTCATTGATTAACTTTATGTTGATGTTTTATTGATTGATTTGATCTGTTTTCTTGTAATTTCATGCAACTGTGAACTTTGAATTGCCTTGTGTATGAATTGTGCTCTACAAATAAACTTGCCTTACCTGTCATCCACCACCTGTAAGTTGTGTTTAACCTCTTAACCCCCGCCTTAACCGAGCGCATTTCCTCCAGTTCGGCTTTACCCAAATCTAAAAGCTTCTGGACCCGGAGAGCCACAGTGTAACGCCTCATTAGAAAGCTAAGGCCAACAAAACATTGACTATTTTGTCACGTTGTCGGCGTGTTTTTGTCACGTTTTAGAAGCACTTTTGTCGTGTTTTTCATCTGGTTTTTTGCCACATTTTTGTCACCATTGTGTCGCTCTTTAGTCCCTTTTTTGTTGTATTATTGTTGCTTTTTTGTAGCTCTCTTGTGGCGTTTGCTGCATATTCATCCTCGTTTTTGTCGCTATATTGACCATTTTTTTCCGAAACGCTTTCGTATTTGGCCTCTTTCAAATGAGGCATCGCAACGGCCCAAAAAGCGACAAAAAGGCAATGAAAAAACGCAATGAAAACACAACAAAAATATGACGAAAACTCAACCAAAAAAGCGACGACAATACATCAAAATGGCGTAGACTAGGTAGTGCCACAGTAGTTGACTAGTCTGTTAAAGCCCTACCCACCATGTACTGTAAACATATGTTTGTTAAAGTTCTCAAAAAGTCATCTGTACTGGGTTGTTTGAGCGTTGAGGACATTTTTGCCTCATCGCTTGTTGGATTTAAAAATGGGTGAAACCAAGAACAAGGTTAACCCCTCCCGTAAATCCATGCCGTTGCTGAAAGATCAGTGTCCTCGAAGGTTTTGTCAGAGAGATGAATCCTCTCAACGAAGGAATTGTTCACTCTCCTCTCCATTGTTGGGATAAATTGTTACATTATAATAGAAGTCTGTTAGGGTTCGGCTGCTGATTTGTTAACTATGGATAATGTATAGATCACCGGTCATTATCGGGAAAATAAATACCGACAGGGAGAACTGGAGGGGTCTTGTTTTGTCCCTGTTTCAGAGCATTGTCACCTCCTCGTCCTGTACAGCTCCCTCACATATTTTCTGCAGCAGTGTCTAGTGATCTTCCTCAAGACTCTAGACCCAGGTGGGACTTGAACCCACAATCCCCAGCTCCGGAGGCTGATGCCTTATCCATTAGGCCACTGGGCCCTTAGTCTGATGAAGTAGTGCATGTAATTATGAACTACACAAACAATAGTGGAGTTTGAGAGCAACTGCTTTTTGTCACAATGAATGAATGACATGTTTTCTAAGTCAATGTGCTGAGGCCCACAAGACAAAGTGCACTAATGTTGGAAGCTGTGGGTGTGAGAGAGGTTTACACAGAAGAGAGCCGTACATAAACAGCTTGCAATCGACCCAGGTGGGACTCGAACCCACAATCCCCAGCTCCGGAGGCTGATGCCTTATCCATTAGGCCACTGGGCCTCTCCTTTTGAGACTTAATATTTATTTTAAGAGCATCAGTTCCCAAAGGTATCTAGATGTTTTGGTCCCAGCCTTCTGTCACTCGTCAAGCCACAAACAAATGAGTTTTCATGTTGTTAGATAATACCCTATTGCTGGGTTATGTTGCTGCTAAATGACTTTCACTGGAAGGAGCGTACAAGTATAGTTTGGAAATTCATTGATTAAGAATGAAATTGTTACTGTTTTTGCTGATTTTTTTATACAATCATGGGTTGGTGGAGTTATGAGGTAGTAAAGTCTCAGTCACACTTAAGCACAAAAAAGTTAAAATGACCTTATTAATAACACTGACTGATGAATGTAGGAGGAGCATCATTCATCAGAGTGGAAGACTCTGGTCTTCAAGGTCTGAGCTTTCAAATGAGGCGTCGCAACGGCCGAAAAAGCGCCGAAAATACATCAAAATGGAGTAGGTAGTTTCACAGTAGTTGACTAGTCTGTTAAAGCCCTATCTCCCACCATGTTTGTTAAAGTTCTCAAAAAGTCATCTGTACTGGGTTGTTTGAGCGTTGAGGACATTTTTGCCTCATCGCTTGTTGGATTTAAAAATGGGCGGAACCAAGAACAATCCATGCCGTTGCTGAAAGATCAGAGTTCTCGAAGGTTTTGTCAGAGAGATGAAACATCCTCTCAACGATAAAACAACACAGTACAGATGACGGCTTTTTCTACCACGTAAGCAGAGAAGTATGCAGCTTTTGATAGACGGACGACTGTGACTGTGTTCAATGAGATTGTAGTAAGAAGGTCAAGGCCTGTAGTTGACTGAAAAACCCAGGCCCAAAACGTCATCCATTGTATAATCCCAGCGTCGCCCCCTAAAGTCAGTCATCGAGCTAAACTTCCTGCTCTTTCACTAAATCTAAAAATGCAGTTTGGTCGTGTTGCAGGTGGCGCTTGGATCCGTTTGGTTTGGCTTCAGACAGGGATTTTCCACAAAACAAATTGGAGCAAATAACATAGGGCTCCTTTGTTTTAGAAAATTGCAGGTTTGGAGCCAGAAATAGAAAAACGGAGGCAGCGACACACATTCATTTTGAGGGGAGACGGAAGCCACACTTACAGAAACGCTGGCTGTAAAAGACTCTGGGGCAAGAGGAAGTTCACAATTAGCCTCCAAAAGAACTCGTATTATAGACTATTTCTGATGTTTTTAATCCAAGTGTTGTAGGATTAACATTATTGGGTAGATGTCATCTGTCTTTATGTGATTGGGAACCACTTTGGAATAGTCTGGATATACAACATAAGCAATCTGTGCAGCTCCCTCCATATTTTCTGCAGCAGTGTCTAGCGATCTTCCTCAAGACTCCTGACCCAGGTGGGGCTTGAACCCAATCATCAAATCATTTGCTGGGATTCGTCAAACAATAATGTGTTGAGGCCACGAGACAAAGTACACTAATGTTGGAAGCTGTGGGTGTGAGAGAGGTTTGCACAGAAGAGATGCGTACATAAACAGCTTGCAATCGACCCAGGTGGGACTCGAACCCACAATCCCCAGCTCCGGAGGCTGATGCCTTATCCATTAGGCCACTGGGCCCTTATTTTGATTAAGTAGTGCATGTAATTATGAACTACACAAACAATAGTAGAGTTTGAAAGCAAATGCCGTTTGTCGCAATGAATGAATGACATGTTTTCTAAGTCATTATTCGCATGTTTCTACCACAAAATGCCGACTGGCTCTGTTTGCTGTGATTTGTCAAATGACAATTAATGTGCTGAGGCCCACGTGACAAAGTGCACTAATGTTGGAAGCTGTGGGTGTGAGAGAGGTTTGCACAGAAGAGATGCGTACATAAACAGCTTGCAATCGACCCAGGTGGGACTTGAACCCACAATCCCCAGCTCCGGAGGCTGATGCCTTATCCATTAGGCCACTGGGTCTCTCTTCTCTCTGTTTGGGACTTAATATTTATTTTAAGAGCATCATTTCCCAAAGGTATCTAGAGTTTCACTTCTCGGCTTGGTCCCAGCCTTCTGTCACTCATCAAGCCACAAACAAATTAGTTTTCATGTTTTTAGATAATACCCTATTGCTGGGTTATGTTGCTGCTAAATGACTTTCTATGCACTGGAAGGAGCGAAATTCATTGATTAAGAATGAAATTGTTACTGTTTTTGCTTATTTTTTGTACAGTCATGGGTTGGTGGAGTTATGAGGTAAAAGTCTCAAGTCACACTTAAGCACAAAAAAGTTAAAATGACCTTATTAATAACACTGACTGATGAATGTAGGAGGAGCATCATTCATCAGAGTTGAAGACTCAAAGGCTCCATGAAACCCATTGTTCACAGTGGCCTCTGTTGAACTTCAAAGCCCTGAAGGTTTTGGATCTTGGACTGATGTGGTGTGGAGCGTCCTCAGGTCCGGTCCCAAGGGTTGATCCGGGCAGGCGTCCGGAGTGAAGGATTGTAGGGACGATGAGGTCATAGAGAAGCGATGCCTCAGGTGATGATTCAACCTGTGTTTGAGCCAAAGCGGACCACAGAGGGGTCAGGGAGGAGAGAGGGGACTTCCAACGGGGCCCAGGAGAGGAAAAACATGGACAAATCACTGATGGCTGCGACACAGAAAAGGTTGTAAGGCTTGTTTTTATTTGTTTCTTTACATTGAAGCACTTTGTGACTGTCTGCGAAAAGTGCCATGCAAATAAACTTACTTTGCTTAATATAGGCCTGTGGTTCTCAATTGTTCTTCGATACCAGTAGTACCTAAAGTTTTTTTTTCAATGCCATACTAGTATTGTTTAATCGTACCCAGACCTAGTCGCAAAGGTGCAATTGTCATACCTAACACCTTTTGCGTTTTGAACCAGTTTAGTGCTCCATGTGTTAAATGTTGACAAGGTGCGTAGACCAACAGTCAGCTTTACTTTCTCAAGGCTTTTTTCCGCATGCATGTGATTGTCTAAGCTCACACAGCCTCCATTTCCCATTGTAAAACTGAACTTTTTGATGACTTGATCCACCTCCAGGGGAAAACACCCCCTGATGGTTATACTAAAGTCGTTTGAAGTGGTTCTAGGTTGATCCGGACAATGTGGGTGGGTTAAACCTGATATTTTGTTGATTTGTGCGTCGCACCACCCACAAACACGGTAAAGCCATGGGTTTATGACTGGGCTGTAAAACTGAGCCTTTAAAAACGTGTAAAGATTAGAGAAAAGCAATTAAGGCACGTTTTACCAGAAGAGAGTGTGGTTTGGATGGAGGCCATTGATTTGGCGCAGGAACAAACGGGACAGACAGCAGGGGGTGCAGGAAAAAAAAAGAAGATTTCAACCTGGAGACACAGACGAATGAGGGAGGTATTAATAGTTTATTGACCTGAAAGAGAATCAGCCACGATTACAGATTATGTTAGGGGAAGTACCATGACTAGTGTGGTTTTCCTCATAGAGTCGTAAGTGTCCCATTGGTGGTATAGAGGCTCGAGGTCACCTGAAATTATCGGGAAACTTCCAACTTATTCATTTTATTGAGAGCTTATTTAATTAGTGATTTAGTAATGCTTTAAAGCAGTACTAAGTAACGTGTTTACCTTAATAAATCCTTTCCGTAGTCCCTCTGGGGGTAATACAAGTGTTAATGGGATGATTGTGGGTCTTTCATCTCCCCCTGGTGTCTCTGGCCAGAAAACCATGCTTGCAACTTGACTGCCACGAGGGCGGAGCCACCAATACACACTAATAGAATCACGGAGAAGAAGCTAACAGGCTAACGGCAAAGCTAACTGCGAGATAGCGCCACTTTAAACAGTATTTACAGCCATGTTTGAGTGAAAAAAATATTCCCGTTGTATAACTGGATGTACAACATCCCTCTCTCCCTTCACCTTTTCCGTCAGTGTAGTATTTACTCTCCAAGACATTTAATAAGTTAAAAAATCGTAACTTGCTAAGACACCTGCAGTTGCGCTTATGGCCTCTAGGGGCAAGAGTTACTTAGTACTGCTTAAGCAACAGATATTTTGTTTAAACATGTGTGACATTAAATTAAGTTTTGACTCCTAGTGCTGGTTTATTGGTAGGGATGTCAAGATTAACCGGTTTTACGATTACCACGATTATAAAAGGACGCGGTAGGTTATCCGTAAGAATTTCAGAAGCCACGGTTTACCGCGGAAATTTTCACGCTGACGTACGAGCCGCTGCACGCCATAAACAGCGCGTAAACTCACCGGTAGTTAAGCAAGGCAGAAGGACGCTCTCCTCCAGTGTTGTATCCACCCAAAAACGACTGAAGTCAGCAGAGTGGGACCTCTTTAGGATCCAAAACATGACAAAGATGTTGTTGTTGTCGATGGAACATCCGTCATGCAAACCATGTCGTCAGAAAGTTGCAGCAAAAGGCGCTGATATCGGCTACGTCGAATATAAACAACATCTTGGAGATAATGTAAATGTCCAGGTCAAGGTAACGAACTGCATAATTCCAAAAAAGTTGTCCAAATGTTGGGAAATAGCCACAACTGGCTCAGGATGTAAACAAAAGCTAACGCGCTCCGCTCTGCTTCGGCGTAGCAGAAAGGAAAGTGAAACCGCGCACATGTGGAAATCAGCTGTTCAAAAGAGTCTCCTTAGTCATTTTGTAAACACGTTTCATTCTCTGTTCATCAAAACATCTGACAAATAATTAAGCAACAGCAGAACTTTTGAGAACAGGAAACCTAGCCTAGCTTGTGGCCTAATAATGTATAGTAAAATAATTATGATAACAATCTTAAAGCATTTTTCATTTTTAGAAATGGTGAATGTTTACAAGTTCAAGTATTAAAAAGCTTTTTAAAGACAAAACCTAAAAATATCAGTTCTTTCCTTTCATTCGGTCGATAATCGTGAATAATCGTAAAATCGCAATATTTCTCTCACAATAATCGTGACTCAAAAAATTGAAATTGTGACACCCCTATTTATTGGTATGAGCATTTCAAAGTAAGGAATAATCTATACTGTTGGTTGAACGGCAGATGGAGTAGCTACAAATTGACCCAGATGGACTCGAACCCACAATCCCCAGCTCCGGAGGCTGATGCCTTATCCATTAGGCCACTGGGCCTATGTGCTCTCTCAAAGCAGATGGGTAAGGCCACATTTTGCAATAACACTGCATCGTTAATAACAGTTCAAAATATAATCCAATCCAATCCACTTTATTTCTATAGCACATTTAAACAACAGAACAGTTCCAAAGTGCTGCACAAAACAGAAAGTACACACAAAACTCCATGTAGCTCAACCAGTCAATAAAAATAGAATAAAAAAAATATATAAGTCATCAAAATATAATAACATTTTGAGTTTTGAAAGAATCAGTTTAGACTCAATTATACAACACGCCCAAACTGTTTTCCTAAACTTAACCATTTCTGACCTGTCCCTGACCTTAAACAGACTCACTGATGGTGCACGTTGTCACTGTATGATGTGTTTAGACGCTTATACATGTGAACAATGGTTATAAACTGTGGAAATGTCTTATAAATGATGAAGTGTCTCGTATTTTTAGATGCTACCGGTATGTTTCACGTAAGTAACATAGTCTGCATCAGAGGATTTTCTGAAGGGTCATATCAAAGTAAAGAGATGGATGAGCTTTCTCGACCCAGGTGGGACTTGAACCCACAATCCCCAGCTCCGGAGGCTGATGCCTTATCCATTAGGCCACTGGGCCCTTGTATGGGCTCTCTCAAGGCAGATGGGTAAGGCCACAAATATCCATCTGATATTTTACCAAGGACACAAGCTGGTGGAAAAATAAAACGTTTTAGGGGGTGTTGTGCATCATTATCACCCCTTACACTTTGTTGGTTAGAAAATGCAACACACTTGGGGAAAAAATCCATTTCATCTGAACAAGATGGCTTGGAAACAGCTTCAATTAAGACATTTATTGCTGATTTTGAGTCTTGAAATAAGATCGCCAATGGAACAAGCACTAAGTTGCCAAAAATAAAAGACTTGAACGCTTAAAATAAGACAATAACACTTGAAATGAGACAAAAACTTGTTCCATTGGCAATAAAAAAAAGTCCAAACTGCTCAAAATTAACACAAATTCCAAAAATTTTGCCACTTTTACGTCATATTTGTCAAAGATAAGATCCGGTTTAGGCAAGAAAATGTCCTGTAGTTTAACTTCCTGATCCTCCAGGTACACTACCATAAGCCCCTCCCATCCCCTGTTTCTTGTTCCCCTTCGCTGTGCAGCTGTTTCAATAAAAAGAGAGAGAGAAAAGACAATAATAAACTACAAGGTGTGTGGGGCTGTAGCGAAACTATGGTGAGTGTTTATACTTTGCGATGAGAGGATTAAGCTTAGCAAGAGACCGAGAGGAGAGGAAAGCATTTCATGGATACGTAGGACTTTAGGAGGAGCTTTTATTTTTTTAGGAACAGCCACCGGTGAAGATCCAAAAAACTCGAAACACAGCTCCAGGTATGTGTTTAATGAGAGAACAACATTGTGGTAAAAAGCTCTAAATTTGCATAATACCCCTTTGAATAGCAACTCTACTCCAGCCTATAACATGACGATCTACATGTAGACACAGCAGGATAAATCCAGAGCGAAACAAGGACTAGACCACAGCCAAACCATGTTCAGGCCGAGACCAAAGACAGGGCTGTAAGTTTGAAGAGTGCAGTACATTCAGGCACGGAGCGAGACGCCGATGAAGCAGCAGTTCATTTGTGGAGCTAATGACAAGTGAAATTACAAAGAGCAACACTGCGTTTTAAAACCCACTGCATCTGCTCAGACTCTTCCTCCTCCTCCTCCTCTTACTCTCTGTCATCGTTCTGCGCTCTGAAACACGACCGTGAACAATAGAAAGTCCAGCAGTGTTTCCCACGTTATTGCTCTACTGTGACATGTAAAACTGAATGAAGGAAATGAGCACAGCTGGTCAAAGTACTTCATTGTATTACTTGAGTATAAGTGCAGATACAATTACATATTATATTATTATCATATTAGTAAAAGTTGCTCTGTCAAATTATACATTTGTTTTGTTCTCCTTTAGCATATTATAACTCGACATGTGTGTGAAAACACGTGCTTGTTCTAATTATAAACCATTTGAAACATTTTCATGAATTACAGGCTAGTTTTGTTGTTGCGTTTTTGATGACTGAAAAGTGACCGAAGGGGAATTCCTGAAAAGTGAGCCAATAGCTCTGACCATTAGCGTGTAATTCTACGAGATTTACACCTATTACCTATCAACAAGCTGGTTAGTATGTAGAGCCTTTCTCGTATTTTTAGATACTACCGGTATGTTTCATGTATAAGAACATAGACCAGTGTCTGCATCAGAAGGTCGTCTCAAAGTAAAGAGACAGATGAGCTTTCTTGACCCAGGTGGGACTTGAACCCACAATCCCCAGCTCCGGAGGCTGATGCCTTATCCATTAGGCCACTGGCCCTTATATGTGCTCTCTCAAGGCAGATGGGTAAGGCCACACTTTGCAATAGCACCACATCATTAAATAACAGTTCAAAATATAATAACGTTTCACTTCTGTGTGAAATAAAACAGTATTTTGTAATAATTTTCTAGTTTGCAATAACCAAATGTAATGAAATGTGATGACTGTACTATTAAAGCATTTGTAAAACAATCATTTGTTACTCATTAAGAAGCTAAAGAGTGATTCCTTCATTGAGATCAGTCAATGAATCAGTTTAGACTCAATTATACGACACGCCCAAACTGTTTTCCTAAACTTAACCATTTCTGACCTGTCCCTGACCTTAAACAGACTCACTGATGGTGCACGTTGTCACTGTATGATGTGTTTAGATGATTATACATGTGAACAATGGTTATAAACTGTGGAAATGTCTTATAAATGATGAAGTGAGATGTGCATTAATCAATTTTATTACAAAATTAGTTGAGAGAGTTTTTTACAAAATGCAAAACATTATTACTAAATAAAACAATGTAGTTTCTCATCCAGGTAATTAATTAAACTCAAAAGGGATGAATCAACACAACTGGACTTACTTTAAAAAAGAGCTGACAGTTTCGCTGTGGTCACCACGGGCAACAGCTCTGAGGAAGCTGTCTGGATGGACAGCGAAACTGTCAGCTCTTTTTTTTAAAGTAAGTCCAGTTGTGTTGATTCATCCCTTTTTGAGTTTAATTATTACTAAATGTGCATAAACATGTGCTACATCAGAGGTGATATTTAGAAAGGTATACAGTACACTATTATGTACAGAACCAGCACTATCATGACCCAGGTGGGACTTGAACCCACAATCCCCAGCTCCGGAGGCTGATGCCTTATCCATTAGGCCACTGGGCCACAAACATGAGCAAACACCCAAATCCAAATCCTTCTGCGCTGTTTGTGTAAACTCTCAGTCGTCCAGTAATTTTCCGTTGTGGTAGACTATCGTTCACTGGACTGGATTGATTGAGTTGACGATTGAAGCGAAACATCCTCAGATCTCTTTGTATGTCATGTAGCTGCTATCGCCTTGAATGTCAAAGGATCTCGGAGGCAGAGGGCGGACAGAGCCTGTGGTCAGACTCGAGACGTCCCGCGGGGACGGAGCAAAGGATGATGTAACGTTCTGAAAACTCCTCCAGCACAAGATGAGGTCACACCCTGATCAGTCAGGACTCTCCTCTTCAACAAGTAACGAATTAGCATTTCACAGAGACAGGAAACATGAGCCTGACCTGGTGGAAAGAAGCCTTGGGTTTCTTTTATTCATTTGACAAGGCTACAAAAACATTTGAAACCACGTTATATCCGCCGAATGGTTTAATGAGTTACCATCTTGCCTAATGCTGTCCCTTAGTCCTCTTTCCCTGGAGCCAGCACTGTTCCTGACCTTTCTCTTTGACATTGTGAGTTTGAATAGAAGCACGTCATTTAAAAAAAACAAAAAAACACGGGGCTTTGTTTGGTCACATGGCACTCACGGTTCGAGGAGCAAACAGTAAACGATGCTGCCTTGACTACTGCATGGCCTCTCCACAAAACCATTAGGAATAAACCAGGGACAGATATACAAAACCACAGAGGTCTTCCGTCTGACTGAGATTTACTCATATTTTGCAAACACGGACTCTATCTCTAAAAGCTTCTGGAAATAAACGTCAGAATAGCGACAAAAAACGAGGCCTGAATGAGAATAAAAACGCAGCAAAACAGGCGAGGTAAGAGGTTAAGTATTTGTCATGATTTCCCTCATTAAATTCCAACTTAGCCGTGTTTTCTGTCCCGACATAGTGTTTTAGGTCATATTTTTATGATGAAAAAACAAACTGCTTTTTACTTTGGCTTGAATTTTTTAACATGTTGTGTTGCCCTTATTAAATAAAATCCATATAAAATCAGATCAGAAGCCCCTTATGAGAGACCAACAGGCCCGGTTAAACCATGAGGCCGTCCTTCTGTGGACCCACCACCTGCAGGAGGAGCCATAGGGCTGGTGCTATGTGATTTGGGCAGATCCAACAGCGACCCGACGACCCGGTAACGGACAAGTGGAAGAAATGGATGGATGGATAAATCAGATCAGGCACTAATGTCGTGAATGTCAGGGACTGATCGAAATGTATTGACATCATTGTTCTTACAGGTATAGGATGATATTAAAATATAGGCGTCGAAATATGTTATTCCCAAGGAGTTTTCTGCCCTATTCAATGTAAAAATGTACTGTAAGTCTTGAGGTTGATGCCTGCTCATTGTCTAATTCTCCACACATCCTCCAGATAAGTGTAATCCCCTGGGGCGGCGCGATCTCGACTAAAGACACAACACTGGAGCCGATCCGGAGGAGGACACAGAGAAAACAGCTTTCACAGCCTTGACACTGACAACACCCTAATCTCCAAGAGTTGATGTGGATTTAAAGTCACTTTTAGAAAGGATGATGCAAGTTAAATGTGATATTAAGATTAAATGGCGCCTGCTGATGCCGATTGCTCCTGACAGGCTGTCCAATTACAATGAAAGGTGTAAATGCTGATGGCAAGCTAGAAGAAAGAGAATGAGGCCTATAAGTGATAATCTAGCCCTAAAGTCGCCATTGGCAGCATATTCAACATACATTATCTCAGGATTTCTACTGTAACGTTGGTTGAAAATATACATAGCAGGACACGAGAGAATAACCCAGTGAGAGTTTTGTTTCACCTCAAAAGGGATTTTATTGTTCCTTTCCAAAAGTAGCATATACTGTATTTTGGATCATAGGTGACAATGGTTGGCCTTTGTCCTGGAATTTTCGGAGTAAAATTGTTTCAGATTAATACAAAGATATGGATTGATGAAATAAGATGAGAGGAAGTTTCAGAATAATAAATAAATAATAAAAGGCGTGGTTAGGCGAAGGCAGAGCGGTTGGCTGCGAGGGAAAATGGGTTGGTTGATGTGTGTCCTGCCCTGTCACACACTAAAAATCTTAACTTTTAGAGGTGATAAATGGGTAAAATCATTAAAGGGATATTTCAGGATTTTTGACATTGGGCCTCATTCCTAGTTATCCAGAGTGTTGTTGATGTCTGGAGATATTTTTTTCTAAATTCATGCAGTTCTTATATTGAAGAGTCTAGTGGCGCTAGGCTAATGCTAGGCTAAAGCATTTCTATGGTATCAGTTAGCCTGCATTAAAAACAGTCTGACCACTCCACAGTGCACCTGAGGTAAATCACTTATAACACCAGACTAACCATATAAATGTCTGTGTTAATAGAATAATTTTTAATATAACTGACCTGTATCACATGAATTACCGCATTTTGAGGGACTATTTTTCGCAGATCACTCGCCGCTGCGTTAGCTTACAGCCACGAAGCTGATGCTGCTCAAATATAAGTTATTTTAAATGAAAATGGTTAAAATTATTCTATAACACAGACATTTATATCATTAGTCTGGTGTTATAAGTATTACCTCAGGTGCACTGTGGAGTGGTCAGACTGTTTTAATGCAGGCTAACTGATACCATAGAAATGCTTAGCCTTGCCTAGCTAGCGCACTAGACTCTTCAAATATAAGAACTGCATGAATTTAAGAAAAAATATCTCCAGACATCAACAACACTCTGGATAACTAGAAATGAGGCCCAATGTCAAAAACCTGAAATATCCCTTTAACCTCTTAACTCCAGTTCGGCGTTTCCCAAACGCTTCTTGAAAAAAGTGTCAATAGCGCAAAAACATGACGAACAGGATGAATCAAAGAAGCGAAAAAACGACGAAAAATGAAAAACTGTGAGAAAACGCACCGAAAAGCGATGGAAAAAGATCCATTGAGATGAGTTTTGTAGGTCTTAGCTTTCAAATGAGACGTTACACTCACTGGCCTACAGGCTGTGACCTTATGGATTGGGTAAAGCTGAACTGGAGAAAATGCACTCGGTTAAGGCGGGGGTTAGAATGTATGTATGCTAACTCAGTAAGAAACCACAAGGGCTAACAACATTGATCTGTGCTTCACTTGAGACACCCATGATCTAGAATGTGCTACAACAGAGACAAATTGTAGAATACAAGCAAAACAAAGTCCGGTTGTTGATGTGTAGAGCTATTTTCAGACCAATCAAACATCCAAACATTACCTTTCAAAGCACATAAAGTAAACTTAGATAGTCTTGCATATACAGTCATAGTCTTGTAGTTAGTCTGCTATGGTCCATGTGGTCATGTCACACATAGGGAATGCCCACCGATCACCTCCACCTCGAGTGTGGTATCGCTTTGGGTCATACTTTCACCTTCTTGGACTTTGGCCGTTTCAACTCTCGAAACCCAAACATTTCTACAGTGAGGGCAAATATTTACCTTTTGCTCCTCTCTGCGCCTCATTCGCACCAAAAACACAGAATCCGCTCCGCGTGCTGTTTTATCTGCTCGTCGCTGTTTACAGGAGACACTCAAGGATTGGTGAGGCGCAGATGTAGAAATGTAGATACTAATCCAAGGTCAGTTCAATGAGTGACAACGCTGAAGTCAGTGTGACACATTTGATAAGTAAGAAGGGACACATGCTTTAGGGAAAGCAATCAGAAAGTGTGAATATTTCTGTGAGTGTGTCAGTTTGGCTCTGAATATGGTTTAGCAGACATTAAAGGAGAACTCAGTGACTTTCATAAATAGTTTTTGGAGTTGTGCTTAAGGAATGTGGGAGAGCGAAGCATCTCATCGTTTCCTGTCATCGCATCAGCCAAAAAATTACATTTGCAAGTTTGAGCGTTGCAGATACTGATACAGATACATTGTTGCGAAATATGAGACAGCACCCGTGTGTTGTGATTATTCATTATTTATTTTCTTGACATTTTTGAGAACAGAATGTAGACGTGCGATCTCATTAAAAGGGTAGGAATAAAACTCAAGTAGACTGACCCAGGCGGGACTTGAACCCACAATCCCCAGCTCCGGAGGCTGATGCCTTATCCATTAGGCCACTGGGCCCTTACAATCAATATCTGAGGGAGGACATTCACTTCCCTCAGATACAGTATCAGGCTTAACGGTATTAGAAAGAATGATCACAGTAAAACTTATATTTAAGAACATACTGACAACTGCTGTTACTCATTGTTCCTGACAGGCATGAGAGAGAGTGAGGTCTGTAAACCATGAGTTTGAGCTATAACAGAGGCAGGATATTTAGAAAGTATACACTATCATGTATAACATATGAGTAGTTAATTATGCCATTTCTTGACCCAGGCGGAACTTGATCCACAATCCCTAGCTTTGGAAGAAGATGCCTTATCCTTTAGGCCACTGGGCCCTTGACAGTTACACTGATGAGGACATCAAGTTCCTTTAGATACAGTATCAAGTGATATAGCTTAACAGTATTAGAAAGGATAATGAAAGTAAAACTTGATATTTAAGAATATTCTGATAACTGCTGTTACTCATTATTAACCATGTGTTATATCAGAGGCAATTACTAGATACTTGATATTTAGGAGGTACACTATTGTGCACAGAACAAGCAATGACATGTGAAGTCCAAATTAGAGTAGCCTATTTCTCAACACAGGTGGGACTTGAAGTTCCAATCGCCAGCTCCGGTGGCTGATGCGTTATCCATTAGGCCACTGGGTCTTCAATGGATTTACCAGGGGAGGGGACTCGAGTTTCTTTAGATACCATATGAAATGGAACTAGCTAACAGTATCGGTTAAAAAATATAGTGTCACATTCGAGGACTGGACACTGCCATTCTGGCTGTCGCAATGGGAAGCTACGGACACAAACGTATCAGTTAAAGGATAAAGTTTATATTCCAGCAAGCCTTTAAAAGCGACCAATAGAAGCGGTGCGCAATTCGTCCGGTTAGGTGTGTACGTACCAACAGGAAGAACACTATCTGTTGGCAGTGTCTTGAGAATATTTCATTGTTCCTGGAAGGTGGTCCATATGCCATTGAAAGAGTGGAGAGAGAATAAGTCCATTAACCATGATCTCTAGATTGTATGTGCAACAACAGGCGATTATTGGAATAACCATCTTTAGAAAGGTAACAAGAAGTCATGAACTGCGCACAGCATTGTACCCATTCTTCAAGATGTCAGGATAAACAATCAGTAGTCTGTGGTTACTAGTTTTCAGTTCTCCATTTGTTTACACAGATTATGACAGTGACTATGGTATTTCAACATGTACAATATAACATCAATATCGACCCAGGTGGGACTCGAACCCACAATCCCCAGCTCCGGAGGCTGATGCCTTATCCATTAGGCCACTGGGTCTGGAATAACAAGTATTTTGCTGTTTTATGTGTTTCAAAGTCATCAACTATACTCAGTTGCTTGAGTTAAGGGCATTTCTCCTCTCTCGTCTGTCTGATCAAACTTAATAAGAGCAGTTTGATAAGAGCAGTAATGCAGCTCTCAATCACTTCTCCTTGGCCAAAATCCAGACCTGACTTTGGCCAAGTAAAGATGGATTGAGATGAGGAGTCTATATTGTGGAAAAGTTAAGCTAGTTTTGGATAGATATGGTGGATTGAGACATAACCTGACATATCCCTTAGTTAAAGCGGTTTAGTGTAACAAGAATACACTGTTGATTTCCTAGGGTTGAGGTGGAGCGGGAGCGCTTGTTTCATTCGTCTGCAGCTCCTAGTCTATTTGTTTACAGCCTCCGGTGCCCGACCTCTTCAGCCGCCACAGATCAGTGATTATAATCAACAAACTCATCCTCTCTGTGGCACCAAAGCTTTGCCGGAATGATCTATGACTTCTTTTGACTAAGGGCCACCGCTCAAAGTAAACATCTCAATCAACAGTAATGCTTTTCGGATGTGGACGTGAGTAGGAAGACACTGGCGGAGTCTAGTGTTTCAGGAGGAGCTAATGGAGCAGAACAGGGCAGGACTGAGGCGGCAGTGGATACGGACACTGCAGACGTCATGGTTCAACCTTGATGAGGCACAGGACGAGCGCAGAAACATCGAGGTTAATTATAGTACGACCCTGACTCACAACACGAGTGGCAAGATGAAAATCTACAGTCTAGACATAATAATGGATTCTATAAGGGTGAATAAGTCATCTGAAGTTGAGTTGCTGCTCTGTGGTTAGGGGAAGATAATCTTTTTGTTTAGTGCTTTTCACATGCCACAAGTCACACAAGGCACTTTACAAGTTTTTTCATTCACAACTTACTCGAGGGGTAGGAAACCTCAGGTCTGAGCGTTCATATCTGGTCCCTCAGATGATTTTGAGAAATATTACTGGACACAACTGAGCCCTAAGTATTTGTTAAAATAATACAAAACTACTGAAAATATGGTCAATTCCTTAAGAGAACACACACCCCATTGACTCTTATGGGGTGTGTGTCTCCAATTGCCTGCCAGGATTCTGCTAATTTCAACAATCGCTGTCCCAGAGGAAATGTTGTACTACTCTGATAACCATAAGCTAAGTACCAAAACAAAGATCTACGTCTCTACACCGTCACGTTGAGAGGCGCAGCTGACATGGCTCCGGGCATGTCCCATTGGGTGGAAGCCCCCAGAACATGCTGGAGGACTATGTCTCTGAGCTGGCCTGGAAACGCCTCAGGATCCCCAGAAAAGCTGGATTTGTGTGTGTGGTGATAGGGAAGTCTGGGCTTCACTACTCAGTCTGCTGCCTCTGCAACCCACCTTGGATAAAGCAGAAGAAATGGATGGATGGAGACTGAGAGCATTGCTTGAGTTTGGGCCCACCAAGCAGAGGCTTGATCCCCTCAGTTATGACTAGGAATTAATGTCTCACAACTAAGCCAACACGACACCTCTACTACACTCCTTGTGGTGTTGCCCCAGAATGACACAGCTGAATGGAGCACTTCTTACCATCACAGAGAACCATCCTGATACTAACTAGTACTGACCCTATAGCTCTGGTGATCTGACACCATCCAAAGGGTATGGTCTGATGAGTAATTAAGCTGTAATGCTAGTTATCCAACACAATAATTACACTTCTATGTTCCTGACATAAAGTACTCCAACGACCCAGGTGGGACTTGAACCCACAATCCCCAGCTCCGGAGGCTGATGCCTTATCCATTAGGCCACTGGGCCCTGATACTCACTGGAAGTATAAAATATCCTATAGCACTAAGTTACAGCTGACAATGGCACTTCAAACCCCTCCTGACCAAGTCACAGAGAAGCTTCACACACCAGAGCAGATCGATGCAGGTTTATGACGGTGAATAAAAACGTCCCATTAGATCATTCTTTCAGAGCAGGAGCGCCAATAAACTCAACCGAGAAATCATAAGGCAAATATCAATAAGTTAGATATAGCCTTTATTATTACTCTCTCATACCTTATGCAATCGTGGCGTTTTTGGACCCAGTTAAGAGGACGGTGAGTGGCCCAAACACACTTTGATCTTGGGGTCAGAAAGTCTCCAAACACAAAGTTATGCTTGTCTAAAGAGGATCAAAACTGCATTAGAAACCTAAAAACAACAAGTAATGTGCTGGTGTTAACATTGTAGATCTATGACAGAGGTTCCCAAACTTTTCTGGCCACGACCTCCAACATCCCTCGACCAACAACTCAGGACTCACCAATTGTACAACAACTTCACATGAAGAGGCGTCTACAGACACAAAATGTATCACAAATAGTATGGGTTTTTGAAAAAAGATTTGTTGACCTCAAATATCTAAATCATAATTGGTCAAGACGATGTTTCAATGTCTACAGATGTTTTCAGTAACAACAACGTCATTCAAAGACTATATAAGAATGATATCCATAATTTTAAACCTGGCTCCATCCATTAATCAGTCACTATTGTTGGCTTTTTTGGTGTATGCATTTCTATACGTAGAGAGTATAGAATATCTTTATGTCAGTTATTAGTAGTAAAGTCTGTAATTCCTTTTCCGGTTGTTTTCAGTGTCCTGCCTTAAGGCGAACATCGACACAGCAGTGACTCCATGTTGTTATCCACGTTATGAGCAACAGTTTGTCAGAAAACACGCCACTGACTTACAGTCTTCTCCCGTTACAGCAGACAACTCCTCAGTGAAAACAGGCCGCCACTTTGTGACTTATTGAGTTACACACCGCGGTTCATTTGGGCATCTCAGACCTGAATGCAAACGACTTAAGTCAATTTCAGTCCCGTTTAAAGCAATGAAAGCAGTAACCTCATTATGGGCTGATAGAGGTTCAGATAAAGACTCTTTCTCTGGACTTAGACGAGGGCACAGCAGGTGAATGAACGATGGATAGCACTGTTACCAAGCTCAGTGGAGGTTTAAATGCAAGTTACAAAAAACTTCTCATACATTCATACATTTTTCAAGAGAGGTGGAACAGTTTCCTAAATCTGATTCTTTAAATTAAATCCATTAGGCTCATTTTCACTCCATTTTATCATTATTTTGTTAGTATTATATATATGTTGAGTCCAAAAGATCCAGTGTTACGTTCATTTCTCACTAAGATCTTGTATTGATGATGGGAGAGTGTGACCACAGCGCAAAGCCGTCTCCAGCACATCCCAAAGATTCTCAATTGGGTTAAGATCTGGACTCTGTGGCCGATCCATGTGAGAAAATGAAGTCTCGTGCTCCGGGAACCACTCTTTCAAATGTGAGCCTGATGAATCCTGGCACTGTCATCTTGGAATATTCCCGTGCCATCAGGGAAGAACAAATCCGTGATGGAATAACCTGGTCATTCAGGTTGTTCAGTTGATCTCATTCTTTGGGCACATGGTGTTGCTGAACATATACACTGTAAATTCCAACTCATTGCGCTTACTTGGGATAAGTTGTTAACCCGATGCATAATTATACGTCGGCGATCCCCGGCTCCCCGCCTTTCCCATGGGAGAGCAGGCGAACAAATTATCAATCACCAGCGGCCCCGACGCTTTAAAAGGAACGGACCACTCCTGTTACTATCACCCGTAGACACCACAGCAGTGCAGTAAACTGCAACAATCCACGATCAAAGACTACAACCTTCTAAAACTGCTGTGCGAATCGGTACTCACAAACGTCTGAAGTGACAGCCTAGCATGAGGCTATTTGTAAACTTTACTGAACTTACTGCAAGCTACCTGTTGCAGCTATGGTGCTATGCTACGCTGCGTTCATGGACTCTAGTAAATGCAGCCGCTTAATGTTTAATGCACATGATTGTTTACTGTGTGTGAGGGGTTTATTACTTATCTGACATTAATGGGGATTTTCTGTCTGAAAGTAAATTCTTTAAAATTGTGTGTTAAATAATATGGTTAAAATGATTTGTACAGTAGTCTTAAAAGCAAGGTTGGTGCAGGAATTCATGGTTTAGGTAAAAATGCATCTAAATCTAGTTAAATATTGTAAACCTTTAAAACATCATAAAAGCATTATTTATAATCCTTAAAACCTAGTCGTGAGAGGGCTCATTACTCTAGTGGTTAAAACTGTATTGAAGTCAGAGGTATACTGTATTTTTAATACCTACCTGGTAACATGAGGGTTGCTATTGATTTCTAAATGTTTGGGAGTGGTTGTGTACTTTGATTATCTAATTATAATTTTGTCTCATTACTGTATTTAGAATTGTAAATATGTGCTCAACTATGATTTTCTTTTGTGTGTTTTCACTTGAAGGTTTTTACCTGACAACTGACAAGAAATAAAAACAGGATAAAGATTCTAAACTGACTCCTCGTTTGAGTAGATCCAGTCAGTGCTTCACAAGTGACCCCATCCTCTCAGTGTGGGAACCGTCATAAAACTAGGATACGTACATAACCATGGTTACTAGTACGCTAGTTGATTAAGAGGATTCAATATTCATATAATACAAGTTCTGATTACTAGACATGTTAGTATAGGCAACTGGGAATTCCTAGTACTGATTACTTGTGTTACTTAAAATGGTCTTAACCTGTACAATGATTCTTAGTAATGGTTACTGAAATATTCCTGTTCCCTTTATGGTTTATTTGTTTTTCCCATTAATAAAGTTTCACAAATTTACTACAAGATATAATATTGTAATAAAGCAAAAGTGCAATCTGATTGGCTTATTCTGCCCATGTGACATATGACCTGAACCAATCCAGGCAACGTAAGTTATAGCTTAGTTTTGTCAGTTACGGTTACTAGACAGTCAAGTTCCGTTACAAGGGCTCAGTAGAGGACACTGGGGGAGGTTAGTGAGAGTTACTAAAACCATGTACTGGATAAAGAGAAAAGCAAGTAAAGCCAATGCTAAGCCTATATTATTCAAAACTGGCAGATAAATGGGACAGAATCTTATAATGGATACTTTAGAATGAGCATGAGCACAACAGCACTACAAATAATCATTACTGGCATCATGTAGAGTTAGTAAATACTTGCAAAACCATGTCATTGGAACGGAAACATGCTGCAGGAAAATGGAAAAGCAATTATCACAATTTTCTCTTGATAATGTACTTCTTACATGGAATAGAGGGTAAATGCTAAAAATTTCAGGTCTCCTAGTAATTATAACAACCATAACCGTAATCAGAATTTACAGTGTAGACCTGACCAACTGCAGCGAAAATACACTGTAAAATGTAAGATTTCTTTCAACTCAAAAACTCATTCCAAGGGCTGCCAAGAAATGTTATGTGTAACCAATAACCATTTTACAATGTAGTCGATTTGAAATTGAGATTCACCTCTTTCGTTCAATTGTATTCTTAGGTTGACATAACTGTTTCCAGTTGTCTGAAGTGAAAACTTAGGTTGACACAACTGATTTAATTTGTAACTGACGTTTTTCACTTCAGACAACTGGAAACAGTTTGTCAACCTAAGAATACAATTGAACAAAGAGGTGAATCTCAAATTTCAAATCGACTAGATTGTAAAATGGTTTTTGGTTACACATAAAATTTCTTGGCAGCCCTTGGAATGAGTTTTTGAGTTGAAACAAATTTTACATTTTACAGTGTAGTGTCGGGATTTTGAACGAGCATGTCTTTAATATAAATGCTTTTTAGTTGTTTCATTTTGGTGGTGTTGCTTTTTGATACTCGCCGTTAGCGCTGAGACAAACATCTCGATTAACACAGATGTTTCCTGCGTCAAGTATTTACATCCAACGTAATGTTTTTTTATTTATTTTTTTTATTCAAGTTTTTATTAATGTTTACTTGATACATGACAAAATAATATAAGTCATACATATTGGCCAAATAGTGAAACACAAACATTTAAATAATAATTGTAAAGGGTGTGTAGGGTGTGGAAATCCTTGTAAAATACCAACATACAAAATAAGCACAATTAGGTTTCTTCCTGTTGACTGGTCATTACATTAATATGGGACAAAAGTTTTCCCAAACGCACATTGTAATGTTGTCCTTGTTATTTATTTTACCAAGCATGCGTTCATATGAAGCCATCCTAATCATCATATTTACCATTCTTTAAACTGCGGGGCTGTCATATTTTTGCCGACTAAAATTCAGACTAAAACTAAAATGAAAGTAGTTAATGAGACTAACAGTAAGACTAAAATGTCCAGATGTTTTGTCGACAAAAATAAGACTAAATAAAAATGAAAAGAAGAGACTAAATCATCAAAACGTACAATGACAGTTTGAAAGAGCCTCATATCATTTCAATTTGCTGCCAACAGAACCGGTCTGTGCTTTGTTCATGTGGGAGAAGAAACTTGAAGCATGACTAAATATGTTATAATAAATATTAGAAGCCCCTTATGAGAGACCAACAGGCCCGGTTAGAACCATGAGGCCGTCCTGCCGTGGACCCACCACCTGCAGGAGGAGCCATAGGGGCTGGTGCATGTGATCACGACCCGGCAACGGACAAGTGGAAGAAAATGGATGGATGGTTTGGATGGATAATAAATATAAAATGCAAAGTACATTTACATGCAATTTTATTCAACTAAAACTGGACTAAAATGGAAGAGAATGATTTGAGCCACTGACCTCAGTATCTGTCTGTGATGTACTATTGATGAACTATTCGTCTGGTTGTGCTTTGCGGTCGGTAGCCCGGGCCGCGGTGTTGCGTTACATAACACTGTGAATGAAAGCAGTGTCTAGAGTTACAGTACTGTATCTTTTGTTGCCGTACCATCTGGAGACTGACCCCACACTCGCAAGTTTTATCTCACGTTTGCCTCTCCTCCCTCGCAGCGCGGCCGACGGGATGGACGTGTTTGAGGCTTTGTTTGGAAAATAAACCAGCTTTTGTTTGCGACGGAGAAGACGAGAAGCAGATCAAATATTGGTTTGCGTCAAAGTGAACACAGATGCTTTTGGTAACATTTGTGAACACGAGAAAAGAAGAGAAATAAGTCAAATTTCTTGAAGTATATTTGCTTTGACTTGAGAAGTTTGGAAAAGAAAATCTGCCAACGTTAGGTAAAACTTTCTTAAGTGAGTATCCATTACTTATCTTTTTCATTTACAGAGAAGTTGTATTGAAGTATTTTCTGTTGTAAGTTTTTTATTTCAAAACCCTACTAGATTGCACAGTTCCCCAACAGTGACTCAGTATTTTTTCTTTTATGGTAACAGTTTTGGACAACAACACTTATTTATTCTTAATAAATGATGAGTAAACACTTAAAGGGGGTATTATGCTTTTTTCAATCACATAGCACCAGTCTATAGCATACTACAATGATGACGTAACCTTCTGTTGGTCTGTATATGCAGTAAATTAAAATAACTGCCTTGAATAAAATTGCTCTCTCAAATGGCTGTACTGAACGTCTTGAAATAGGCCTCTGTCTCTTTAAGAAGCTTTCCGACACGCCCCTTCAGCACACGCTGTGGCATCTAAACAACACTACTGTGCGGGGAGGGGCTCTGCTGAGCTGAGGAGCAGTGGTTGGTGGCTTGGCTGGTGACGAAAGGTCCAGAGGCGTCTCCAGGAGGTGGGGGCGTTCCTAGGAGGACTGAGGCATAGCTACACCTAAAATGGCTGCCGTCTAAGTTTTTACTGATTACTCACAAATATGTGAATGAGCCAAGGCAACACTCCAGGCATGTGTTTAATGAGGGAATGACATAATACATGATATAAAGCTTGAAAAAGTTGATTTTACATAATACCCCCCCTTTAATTCATAATGAAGTGTAACTAACACTTATCTTCTTAACCCCCACCTTAACCGAGTGCATTTTCTCCACTTCAGCTTTACCCAAATCTAAAAGCTTCTTGACTGGAGCTTACTGTCTATATGCCAGTGTAACGCCTCATTTGAAAGCTAAGACTACAAAACTGATGGTACCTTTCATGTCACTTTTTTTTAAATCGTTTTGTCACGTTTTTATTGTTTTTGTTGTGTTTTGGTCACTTTTTCATCGCTCTTTCGTGGCTTTCTTGTTGATTTTTTTTTTTTTTTTTTTTGCTTTTTCATCACTCGTTAGTTGTTGCTATTTTGTTGTGTTATTTTTACTTTTCCAACACGATTTTTGCAGCGTTCTTGCCACATTTTGAAAGTGTTTTTTTAATGTTTTTTCGTTGCTTTTTTCATCGCCCTTTAGTCGTGTCTTTTATTGTGTCCGGCACATTTTTGTTGCTCTTTTGCCACTTTTTTGCTTTTAGATTTGGGTAAAGCCAAACTGGAGAAAATGTGGGGTTAAGAGGTTTAAAACTACTTAACATTGAATAAGTGAAGTATTCATATGTAGCATTAATGTAGTACTTAAGTGTTAGTCACACTTAACTAATGAATTGTTCATGATGAATCACAGGTTAATTCATCATTTACTGAGGCTAAATAAGGTGTAACTTTTTGACACTTTCAGACCCCAAAACTCTACTAGATTGCATAGTTCTCCAGCAGTTTTTTTGTGTGTACACTGGAGTCATTCTTCTGACCAAACAGACAACACATCCAGATCACTTAAACACTTCTTTATTGCTTTGGTATTGGAAAGTCCACTATGGGATATTTGTAGATAGGTTAGCAGAGGTTCTAATAACTTGCAAGCAAATACAATTCCCTTTACAGAAAATAAATAATACACTCCCAAAACTCTGCCCTTGTTCTCGTTTTCACCATCGTCGGCTTCACGCGTCTCTCTGGCAATTTGCAAATGTCTGCCTGGTCCATTTGGTCCAGGTTACGGCGCTCCAGAGTGCGGCTCCTGGCCTTCCCCTCGTCGTTAGCCTCAGTAATGCATCTTCCAGTCACACTCCGCCCTCCGCTCGCCTCATCTCCCCGAAGAGCGGCAAAACTTGATTGAAAAACAGATCCCTGAACCAGGTCCGGCTTTTTAGATGATGAATACTTCAATTAGGGGCGCTCGAACTATGGAACAGGTCCCACTGGCTTTTAATAGTGGAGTTAGTTGGAGCTAATGCTGCTCTTGTGTCTCTTTGGCTATTATTATATCACGTCATTTACAGCTTTGAGTAATCCTGCTCACTTTGGTTGTTTCTTCCTTGTTTGTTGTCGCTCTGATCTGTACTTCCTGCATTATACTGTGTCATAAAACACAAAACTGCCCTCCGCATTTTAACATTGGAGCGGCTCTGAGAAGTTCTGTTCAAAGTCTGTTCACTGCGGCGCCACAGAGTCGCTAACCAACGTTTGTTTTTGCTAAGTCATTCCCTTAGGAAGCTCCTTGTTCTTATCATTGACCCGAACATGAGTCATGGTCAACTGTGACAGGAGCATCCAAAAGCGTCAGTGCAGTTAGGAGGGAGTCAGGAAAGAGCTGATGTTTCCTTTAATACCTCCCGTAGCTTAGGAACCTCGGGATGATCCTCATAAGGAGCTAAGAACAATCCCACACTGAAGGTTTCCGAACTCATCCGATCTCTGCACGAGTGTGAAATGATTGATCGTTTTGCTGCGTAACGTTTCATTCAATAAAAACATGAGCGACGTCCTAAATATATGAAAGTATAAAGCGGGTCATGAGCCACAGCAGCACCTGAACGTTTTATTAAAGAGGGGGTATTATGCTTTTTTCAATCACATAGCACCTTGCCTGGCCTGCCAAACGACATGCCTTTTCATAGATTTTTCAAAGACATATAGTCTGGGAGCAAGCGTGATCTCAACAATTTCCCGGTGGGCGTGATTGACAGACGGCATCAACCAATTAGAGCAACGCAAGATACGTTGCAGTAACAAGCGGCAGAAAGCCTTTCCAAAAACGTCCTTTTTTACGAGGAACGCTTCGAACGCTGTTTCTTGCTCCGGTTTTAGGGATTTCATACTTTCCAAATGATTTAAATCAGACGAAAGAGCCGAAGAAAACAGTGTATCGGCCACCATCTTTAATGTTTTGGAAGAGTGCGTGGTGGTGACAGGTGACGGCTTCCGTCTCTTGGTGCGTGATTGGACCGATGTGGGTCAAATCGTGAAATGATTGGCTGCGAGCAGCGCCCAGACGGTTCTTCTTTTGAACAGAAAGGAGGAGTGTCTGGCAGGCCAGGCAACATAGCACCAGTCTATAGCATACTACAATGATGACGTAACCTTCTGTTGGTCTGTATATGCAGTAAATTAAAATAACTGCCAAAATGGCTGTACTGAACGTCTTGAAATAGGCCTCTGTCTCTTTAAGAAGCTTTCCGACACGCCCCTTCAGCACACTGCTGTGGCATCTAAACAACACTACTGTGCGGGGAGGGGCTCTGCTGAGCTGAGGAGCAGTGGTTGGTGGCTTGGCTGGTGACGAAAGGTCCAGAGGCGTCTCCAGGAGGTGGGGCGTTCCTAGGAGGACTGAGGCATAGCTACACCTAAAATGGCTGCCGTCTAAGTTTTTACTGATTACTCAAAAATATGTGACTGAGCCAAGGCAACACTCCAGGCAATGAGGGAATGACATAATAACATGATATAAAGCTTGAAAAAGTCGATTTTACATAATGAACTTATGGAAACATTACGCACAAGGATATGTAGTGTATATTGTAAAAGGAAGTATATAACTTCCTGGTTGTTCCCTCCTCTAGGTTAGGAAGGTCTAGATTGTCCTAACAGGCAGAAGGAGCAGCTCCTGTTCTTCACTGCAAAAGGTTCTTCAAGGTCAACCTCATGACGTCGGCCTCAAAGGAAAGGAGAAAAAAAGCTATTCACATTTTATATGCAGCCCTTATATAGACATTATTCATAAAAAGTTAAATATCAATGCTCAGGTTTCCAGACAAATGTGTTTAAGCAGAATATGTCATGTTTAACAATTGTTAGTTGTGGTCAAACTCATTCCTAACTTTCCTGACGCATTCTTAACATTCCAGTTCGTTTCTGGGATGAGTTTATGAACGTGTTTCACAACTTGCACAGAACATATTTTCCCACTGTGAACAAAGTCTTTTTTTTCATCTTTGCTTTTATAATATATTGAATTACGAAGCTAATGTTATTCCACAAGTAGTAAAATGAGTTGAAGGACCTTTAAAATAGTAGCAGGAAGATTATTAGATAGATTTAGGTCACTGATTGATATTTATCCTGGTTTGCTCTGTTCTATTTCAGTGTTTAATTCAGATTCAGTCCTGGATTACTGTTTTATTTAACCAGATTAAGTGATGTATACGGTTCACCTCGATTAGTCCTGACCTTGCCCCGTTCACCGTCAGTAAAACGATCAAAAGTCAGGCACCGTTTGAATTCCTGCCTTTGATGAGAGACACTGCACCGCTGATCGGGTGAAAGTAGGGGGCGCTCACCTCCGCTGACCCCACATTTTTCCAGTGAGATCGATCCTTGTTTTGGCCCAAAGACGAGGGCGGACAAGAGGACGGTCGTGAGACATCTGGTACAGAGCTCACATTTCAATCAACAGCCCTAAAAACATGTGCACACGGTTAAAAGCTTTCTCCAGACACACGCGCTCGGCCTCTGGGGGCTCCAGGACGAACTGAAGCAGCAAGAAAGGTCTGTGTTATGCTTTATGAAGGATTTTAATACTATTAGCCTCTTTTTTTATAATGTACATTTACATTTGTAACAAGTTTATTTAGCAAATCAGATAAATCAGTATCAAGGTATTGGCAAAGAATGAGGATTATTTAGTCAGTGATAGACAAGTATATATAAAAAAAAGTATCTGTAATAATCTGGGGTTACTGCAGTTGGTCAGGTCTAGGTTCAGCAACACTATGAGCCCAAAGAATGAGATCAGCTGAACATCCTGAATGACCAGGTTATTCTATCAGTGGATTTCTTCTTCCCTGATGGCATGAGCATATTCCAGGATGATGAGGCTCACATTGTGAAAGAGTGGTTCAGGGAGCATGAGACCTCATTTTCACACATGGAACGGCCTAGCCCGGCATAAAGCCAGACTGACTTTATTTATACATATACGTAAAGACAGTCTGGAATTGTTGTAATAGGATGCGCTTCCAATCGAGATGGAGGCGGGGCTAACGATGGCAGTTTGAACGAGAGCGAACCAATCAACGCAAAGCGACCTACGCTGTGTTTACGTCCTCCGCCATGATTGTTTGTAGTCCACCGTGCAGTCGAGTAAATGTCCGGAAAAGAAGCTGCTCTGAGGACAAGTCCAGCCATTAAAACAGAAGAAGGCACTGGTAAAGATGTTGTGTCGCGCCGCATCTTCACTGTTTTGGTTACGGAGGAGCACAGGTGTTTGATGGGAAATCCTGGCGTGGAAGATGATGCACTGATGAAATGAAACACATATTTCCTTCAGTAGAATTGTTCAAGTATTGACAAAAAATAGTAAAATAGGAAGTAAAAATGTAAATAAATGTACTGGCGATAATTATTGAGCCTAAAATATATTGTTTTTCTGTAATTTATTGGACGATAAGTCGATATAGTAATTCTTGTGACAGGCCTAATTGCAGAAGCTGATTGAAACAATGCCACGGTTAATGTGCTGTAATATAAGCTAAAGGAGTGAGACCTTATTTTTTGTGGCGACCTATTTTGGTCAAGCAGTGTACAGTACATTGTGTGTGTAAAGCACATAATGATATGATATATTATTGAGACACATTTTCCTTGCAAATGCATAAATTTAAGGTCTAGCCTTTAGAAACATGTGCACTAGTGGGATGGAATTTACATACTATTATGTTTGTATTTACTCATGAAACAGTGAACATTAAGCATTTTTTAATGGAGGTGAGGGACAGGAGGTTATTAGCCAAGCTCACCTCCATCATGGACAACACCTCCCACCCACTGCAGGGTACTGTAGAGGAGCTGAGCAGCTCTTTCAGCGGAAGACTGAGGCACCCTCAGTGCAAGAAGGAGCACTACCACAAGGCCTTCATCCCCACTGCTGTCAGACTGTACAACAAGACTGTAAAGTAACATGTGCAATAACCCACCTTTGCAAACCTATGTGCAATAACCTCTGTATCAGCGCCACTTCATTCCCTGTACCAGCATCACTTACTGACAACCTGCACTGGACTGTAAAACTTTGCACCTCGATATTCTAGTTTTTTATAGTCTGTTCTAACTTTTATTCTATTTATGCTTATTTCCTAATTGTTGTAACTCCACCCCTTAAGATTTTTTTTACTTATTGTACATAAGATACCTCTTTTTTACTATTTAACTGTCTGCACATTTCCTGTCTATTTTGCACACGCTGAGTGATCTTACTGAATGCCAAATGTAACAAGTGGATTTCTCCGTTGTGAGATCAATAAAGGATTATCTTAAATATAAAGACACCAAATCTTTCTGGTTAATTTATATAAACACCGACCCAGGTGGGACTTGAACCCACAATCCCCAGCTCCGGAGGCTGATGCCTTATCCATTAGGCCACTGGGCCCTGAAAACCTGGATCCCTCTCAATGAAAGCAACTGTAAACGTGACCGTGTTTTAAAGCTTTTCCTCAACAGCCTCTCTCATCACAAATGCTTGCTCTCCTCACTCATTTCCCACATTAATCAGAGCCATGTTTCAGATCAGAGCATGTGTACCTTTCTGTGGGAGGTCACACTCGCTGCTCGGGTCGATCAGGCGGACTCCTCTCTCCTCTCCCTGGGGGGACACAAATGCACCGGGAGTTACTTCAATTAGCCAAACAGCACCACTTTAGACACCACCCTCCTCCTGCTCCTGCTCCCATCTGCTACACTCAGAGGCACCATCCACAAACCCTCAGCAGACTGAACAGAGCTGGAAGAGACGCTGTTGACAAGGTTCATAACAACTTTAGTGGACGCTTAAGTGCATTCAAAATTCAATCATTCAGCCATCTTTTGCTTAAAGCTGACTTGGCTACAGCCTTGTTTCTGAGAGGCAGGAGACAGGACAGAGGAGTACACAGCAAATAATGTTCTTAATATGAAAACTATTGAAACAGTTAAAAGTGGTGATGAAGAACTGAAGCTTTACATTCACCTACAGCACGACACAAAGAGGTCACTGCTAAATGAATGCTTTTATACCCAGAGCTAAAGGCGGGCCTGGGTTGGCACTGGGCCCTACGGGAAGTTGACTAGCCACTCCAAGGGCCATCCTATACAGTGTTGTTTTTGGCAGCCCTCTTAGTTTTAGTTTTAGTCTTTAGGTGCTTTTGGTTTTAGTCTCATTTGAGTCATTTCAAAATGTGATAGTTTTACTCTCATTTTAGTCGACAAAAACTCAATATGATTTTAGTCCAGTTTTTGTCCGTTGTATGATAAAAAATGGTCAGGCTGACAGGCTGTACTAAGCTCTAAACAGACAGATTACAATAGGCACAGGTAGAAGAGTCATTATGATAATGACTTTTCCCAAAAGCGGCAGCTCTCCTCGTCCTTTAATCCTCGCTTCGACATGTTGTTATTGACAGCGCCTTCATCTACATGCTTTCTGCGTTCATACACTACTGGGGAAAAGAAATATCCTGAGAGAAGATAAAGTCCCAGTTTGATCGCAGTCAGTTGTGCAATCATACCATGGAGCTATAGGCGCAGACTGGAGCGCGGGGGAGAGAGAGATTTTTTCATCTCGTCAACAAAAACTCATAATTGTCTCGTCATGTTTTAGTCACAAAAAAGCTATACAGACTCGGAAAATAAAAAGTGCATTCATTTCTGTTATTCAACTTAAACTGTGAAACTAATATAGACTCATTATGCAAAGTGAGATATGTACAGCCTTTATTTTATAATTTTGATTATTATGGATCAGTTTGTAAAAAACAAATTAAAAATCTCATAGAATTAGAATAATTTGATAATGGACTGTAAGCCATAATTATCAAAATTATAACAAACAAAGGCTTGACATATGTCACTTTGCATGTCATAGAGTCGAGATCATGTATTAGTTTCATATTTTAAAGGATCTGTATCCTGCCATTTTAGCCATTCCAAAGTAAAGTATAGGCATATATATGATATATTGTACCTCTATCACTATGGAGTACTCATTTTTGAGAGAAATATAAGTATTTTCTGAGGGTATTTTTCAAAGACAAGATGCTTTGATTCAGTTAATTCCGCCCCTCTCTCCGCTCATTCCACATTTACAGTATTATAAATATAATATTGCTGCAAAAAGTGAAGTTACTTCACATAATGCAGTTATAAGGAGTTGACATGTGCAACACAGTTTCATAAATGGCTAACACACACGCTAACACGCGTTTTGATTAACTCACCGCTCAGTCTGGCCTCCCCATCGGGTTATGGTCGCGTTGGTTATAAAAGTGAATCCACTTTGATTCTGGCCAAGGTTCACCAAGCATCCATCAGGTTGGTTGATATAGTCGCTGAATCCCAGAAAGAAATTCCAACTTCTGGCGAGTGCACTCTTCTTTAGGAAGGTTGAATAGTCCTGTTCCTCTTGTAGCCAAACGCGCATACATGACATTATCGTTGGGTAAGAAAAAAGAACAGGCGTGTCCAGAGTAGGTTAGAAAGAGCTCAGTCTTCACAAACATGACTTCTGTTCGTATCCTCCAGGGGTGCGTTAGTTTACTCTCCCGGGACAGCAAAGATGCGTCGGAGAGTTCCTTTTTATTTTTTTTAATTTCTCTCTTACAACAAAAATAATGAAAAAGCTGTTTTATAAATTAAAATCAGGCCGTAAGGCATTACATTACAGACGTAGAGCACTTCTGTTCCTTTGTGACGACACAAAAGAACAGCTCAGTCGTTTACCAGGAGAGGGTGGAGCAGCTGCTCAGAGAGCAGGATTCAGGAGGATTACTTAGAACTGTGTGAATGAAGCCAAAAACCGCTCTGGGGGTGTTTTTGAGAAGGAAATAGCATAACAACATGGTTAAAAACTCCAAAAGTCGATTTTGCATGATATAGGACCTTTAAGTTGAATTACAGAAATAAATGAACTTTGGATGAAACTTGGAAAATATTCGAATTTTCCAAGTTTCACCTGTATGTAGCTCGTCATTTTAAAAGGGTGCGTCAACATAATGCTATCGTTATAGCCTTTGTTGACTCAAAGAAAAGTCATTGTTTTTTGCATTTGTAATGGGCATATGCGGATAATGAGGAACCGAAACATACCCGCGGTCCACAAGCGGCCACCCCACTTTAGATGGTGCCACCCATTGACCAGAAACGTGTGGCTCTTACACTGTTTATCCACAATTCAGTTCAGAAATCAAATCAAATCAAATCAAACTTTATTTATAAAGCGCTTTTCATACAAAATGTAACACAAAGTGCTTTACAGTGCTTAAAAAATCATTAAAATAGTCCCCACCAGCAAATATACATAAATAACAACAACCCCCACCTCCCCCTACCCCACCCGCACACACAGACACACAGACACATATACATACAGACAGCCCAGTTGTTAAAAGTCTTAAGTAAAAATGGACATAAAGTGGGGTACATAAGGCTGAGAAATGTAGTGGAAAAAGTTTTAATCGGAAGTCAAAGTACCTTAGATTTTACTATTACCTTTGCTACTTTCCACCACTGTAGTATAACCCACAGGGAGGAGAATGCACTTTACTCAGACACATCAGGAATCCAAACAAGTCTCCTTTTCTATCTAAGTCTAAGTCCATGTCTATCTAACCAAGCTGGAATCATTATATAGACATATCCTTATGAAGTACATTATGCAAGTGTAACTCAGTCAGACGAGAACAGCATTTGAACTGACAAAACAAGCCAAGCATTAAAGATTCATCACTTTGTTCAGTGTTTGAAGATGTTCCTATAGTGGGACCTCTTTGTTGTCCTGTGCTCTCTCTCTCTCTCTCTCTCTCTCTCTCTCTGATGTCACTTCAAAGTCTGTCCCGATCACTATAGGGGGTTAGGCCTGTCCCAACCAGCCACACTTCCTCAACCTTTTCATCTCCAAACTATAGGTCCATAAAGGCACTATACCCGTTATGTTTTTCTAGCAGTGGAACACAATTAGATTTCTCCTCCTTAAGTATATTGAAAAAACACTGTGCATCTAATTATAAAGCAGTTGTATCAGTTTCATGGACTTGTTGTGAACGTGACCCTGGAAAGTGACTCTGCAAGTTGTGAAACATTCATATAAACTTGTCCTTGTGAAGAAATGGGATCAAATTTGGACCAAAACGAACATTTTAATTTGATGGCTTCACTATAGGGCCTTTTTCTAACATGTATGTTCTTGAGTCTCAATAATATTTGTGTTTTATTCTTGGTTTTGGCAATAACAGTTGTAGCAGGTGTAGTTGTAATAGTATTAGGCATTATGAGATTAGCAAAGGTTGTAGAAGTAATAGTTACAGTAGTAGCAGCAGGTGTGAAGGTACTGATGGTCGAGTACCTTCATTTGGGGTATGGTGGTACAGTGGTTAGAGCTCGTGCTTCACAGCTAGAAGGTCCTGGGTTCAATTCCCACCTGGATGGAACCTCTCTCTGTGGAGTTTGAAACGTTTCCCTGTGTCTGCGTAGCTTTCCCCTACCACTAAAACATGTATAAGTGAGTGTTGATGGTGTTCAGAGGGGCCAATGGCACGGACTGCAGCTTTGCTTCTGTCAGTCTGCACCAAGGGGCGGCTGTGGCTACAATAGCAGCTTACCACCACTGAGTATGAATAATGACTACAGTGTAGCGCTCAGTGTTAATTTCGTCGACTAAAATATTTAGTCTTAATTTTAGTCAAAGTGATATTTTTGACGACTAAAATTGGACTAAAACTAAATTAAACGTTTTTCATGAGACTAAAACTATGACTAAAATGTCCAGATATTTTAGTCGACTAAAATAAGACTAAATAAAATGAAAAGGAGAGACTAAAATCATCCAACTTCTATTGACCGTCTGAAAGAGCCTCATATCATGTAAATTCACTGCCAAAGGAACAGCTCTGAGCTTTGTTCATATGGGAGCAGCTCCATGAAGCAGAAGAGCTGATTAAATATGATTATAATGAATATTATAAATTTGTCTTAAATTTAGTCGACTAAATTTACTTGCAATTTTAGTCGACTAAAACTAGACTAAAATTGAAGATTTTTTTTAACTAAATCTCGACTAAAACTGAATTGCATTTTCAAGGTCAAGGTCAAGTTTATTTATAAAGCACATTTACAAAACAGTCATCACTGCCCCAAAGTGCTGTACAGATACACAGTACAATAATACAAAACTACAAAAACACAACAATATAACACGATAAGAAAAGTAAAAAATTTAAACTGTAAAAATATGAAAAATGCTCAGCTCATCTTGTGTTAAAAGCCTGCGCAAAAAGATAAGTCTTTAACAGAGTTTTGAAGCTCTCAACTGATGTAGCCTGTCTAATGTTCACAGGGAGGGAGTTCCACAGTTTAGGGCCTGCTACTGCAAAAGCTTTATCTCTTTTCGTCAAAGACTAAGACTAAAACTAAATTAAAATATGTTGTCAAAATTAACACTGGAAGCGCTTTGAGAAACTTGGTAACACAGGCTTGTAGAGTGGTTGAAATATTAGTTACAAAGACTATTTCTTTGTAGTCTTTGTTTTATCTTATTTATTTTAATATTCTTTATGCATATGCCCCCTATAGTTTAAAGTTTTATAGCTTATTTTTATCTAAATTCTGTGTTATATGTTTTATGTAAATTCCTAGTTTGTGAACCTGTTCTCAAACAATGGCATTAAAAACTATTCTGATTCTGATGCAGAGGGGATTTTGTATATCTTGTTAATAAGCTTTTTTTGTGGAAAAAAAATCAGTATTTCAAACTCAATAAATCAGGATAGGATTTAGATATTAAAGAATCCCTCTAAAAAAAACATTCAAAATATTGTTCAGTCCAGAAAGTTTATTATGTCAAGAGACCAAATTCGCTCAAAACCTGAAATTTGGAAGGAAAAAAAAGAGTTTCGCCAATATGTCTCCCCTAGACTTTTATTACCCTTTCCTCTTTCAGATCTGCCAGACTCAGGTCACAAGGTCACAAAGAGCTCATGTTTCTTCTGCCAAATTACCCGGAGCTTGACAAGACAAAGACGGAAACCGCGTTATCGTCGGCTCTCCTCAATAACCGTAAAAGATGAGTCTGTCCACATCATGACCACTGCAGCTGGTGACCACTCCGGCCCACATTTGTCTCTATTTATAGAGGGCAAGCTCTATATTCAGTCACATGCGGAGTATTCTTAGCTCCAAACTGTTCCCAGGCCAGCCCTTCCTTCTCGTGCTAGTTCATTGTGGCACAATGTAAACAAACCCAGAGCAAACAATGAAGCACTCACGCTGACATTATATCATATGTACTGCCGCTACTACGGATACACAACTGCTACTACTATGACAACTAGGACTTTTCGTTTTTTCCTACCACTAAAACATGTACAAGCTAACTTTTTTATCCAGTTAGTCATGTAAAACAAAAGCTTTTTAACTTTCTAACCTTTTTGAGTGCCTCCGTTTTACCTGTTAAGAATGATCGCTGCACTGAGGAGCACCAAAAGGATATGATTTTAAACATACTATGAACAAAGGCTTTATATCCAAGCAGCACCCGTATTGAAACATTGATGAAGAGAAGAATCAGAAGCGCTTTATATCAAGGGGTGCTCGTTAAAGGTGCATTATGCAACTTTTTACGCAGGTTTTCTGTTGAGAGGCTCCGTCAGCTGTGATAACCTTCCAAACAATTGACCCTGGAGCGTCCCAGAGACCACCGTGATGGAAAGTAAAAGCGCTTTGCTGACCACTCATGGTCACAAGGTCAAATACACACAATTATCAACCTTTTTTCCCATAAAAAGTTGGATAATGCACCTTTAAGCATTAGTAAGGTATTAATAAGCATTACTAATGCTTATTAATACTTTACTAATACTTAACAAGCACACTTCAATATAAAGTGACCATACCGAAGAATCTACTGTTTGTGAGTGCAGGACAATGGACTGAAATAAGGCCATGGCAACAACCTGGTGTGTGCCGTGTTTAGTTTATTTGACCAGTTTACATTCTAAATTCACTCATACAGTTTTTGAGGTTCAAAAGAAGTAGGGTGAAGCAAGACGCTTATGTGGGTCTACCCTGTAATTAATGTAATATACATTTACATTTCGCAATGATACACATTAGGGATGGGACGAAATATCGTTTGGCGAAATATCGCGATACAAAACGTGACGAAACGCATCGAGTTCGAAAAAATGGATCGTGAATTTTAAATGTTTTTATTTTTATTTTTATTTTAATTTAAAGCGTGTAAAGCGTCTTTGAGTGTCCAAAAAGCGCTGTGTCTGCTCAAAGATCACTGATTACACCAGAACATGTTGATATGTTAGTTTTTTTGAAGAAGAACCAGTCCTGAGATAACTTAACCTAGGGTTAGAGCAGCACTAAGGGAGTGTTCTTGTTTGTGTTTGGCCTGTTAGGCCTTGTGTTTCCTGTGTGCAACTGAAACAAACAAAAAAACAAGTTGTTATTATACAGTAATATTTTTTTCTTTTTTGATATCGTATCGTGACGTATCGTTTCGTGACTCTGACATATCGAGGTGCATCATATCGTGAGTTTAAGTGTATCGTCCCATCCCTAATACACATGTATGTGTTTATCCACGAGTAGCCTATGTAGTAACATGTCATGTACTGTCCAGAACAAATAAACAAACAAATACATTTAGGCGGTCCCCCTTTCATTTTCTTTGAAAAAATAGGGCTTTAAAGGTGCATTATGCAAATTTGTATGTGTTGTATGTAAGTTATATTTGTGCGTATTTGACTTTATAGTGACCCATGCGGCTGTATGAGTGGTCTCTACGACGCTCCAGGATCAATTGCTTGGTATGTTTTCTGTTGAGAGGCTCCGTCAGCTGTGAAAACCTACCAAACAATTCTGGAGCGTCCACTCATACAGCCACTGGGTCACTACAAAGTCGAATATGCACAAATATAAACTCCCCCCCCCCAATAGTAGTTAAAGTAACTACTATTGGCAACCAGTGCAAAGCCAACGTCACGTCTAATACTGCTTTTAATAACTTTAAATAACTTTAATATGAATAAATACATACATACTGTATCTTAGGCTGCACAATATAACACAAAAATATTGTCTCCCAGTATCAGATGATGCAACATCCGTGAAGCCACAATATATCCCAAAATCACTAAAGTCTTCATTCTGACTGGGATAGACTAGACACATTTATATTAACTCATGTATGATGACATTTATAAATGTAAAATGCTCAGTTTGGCTCCAGATTTTCCAGTTAGTTCCATTTAAACCTGGCTTTGTGTTTTAAAAAAGTCTTGTTTTTGTTTTTATACCGCAATATAGCACGACGTCGTAAAGTTTTTGAAATATCGTACTGGCAGCAGCAGCCCTCTATAAACACGACCTCCTGTTGAACATACCTTCTGTAGGCTGCTTTTCCTCCATTCCTATCCTTCCGTGCTCGTAAAATGATTTATTGCACGGCGGAGCAGCTATTTCACGGTGCCTGACTGGAGTTTAAATCGGGCGTATAAAAAACAAAACATCTTAAAAACCCGGGCAAGCTGCGTGCGCTCCTTGTTCGGGGCGCTAAATAAACCGCGCAGCATCACAAAACTTTTCTGAGCGCTTTGAATACATATGAGCGACGCCGTTGCTATTTCCCCACCGTCGGGCTCTCCAAAATACAGAGAGAGACAGAGAGAGGGAGAGAGAGAGAAATCCCTATCCTGAACGCGGTAGGGAGCAATGGAATGAAAGGCAGCCGTGGACGATTCCAACTCCGCCAAAAAAAAGGGGTGGTTTGACCGCGCGCCACGTCTTTAGTTTTATATTTAAAAACATGTGCTGCTTATAAAACGCTACACACGTCTTCCACATCATTGTATGTCCAATATGAAGGCACGTGCGCAGTTTTACGTTTAATTAATCTGAAATAAACCGCGCTTCCCATCGCATCTCCCCCTGAAAGCCTCGTATTCCAGCGCGCAACGATCCCCCTTCGCTGCCACGGGCTCCGAGCGGGGCAGAAGAATGTGGTTCACGTTGGAAGCGCGCTGTCCCCGTGCCTCTCCCGAAACTTACTGAAGTCTTTTGGAGTACCTACTTGTGGATAAAACCTCCCGTTCTCAGACTAACATTTTAAACTGGAATATATGCACTTTTCCACAGCGGTGAGTCACGTTTATACATCTTTGTCTGCAGCGAAATGATTTGTCTTTTTACGAGTTTTGCTCTTGTACTCGGTTGGAAGTTTTTTTTTTCTGCACTGGCGCCATGTACGCTTTAAAAAAAAACTTGTCCCAAATGTATACTCCTTGCCGCGTAGCATTGGACCTCACAAATAATACACCCTTAAACAATGTTTCAGAGAAGTTGCTGTGCTTGTTTAGTCTTGCGTTGATGCTGCCAGGGCATTTACAGGAATGTTGCAACGGAGCGACACGAGCAAGACTGAACTAAAGAGAAGAGCCATTCCGGGGTCTAAATTTTGCTTTCACTTTATTTCCATGATAGATCGAGACCCACGCTTACCAATGCTGAAGAATTAGACACTTTTAGATGTATTTATTTTTTCTTTTACGCGTGCGCCGTTTCTCTCCACACTGTGTACAGCATTGGCTAAGAGAGAGGGGTGAACTCAACTGCTGGCTAGTTGTAAAGCTTGAACCCATTTGAAAAGTGTGTTACCTAAACGTGTTGTAAATGTGTATTTAAGAAGGCAATGTGTGTTTTGGTGTCGGGTTTAGGGAGAGCCTGACTTAAATTGCATTGAGTGGTTAATCTTTCAGCAGAACGTACAACTGTATCTAAGATTTTGCTAAGAAGTGTTACCAAATTTCCCCTGGTTTGACATTTTCACTTCCAAAAAGTAATTCCCCATCACCTTTTCTCTCTGCAACCATAGCAACCATACTAAATAGGACTTGGACTCTATAATGTTTTAGAACAGTGAGTCTCCAAGTATTAAAATGTTTGCCTCTTCCAAGCAGATAAAACATAGGCCTAAGTTGGACTAGGGATGCGTATCATTAAACCAGTGGTGCCCAACCAGTCGAGCGCGGTCTACTGGTCGACCGCAGGCTGATCCCAGGTCGATCGCTGGGGGTGTAGGTAAAGAGAAAATAAACTGCGTGTGCATTTACATCGCTTCTTTTCTCTTGTGATGTGGTGCGCGTTCGTGAGGTTGCTTTCTCCTTCCACGCGGACTTTTAGGAATCACGGTGCTGAACCACGAGGGATCATAAATAAACATGGCCAGGGCATTCAGACTACTCAGCCGGGGCTTTCAGACCAATGGGTGTGGGGCATTCGGACTGTGGCATTGAGGCAGTGGGGCATTCCGACTAGCACCCACCACGAGCCAAAGCTCATTTCAGAGTGAGATAAACCGAGCGTCATCTCCTCCGTTGTGGGTGGACAGCGGCTACAGCGGACAGGTGCTGCTCCGCCCACTTTTCACCGCTGAGCAGAGATCTGTTTTACAGCTGATTGAATTACTTAAAAACAACTCCTACTTGACTTCTCTTCATAGTCACCAAATCCTCTATTGCTGTGAAGTGAAAAGAAGAGTGTGAATTTAATGTATCATTTTTCTGTTTGGTTCATGTTAAGGACAGTTATGGCTAATGCCCGTCATGCAGATTAGTGTGTGTGTGTATTTATACAGCAGTCTGCAAACTGGCAACTGTGAGAGGAGTTTGTCTGCGTGTGTTTGAGAGAGGAATGCTTTGTGATGTGTGTGTGACAATAAGAAAACTTAAGGTTAAAGCGTCTTTGAGTGTCCAGAAAAGTGCATTATTATTATTATTAGTTACTGCAGGATGTAAACCATGGGTGTGCGGGTTTGCGATGTTGACACTGAACTGGTAGATCTCGGGAGGTTGGCTACTTGAAAAGTATAGATCTTGGGTCAAAAAAGGTTGGACACCCCTTGCATTAAACAATACCAGTCTGGTACACTGTAAACCCGAACAAGTTCATTGAACTCAAAACTTTTGTGGAAACTTTATTACGACAAAAAATTTGAGTTAATGAATTAAATTTTTTACGTTATATCCAATCTATATCTACAAGTTCAGTGCACTCATCCAACGTAGCTTTTTTGAGTTTAGTAGACTTATCCATATTACTTTTTTGACAATTTGAACTTAACATTTTAAAGTTCAACACACTCATTACATTAACTTTTTCCTGACTATTTCAACCTAAAATTTAAAGGTATTAAAGGTATTATATTGAGTCTGCTAAACTAGCAGACTCAATATAATACCTTTTTGCACCCATTTCCACCTAATTTTTTTAAGTTTAGCAGACTCATTATATTAACTTTTGCATGTCTATTTCCACCTATAATTTATAAGTTTAGCAGACTCCACTTAGACAAAAATACTACCAATAATTAAATACAAAAAACATGTATTCAAAGAATACATACAATGACATTTATTAAAAATGTACTGCCTTACATTACATAACATTTCTACCATAACAATGCAATTTAAGCATACGGCATTAGCTATCAACGCTCTGTATAATATTTGTATCAGGAGAAAAGTGCATGAAATAACCTTAATAAACTTGTTAAAAAGGCACACTGCGAAACATTTTGGATCACTGTCGTCAGCAATACAAAACATGCTCTTAATGACCAACTCGACACTGTTAATGCTTCAAATATGTAGTCGGTAATCAAAGAATGGATTTGGATGAGAACCTAATCTATTCAAAACTCATATTTGGCTGCTTTTGTGAACATCACCATGGAGATAAGCTGGAGACATCCCTGCTCCCATTAATGGTTTTTTTGTTGTTGAGATTTTTCAACAATATCAATATCTGTAATGAGATAAATGCATATTATTCTATTTATTGGATGAAATGCTACGCAGTGTGGCTTTAAGTGAACCCCTCAAACAAAAATCTGTAATAACTCAAACCCTTAAAACTTTAGAACTGTTGTGAATGTTTTTCAGTTGGCATAATTTTAATCGAAACAGAAAACAAGGTATGATAACCAAGTGGAAAGTGCTAATTTATCAAGGAGAGCAGACATTGTTTCAGAGCTGTGTTCATCTAGGCTGACCACAATCTTTAAGATGAAGTTAAACAGGGTAACGACTTTCTTTAGGTACTCAATAGAAGTTATGCATAATCCATTTCTATTGAAATATAACTGGAACCTCAAATTGAGGAACAATTCAAAGTATAACAAAAGAATAACATTGCAGACATAGCCATGCATAATCTCTATATTAATCACAAAGCAACAACAAAATCACTTCAGACATAGTTGGACATTCACTCACACTCATTGCAATGCTCCCTTCAGCAACTACCTATAAAGCTGAGGTTCCTCTCGTCTGCCCTGTCTCACCAGCTAAGAGCAACATCTACGTTGAAGCGACATGAACCCAAGAACAAGAACGCCGCACAGTGCACATGCGCAAACTGCGCATGTTTGTAGTGTGTCTTGCTGTAAATAGAAAACAAAATGCCTCAGTCCCCGTTCAAACGCTCTGTGGTGGTCGTCTCTGATGTGTGAATTGGATTCTCAGTCCAGTCACCTTTTAATTTTAAAGTTTAAAGTCCCGGAGAAGTTCATACATTTCCAGCTAGTTGATAAAACAGTGCGTAGCACGTATGGCAAAATCAGAACGAGGGAGTTTTGTGAGTTCGATAACAACAATAAAGCTCTCCTTCCATTTTGCAGCTTATTCAGTGACAAGCCAGTAACACTAGGCCAATCAAACCTCTCCTGGTGCGGCGACAGATGCCAGTTGACGAATGCAATCGGCCAAAACTAGCTTCACCGACCTCCACAAACCGCTGTCTGTAGCCGATGGTGCTGTCCACACCAAACACACGTGTCCTGATGTCGGCCAGAACCTGCTTGACCACTCCAGACTGGATATTATAGCGTTGAAAAAGCCTTTAGATGTTCCCAGGTGTGAAGAAATCAGGAGAAGCAATGAGAAGGGCAACGGGACGATCAGCCACATTTGTTTCACCATTTTGCTGCAAAATACAAATTGTGTAATTAATACTGGGGCAAGAAATTAGGCAATAAGTGAAGAAAATAAGGGACTAAATAAGGCAAGCAGATGAGAAAAGGACAGCAAAAAACATATACAATGCAAAGACCTGACTGTTCTGTCATTATCTTAGGTTAAAATACACTACACATGTATTCTCCAGATTTAGCTCCCAATTTGAGTTTGGACCCCCCCAGATTATTTTCATCTTCTGGCATTCCTTATGCATGTTAAGACTGTGTGTCTCTGCTCTTTATGTACATTTTAAATGGTAAAAAAAAAAAGGGCAATATTTATAGAGTGCTTTTATTCCTACATTTGGCCTAAAGCCCTTTACATGCGTGAAGTTTCTTGCCAAATTACCCAGCTCTTAATCGTGAGCCTTTATACCTCCACAAACATGCTCTGAAATGCATGTGATTATTGTGCCAGTTAAACAGTTCATATTTCAGTGAATTTTCAGGGAAAATTCATTTTGTCGATGTATGAAGCCCCACCAAAATATTTACAAAGCACAAATATACTTACATTTCAGCATTCAAAGTAATCTGTATCGTCCTCCTTCAGGTAGATGCAAACTCCGCAAAGGCTTCCTTTAGCCATCTTCCTAATGACAAAAAAGTAAATATGAATCATAAAGAAAAACAACAGATCTGTAAGCTTTCCATGGTGTGCAATGTACATACTGTATACTTTTCTTAAACCTACAAAACTTCAAAATCTACTAGGCATAGTCTACCTAAGGAGGAGGAAAGGAGAGAAGTGAAGATGGACCAGGAACCAAAAAAGATAAGCGGATAAAACAGGGAACTATATTGTGAGGCTATCCGCTTAGAAAATCGACATGTTTAATTTGTGTAACTAGACCTGGATCGTGTAATGTTTCATGTAACTGTATTTAAATATGGAAAACATTTAACAGCTTGGTAGCTTCTAATTTTACCCCAGTTTGGCGCTATACTTATGCTGGGAGAGGCTAAATGATAACATTTGCGTGACTGAGCACACACACACACACACACACACAAAGACCAAACAGGTACACATCAACTAGTCTAAACTAAGGTAAGAACATATCTCAGTATGTAAAACGGTGGCCAATCCTTTAAGTAACGAGCGATGTATTTTGATAGTTTGAAGTGCCAAAGTAAGCTGGTAATAGTTACCTTTTCAAAATAGTACCTCATTACTTCAGGTCATCTCCTCTCTCAGGTTCAGGATTTCCCTGTCCCAGTGTGGCCAAAGCAGGTCCAAGGGCACTTTTGCCTGGGCAACAGAGAGAAGCCGACTGTATCTACAAATACATGAACATGTATTACAAGTATGATACATAACCAAACAGAAAGGACAAGAACATTTGTTACCTGTGATCGATCTGCAGGGCCATTGCATTAGGAGATCCTCTACCTCTATTCTCTTGCAGTCTTGAGTTCATATGAATGTGGATTCACTGGCCAGGTTTTACTCTTTTCATGCTAATGTTGACAACCACCACAGCACAGCCAGATATGGATATCGTGGTACATTAGTTTAAAATATTGTGCTTCGTGCTTTTTGAAGTTAAACCAAGCACTTCCTTGATCTGCAAGACATGGGGAAATTAGCATGCAATATAAAAGAACAGCACTAACTCATTTCATGTCATTTGTTGTTCTCACCTAAAATCACACAAAGGCAATATGATGGCATAATATTCCAATATGATAGAAATAATTATTGATGCATTGTTAATTATTGTTAATTTACAGCATATTTTCTATGTCCTCAAAGTGCTCTTTTTTTTTTTAACTGTAAATTAAACTAAATTAACGACTAAACAAAACGTCTAAACCTGGACTAACCAGGACTAAACAGAAGAATTGGTTTGGCTCATTGCAGACAAGAATTTTGTATTTTTAGAAGATTTGGCTGCCCCAGAATAACCTGATTGTCATTGTACCAATGAGCTCGTCCTGCAGACCGCTTCTCTCATCTCCTCCTTCCTAGTCTCTGTCATTCACTGCACCATTTATGCACTTTCATACAACTATTATTACATTACACTTAGTCATGAGAAGAAGAGATATCGCAACGACCCAGTTCTGACAGACCGACTCCCCGTTTCGGCGCATGTTTCAACACACGTCACCCGCAGCCGCCACGGCTCAAACCTGAAGCCGAGTCGGTACCTCCGCTAAACCTGCCGCTGGGCGCGGAGTGTACGAAACTCACAGCAACTGTATTCGTGCTCCGCGGTTCTTTACAATGAAGAGAAACGCGGGGCACGAATCTAGCTAGCTGTTCCGTTCCCTTCGCTGCTCGCCTGGCCAGGGACCTTACAGCGGTTCATTACCGATGGGTTAAACAACCTCACAGCACAGCTTTAACGTTACATAATGTTAAATGAATTTACTTACCAAATTAGACCACGAGATGAGAAGGGCTGCTGCTTGGAGACCAGTGACGATGACGGTGTCTCCTTCCGTGGAGATAAGTTAGCCTTAAACTTGCTATGCTAGTTCTAAAGCACAGACCTCCGAACACGGCTTCCTTTGACTCTAATTTAACCTTACCGTTATTATAGTCTGAAGAAAAACATCGCGTGGCCAATTATAAGCAAAAGAAACGTTTAAATGTTTTAAATTTCTGTTCTGGACGAGAGCGGGTCCTCTCCGCATCGGGCCGCCATCTTGTTTTTCAAACTCAGTGCGTCAAAGCAGACAATGTTTGGTGACGTCATGACGTTGAATGGACAAAAAAACGCAAATGTTTTGAAATGAAGTTTCTAACATTATCTTTATTCAACTTAAATCTCAATCAATCACATTTGTACTCAAAAGATTAATATTCAGTCAACGAATTGTCTGTTTATGAGTCAGGTGCCTAAAACAATTATGAGTTTGTATGGCTGTTCGGGTTTACAGTGTATCGGGAAAGAAGTTTATAGGTTCTACTGGTATCGAAAAAATGAAATCTTATATCTTTAGATCCAAGTTTTGATGCTTTTGGTCCAGGGACAGCATTAAAGGAAGTGACTCGTTTTTTCAGCTCAATAAAATTATTTCCCCCCACTTTTTTTCTATTTTTTCTCGTTTTCCCAATTTCCCCCCCCCTCATTTTTATTAGTAACATGTTCCCTATTCCCCACCCACCCATTTCTTTTTTGCCACAATTTCCCGCCATTGGAGATGAACCCGATATTGTAAATCTGCAGATCCTCCACACATTATTGTTCTGTTTATATTTTATTCAGTATATGTAGTATTGGAAAAGGCATCGTTAAAGTACTGGAACTAGAAACTAAAAAAAACATACTAACGTACAAACCTCCTTACATCACAAAAGCATAAATGAAATGATCACAAAATAGAAAAACTACCTCTTGAAGAAGCTACCAGTGTTACACGCACACAACAGCTTGAGAAATGCCGTGTTAAAGCAAAAAGCATTGCCGTTTCACGATTTAAACCACGCTTGATACTCACAGTACAAGCGTTTTCCCATCAAACTAAGTAATAATAATCATGAGGAAAACAGAACCCTTCCATAAGCGCTCACTGTTCTTGCTAAAACTCGCTCTCACTTCACCATGAACTTGTTTAGTATGCAGGAATCCCACTATTACCCTTGTGAATAATGGACAAGGCCGCTCGGTTGCTTCCTCGCTCACTTGAAACACCACAAGGATGTAAAGATGATAAATAATTCAGGCTTGAGGGCAGCTCGCTTTTATGTGCTTCCAGTGACGCCCGAGGTTGTGGGTTCAGAAGTTTGATTTGGTATGGGGAAGGGGGCTTGCTCAGAGGCTCCTCAGAAGATCGCTGCCCAGACTTGTGCGGTTGGGTTAGTCAGATTGATTCTTGTAACACGATGTACTCGTCGTGTGTTGCACAATGACGAATCGCATTTGATATTGCGAGGGACATTTCGGCGTGTTGTAAGCTTGGGTCTATTGGTTAATAAGCTTTAAGTTGTTTAGTGATTTGTAAGATGTCTGCGCTCGGGCTCAGTACCGGTTCATTTCTTTTCCCGATACCAGAACTTTAACGATACTTGGTTTACGATACTGAACGATACTTTTTACGATACCTATATTTGTCACCTAGAACTAGAAAACAGAGCAATAATGTGTGGAAGATCGGCTTCAGCTCCCATGTCAAGAAATGTGTGAAAAATGGGGAATCATTTGGGGAAAATTGGGAGAAGTTGTGGCAAATAAAAGGAAATATTTTGGAAATTGTTTTTGGAAAAATTGGGCAAAATGGGGGGGGAAATGGGGAATAAATAGGGCAAAAATGGGCAAAATAAGGAGAAAAAATTTGGAAAACAAGAAAAATTGTGGCAAAAATAAGCAAAAACTGTGTGGAAAAATAATGGGCATTTTCCCCACACATTGGGGGAAAAATTGAAAGAATAGAGAAAAAATGAAACAAAAAATTAGGCAAATACTTGTATAAGGAGATTTATATATATATATATATATATATATATAAAAATAGGGAATAAATTGGGGATAATGGGGGGAAATAGGCAAAATCTTAGTGTTAAAAAATAAGTGAAAATAAGGCAAAAAATTGGGAAAATTAGAAAAAAATTGAAAAATAAGAAAAACAATGTGAGAAAAATATTGGGCATTTTCACAAAGATTGGGCAAAAATTTTGAAAAAATACAATTAAAAAATTGGGGGAAAACACATTTATTTGAGCTGAAACATCCAAGTCACTTCCTTTAATGCCCGTCCCTGGACTAGGGCTGAAAGATATATTGTTATCGTATTGATATCGAGATATGAACATTCAAAACATTAAAATTGAAAAAAGCAAGATATAAACGATATAGATTTTATCAATAAAACTGCACTCTTTGTTATTTATTTTTATTTTTCTGAAAAATACTTGGTTTTCACCTAACCCATAGTTATATCGTATCGTATCGAGATATCTGGCATGAATATCGAGATATGAAATTTTGTCCATATCGTTCAGCCCTACCCTGGACCAAAGGCATCAAAACTTAGATCTAAAGATAGAACTTTTTTTTTGGTTCTTGCTTTCAATACTTAAATTTTTTCGATCCCGGTAATATCTAAACATTAGATACATAGTTTGGAAAAGCAGTGAGATAGATGCACATTGGAAGACTGGTATCTCGTCTAGCGTCTTTTGGTCGTAATCTAATGTTTCTGCAGCTCTGTGGGATCACCCCCGAGACTCGACTAATGCTTCCTCCTGTCCCTCCGTTGGCAGCCCCGTTGGATACTTTGCATTCTTCGCTGATGGGGGAAAAACGCTACATAAACAACTTGTGTTTTAGTGATTCTGACAGTGCAGGTGCAGAGGAGAGGAAAACGTCTCCTCCTGAGGGAAGGCAGTGGTTCTGGAGCTGTGGTGTGCAGGCTTTATCGAGTGATATTTAATTAATCTGGTCTATTATTTATGTTTTAGTCCCTCGTCAGTATTGTCAGGGTTTAAGTGAGACGTCGTCCTGATTTAGACCTAGTTTCGTCAAAAGCTTAATTCGATTTCCTTGAAACCTCTTTCAGTTTAGGCCAGTCACAATAACAAAATCTAGGCAGGAAACTATCGCGATAAACAATATTACTGAAGACCTTATAATGCCACAAAACTCTAAAACTTAAAAATGACAGATAAGCTCCGTTCAAAAAGTACTTCATCTTGAAATATCCCACAATAAACATGAAATACAATGAGACACAACTTACTTTGGGGAAAAAATATAGGAGTACTTTAGAAAAACGAGGGGATAAATGTTCCGGCAATAAATATTGAGCCCAAAAATTAGAGGTCGACTGATGTGGGTTTTTCTAAGGCCGGTGCCGACATTTCTGGCCGTTTTTTTCCAAATGTTTTTTTCCATAATCCTGTGTATGATGCTTTCAAACTGTGTCATTGTTGAACTCTGACAGCAGGGGGCGCTTTATTAGTGGCAGAGGGCTGATTTCTTATGGTTCCGAAATTATTAGCAAAAGTCTGCAACGTAAAATATATATAAAATACGATCCAAGCCTCAAAGGTGTAAAAACTTGTGACCGACTTTCACAGCGATATCGGCCTTTCATCGGTCAAATGTCAGCCATTGTAAAATACCCATATATCGGCTCGATATATCGGTCGACCTCTACCAAAATCGATATAGTAATTATTGTGACAGCCCTAGGTTAGCATGTTTTGTTCACTAAAATTAGATTAAAAGCAGTAAATGTGACAAAAACTGTGACTACAATCTCCAGATACAGCATGTTGGCCGACTAGAAAAAAAAACTTGTATGTAAAGGGGTATTATGCTATTATAGGTATTTGGTAATGATCTCAAACACATCTTTCTCACTATCTTACACGTTGTCAGTTGGAAAATGTAATATTGATCTAAAACGGCTGAAAGAAAACCAGTCAATACCTAACTACTCCTACTTTAGACCCTGCTTCAGTCCTGGTAAAGGTTTTAAAGGTGAATACAGTTTGTGAATCTAAAGGAAACATGAACAAAGCTGTCTGCCTGTTGCGGATGACTCAGTCGGAGCAGAATGTGGTGGTTTTTGTCCATGATTTCACAAGCCCAGGCCCCGCTGACGTCGCCACGGTTTGTTTGGACTAATCATTTTGCCGCCTCTGAGGGATGGCGTTAGTGAGTTGGTCCAAACATGCTTCGCTGAATGGCCCTGTTGTTGTTTGGAGGGATTTGAGCGGTGATTTGCTTTAGTTTTCAAAAGCCCCGGCTCTAAACTATGGCCTCAGGGCTGGGTTTGTCTAACGCAGAGAACTCCATGTGCAGTTTGTTTACATGCTCAGCTTACAGACTTTTCTACAACTCGGGTTCGATGGCTGGCTTTGTGCGATCATTTTATTCTAAAGAGGAAGAGCGTTTTAATGTCAAGTGAGTGTCTGCTTCCAAGTCTCTAGTGTTACCTCTTTATACCAGTAGCATTCCACTCCATTTACCCACAGCAGTGTCTAGTTTTTATGTTTTTTTGCTTGCTGTGCTCCAGTATCTACTTCTCATAATGTAAAAACACTAAGCCTGACTGTGACCTAGGCCTGTCACGATAACAAATTTGAAGTCCGATATATTGAGGCAGGAAAGTATCGCGATAAACGATATCATTGACTCTAATGATACTGGATACTGTCAACTCTCAGGCATAAAAATGACAGTAAACCTTTGTTCTAAAAGTGCATCACCATATCCTAAAATACCACACAGGCTGCAATAAACATGAAATATAATGTAACTCAATATGCTTCAGTTAAAAATCAAGCGTTACAAAGAAAAATAGGGGGGAAATGTAAATTAATGTACAGACGATAAATATCGAGCCCAAAAATATGTTTATCTGTTATTTATTGAACGATAAGTCGATATAGTATTTATCGTGACAGCCGTACTGTGACACTAACATTACACTAACTATTTATTCACCATGATATGTTTTCTTCATGTTTTACATAGAGGTCGACCGATATGGGTTTTGGGTCGATACTGATTTTGGGGATTTGTATTGTTCGACGCCGATATGCACGGTTGATATATTTGTCGGATTTTTCCATATGTCTGGTCTTTAATCCTGTGTATGAAGCTTCTAAACTGTAAAACGTGTCAGTGTTGAACTGTGACAGCAGGGGGCGCTTTTATTAGGGGCATAGGGCTGATTTATTCAGGACATTCATGTTTAGTCGGTTCTTCAGCGGGAGCTCGTTTTAAAGACAAAAATCAGCAGATTCCAAAACAAAAAACGGTAAGTCTCAATCTCTTATGGTCCTGAAATCATAAGCAAAAGTCCGTAACATAAAACCTATAAAACAGAACCAGATGTGCAGACTTAAGGTAAGCCTTTATTGATTTCACATTGGAGAAATTCTTTCAATCAAAGTTTATTTATATGGCACTTTACAACAACACAAAGACCAAAGTGCTTCATAGAAGACAAAACAAACGATAAAAAGGGGAACTATATTGTAAGGCGTAATAATACCAGGAGTAAGTCGGCATCCGCGCAGTGATATCTTCACTTTACTGTGCAGATGCCGAATTACTCCTGATATTATTACGCCTTACAATATAGTTCCCCCTTTTTACCCGCTTAGAAAATCCACATTGTTTAATTTTGTGTGATTATACTTTGTAGTGTAACACTTCACGTAACCATATTTAAATAGGGAAAACATGGAAGAGTTTGGTAGCTTCTATCTTCACCTCGTTTGGAGCTATAGAGGAGAAGAGAGAGGCTAAATGCTAACGCCGTCTGTGCTGTGTTTACGTTACTGAAGGCACACGTGAAGACCAGACAGGTACAAATGAACTCGTCTAAGCTAAGGTAAGAACATATCTCAGTATGTAAAAACGGTGGCCTATTCCTTTAAGAACACTCAGGGGTGAAACTAGGCAGGAAATGTCAAACAAAGACAGCACAGCGTGCAAACAAATAAAGTAAATAGAGGTTTCTTGCTGTATACATGTAGCCTGGCTAACCCCAGACTAAAATCACAAGTGATATTTAGTCTGTGGACCACCAATTCATTTTCTCGTAGGAGAGATGTGGTTCACGATTGTCCATATCCGTTTATTGGGCACTAGGAATGTTTATCATGCGTCTGCACGTAGCCATAGCCAATCGTATCATCTTATCAGATGACGTATGATGTACCCGCAGTAAACCTTTGAGCTAAACTATTTAGAACACGTTCTAAAGCTTGATCGAAAGATGGCATCGCGTCTGCTGCCGTCATGTTGGATGCGTAAATATTTTTTATTTTTTTATCCCTAAACAAACTACAAGCTTCCGTATCCAAATTCATGCAAAAAATGTCGACCATGGTCCCCAGGCTGTTGTGAAGTTCGAAAAGTCGAGCGCACACAGCAGTCTGCCGTTAGCCAGGCTAGTATACATGTACAAGGACAAGGAATAAAGAAAAAACTGACAGATTTTCATCGCGGTGTTTCTGAGTTCCCCTGAAGCGTAGGTAGTTGTGGGAGAGCTCTTTCCAATGCTAAAAAGCAGGAGGTCGATATAATGCCTATATACCGGCCAAATTAGTGCTCACAAAGGCACTCTTAGTCATACTTCACCTCGAGGCAAGAAGTGTGTGTCGCTCAAGGCAAACAAACAGAAAATCCCGGGACCGGTGACTTTCAATCTATTTAAAAAACATTGCTGCTTTTTAAGAAGAAAATCGGCTACCTATTCAGACAGGAATCAGGAATGATTGAGAACAAATGCTCATCCTAATTTCCCTTCTTGTAACTTCCTCAGCGTTGCTTTGCTCAGACTCGGCAGTGAGCTAAAGTTGTAAAAGCTTTTGCCTGAGGGCGGGTTTTCTCTAATGCTAAACGCCACAGACTCAATACAAAGCACCTGGGCTGAGTTATGAAGCGCGTGTAACGGGAGATAACCTGCTCCACACTTTACATAATCGCCTCTTACGTTACAATGCAAATTCCCCTCAGACGCCGGGATATTTGGGTTTCAAAAAGAGCTTTTCTTTATTCCTTCTGCCAAGTTGCCTTTCATTCAGGAAATATTAGACGATCATCAGCTCTAGATCTTGACTGAACTTGCCAGCCTTTACAAGACAAATCCAGTGAAATATTAGAGTGTACAAGTCCTTGTGGTGACGTTTGTGCTCTTCCCGTGTTTGTCTCCTCTCCTCTTTTCCTCACATTGTGTCTCTTATTACCCAGCGGCATTAGGAAGCCAGGCGACCCCCGAGAGCTGCATATCACTCCATCGCACATAGCTTACATGCAAGGAGCAGGATATTTAGACCAGTCTGACGCGGACACAGACACAAGATCAGCCTTCAATGCGGGGCTGTTTTATAGCCTCTCAAAAATGTGCTGATTTTATTATGTAGTGGTGGGAAAAATGGAAAGTCTGGCGTCAAACCAAGTAACAGGGAGAGGTCCGGTGTTCACACATCTGCACAGAGTTAAAACTTCAGCCAAGACTTAAACATTTACAGGGTTTTGAAATAGAGTGGCAGTGGTAAAAGTACTGCAAATAATAGTTATATGTAAAAAGTTGTGATACTGATGCTCGCCCAGGAATCTTCCAACGTGGTAGAAATGTTCATATAACTTGACTGGACCGGGCTTGTTTCGCTTCTATCTTCCGAAGCCTCTTCTCGCTCTTACCCACAACTAGGGCATCATTTTTGAACACCAGTGTAAATTGTAATACCGCTGCCTACGCAATATCATTTGTATGCACAGTACAGCTGATTTTGACTAGAGCCAGGAGGACGGAGATTGCAGTTAATGCTACGCTCAGCCACAGCAGCATAAACATGACTGTGGAGGCTTTAGGGGTCGGGCGCTTAAACAATGAAAATAAAGCTTCTCTACTGCTTGAGTAGATCATCTTTGCAAGGAAAGGCTCGGGCTTTGCATCTTGGATGGACTTGACAAGCTGACAGAAAACCTCCATGTAAGAGTGGATAAAAGCTAATACCCCTTTTAGGGCTGGGTACCGAACTAATACCGGTACCGGTACCTGAACGATATAGAACATTAAACACATTCATAATGTTAATTATTCCTTTTCCTTCCATTTTATTTCTTTTACATTACATTTATTTGAAGTGAAACATCCAAGAAACTTCCTTTAACTACAAAAGGGCAGAAAAAACAAATTTCCCCCCACATTTTTAACCAATCAAATGGCTTTTTTCCCCCTTCCATCCGTTTCATTTCCCACATTTTGTCTCAATTTATCCATGTTTCCCAATTTTTCCCACTTCTATTCCAATACGTTTGTTAAGTGGTGACGTCACAGCTCTACGGTTCCAGCAGATGTGCGAGAAACTACAAAAAACTCTTTAATACCACAATCAATATTTCTCAAATTCAACAGAGAGTTACTGAACATACTTATTTATCAGGCCCAATAGCCAAAAATGCTGTACCTACTGCTATAAATGTAATATTTACCAAAATCGCTACATCCGGAGAAAAATGCTAACGGCGCAGCAGCTACGCTAACCCCGGAAGTACCGACTTTAGTAAATATTACTTTTTAGCAGTAGGTGCGGCATTTTTGGCTAATGAGTCTGAGAATAAGTAGCTTCAGTAACTCTCTGTTGAGTTTCAGAAATATTGATGGTTGTTTTAAAGAGTTTTTTATGTTGTTTTCTCGCATATTTGCCTGTTGCTAGGACCCATAAGCGGAAGTTGTGACGTCACACTGAACAAACGTATTCTTCCACTTTAATTTTTTCTTAATCATTCCCCCATTTTCCCCGTCAATGTCTGATGACTGATGGCATCAAAACTTGGATCTAAAGATTTCATATTTTTTCGATACCTGTTTTTCTCGACACCATACTGGCATAGTTTAACGGTACCCAGCCCTAATCCCTTTCATCTGTGGCGTCTACATCCCGATCTCAAGCGAGTCTCAAGACGAGCTCATCTACCTCTCTCTCTTCTTCTGCGCGTGTGTGCGTAACCGCGTGCTCTCGGTTGCCGTGGTTCCGACAGCAGTGAGGAGGAGTAATAAGGGGATGCTTCGAAAACCGCAAAAATGTCATGTTGCAGCCAATACGTGTTTGTTTTTGAAATAGCTTCTTTATAAAGCCATTTAAAAAGGCGGAAATAACACAACTATATCACTGTAACTATTATTACTACATACCATTACTTTTACTACAGGTTGCTATTTCTACTTCCACTACTGCTTCTCCTCTTCAGCTTTTTCCATCAAATTTTTCTGTCCATCTGTTTTGTAAGTTGAGCTCTGCCTGAATAAAGTAGAAAAGCAGTTCTTCAAAAAAACTGTCAACTCCTCTGGTATCTAGTTGTATTTCCCACGTCCGTATTTGAATGGTGCATACTTGGTGCATAACTTCAGTGACTCAGTGCTGCAGTGAACAATGGGTTAATCCTCTTACAATAGCCGTGAACAGGAAACTCGCTCATCTCTCACCTGAACTGGTGTCACATGTTTTAGAGCCAGTTTGCCTCAGGGCTAATACAAACCAGTGTGTTGCTTTCTTCTGTCGGTAATATCTGTATCAGCTTGTCAATCACAACAGGAAACATGAACAGTCATTAACAATTGGCTTAGATCCGGTTTAGATCTGGTACCAGTTGTTTACTCTTTGTTATGTGTAATCTAATCAAAATGTTCGCGATTAGAAATATCTGATCCGGGGTCGCTATAGTTAATCAGGTCTAGTTCAGAAAGACATTGAGATCAGCTGAATGACCAGGTTATTCCATCTTCTTCCCTGATGTTGGCACGGGCATATTCCAAGGTGACAAAGATTCATCAGGCTCACGTTGTGAAAAGCGGTTCATTGCAGAGGCTTATTGCAACAACGCCGCCGTGAATGTGTTGTAATTAAAACTAACAAAGTCCAACAAAGTAAAAGAGTGTGTGACTTTACTTTTGTGGTGACTGTTTTTGTTGGGTCAGCAGAGCCAACAAAATTTTCTTTTTATATATATCTTGTTGCCAACAGATATTCTCTCTCAGAGTCTTATAAAACCTTCTGACCTCACTGCTTGACCAAACATGATCTTAAAAGCATGTGAGTCATATCAGTTTAGTATTTGTTTAGTAGTTCATGTTTCAATATTCTCCCAAATGTTTAGTCTGCACATTTCCGCTGAAGGTTAGTGTGACCGAAATGTTGCAGCAGTAAATGTAAAAAAACATGAAGCAGGAGTGTTTTAAGTTAAAGGGGGTATTATGTAAAATCGACTTTTCAAGCTTTATATCATGTTATTATGTCATTCCCTCATTAAACACATGCCTGGAGTGTTGCCTTGGCTCATTCACATATTTTTGAGTAATCAGTAAAAACTTAGACGGCAGCCATTTTAGGTGTAGCTATGCCTCAGTCCTCCTAGGAACGCCCCCACCTCCTGGAGACGCCTCTGGACCTTTTGTCACCAGCCAAGCCACCAACCACTGCTCCTCAGCTCAGCAGAGCCCCTCCCCACACACTAGTGTTGTTTAGATGCCACAGCAGTGTGCTGAAGGGGCGTGTCGGAAAGCTTCTTAAAGAGACAGAGGCCTATTTCAAGACGTTCAGTACAGCCATTTTGAGAGAGCAATTTTATTCAAGGCAGTTATTTTAATTTACTGCATATACAGACCAACAGAAGGTTACGTCATCATTGTAGTATGCTATAGACTGGTGCTATGTGACTGAAAAAAGCATAATACCCCCTCTTTAAGCACCTTCGCCTCTAACGCATCTATTGCACACTTATACACTTATAAAGTCTCCACGTGTTTAAAATGTGCAATATGTGAACTCAATCTGTATTCTACAAAAAACTGATGTCATAAAACGTGTCTGACTTATACATTTTTCCGTATTTGTGCAGCCCTAACATGTAAGAAAAATTCCAAATACTCCTGGCATTATTCGCTGGATGAAGCGCCTTTGAGTGTCTAGCAAAGCTCTTCGTAAAACTGATTTATTTTGATTGTTTTGTGGATCTAGCAGTGTAAAAATGGCCTTGAATTGAATCTTATTTCCCTCAAGTTTGGGACTATTTCTTTTCAGCCCCATGTCTTTGGAGTCACTGGTTCTGCTCGCTGCCCTGGTCCTAACCCGGAGTTTTGAAGGCGGCGACTCTATTCTGAGCTTGTGTAATGTCAGGGTACAGTCTGTGTGTGTGGCGGTTCAGGGAGATTGCAGGTTTAGCCGCGGAGAAGCCGCTGCTGCTGGAGAAGTCGGGGCGGAGAGAAGGAAGGGGCTGTCTGAACACGCCTGGCACCAGAAGTCGACCACATGTAAGACAAGTGTGCAGGAGGAGAACGCTTTTTTTAATATACGCTGTACCTGAGAATGTGCCGCTGACTGAGAGGAATCCAGCTTATTGCGAGTTTTAAGCTTGGCTCGGTCTCTCTTTTTCCTTCAGCACATGTGGGCAGATTCTAAAATAACCTGCCTTTGCAATCATGAAAGAGTATTATGGTAACAAAATATTGAAATTGACTTACTTGTAGGGACATTGAAAAAGAAATTGCAATTGCTATACGTGTTGAAAACGATATTCTTGCGATATTTTACGGAACAGTTTCAACACTTTGTTCCACTCAATTTAAACATAAAAGAAAGTGATTTAGTTTTGTCAATATAAGTTTTGTCAGTATAAGACTTCAAAAACCACTAAGTCAAAGCAAGTCAAACATTGAAGTAAATTAGGAAAATTATTATGTTTTTCACCTTATAAGCTCCATGCATTGTTTGTTTTACGGCTGAGTTACTAAAAATGCGATCTCTGGCAGAAGGAATTACTAGTGATGTCCTTGAACTAATAAATCGCAAAAAAATATGGTATCGTGAATCGCGATATAAGGTGATGCAATATCCGTAATCACCAGAAGCCACAATATATCGCAACTAGGGCCGGACTCGATTAAAAAATTTATCTAATTAATTTGAGGCTTGTAATTAATTAATCAAAATTAATCGCATATAAATATTTGACCTGAGAACAGTGAGAAGTAAGTTTTTTCATAAGGATTTTTAGTATACCATTGAATAATGACTGAATGCATAAGCTTAAGCAACACAATATTGTTTATTTTTGTTCAACCAAGTCCAACAGACCAGTGCAATATTGCCATTAATTGTGCGTCTGCAGGAAAAATTGAAGTGTGGAAAGCAAAGTGTGATTAATTTCGATTAATATTTTTAATCGCACTAAACCTCATGTAATTAATTAATCGCAATTAATCGAAAAAAAAAGTCCCGGCCCTAATCGCAACATCACTAAAAAAAAAAAATTAACAGAACTCTAAAATGTGTAACAGCTAAGTTTTAGTTAAACATCTTCTAATTTAGTACAATTTACCCCAGTTTTGATCCTGAAAAACTTTGTGTTTAAATAGTATGCAACGTTTCATGCTGTTGTTCATTGTCCACTATTGGCTCCCGCCATAATGAAGTAATTATGACACTTACAGAGGTGGGAGTTTATACGTTTACTTCTTCCCACTCCTTTTTCGAGTTTAAACATAGACAACTTAATGTAAATTGTTATGTATGTGAAAATGTACATGATTTAAATTCTTGTATATTTTTCCATTGTGAAGACTGAATGTATTAATAACTCGAAATAAATTCAATCAATCAAAAATGCAATTAATCAATCAACATATTGAAATGGTTTGGTAAAATATTGCAATAATGCACCGTTGTATCGCATATCGCAAGTTACTGCAACATCGTGCAGAACAATTTCCAGTTTGTTTTCTCTGAGTTTACAGCAGATGCGTCTCAAAAACACTTTTATAGAAGAGGAGATGCATAGTTAATCCAAAATATCAGTTACATTCTGACTAGTCTTGCCATCCTAATTTATGTATTGTTGATGCCCACATACTGTCCCTGTCTCTAGCTCGGGGGCTGCATGATTTCAATAAAACAAGATTGATTGCGGCGTTTTTCTAGTTGGCACCCATTCAAATTGCGGTTTGATTTGACTCTGATTGATTTGGCAGCGCTACAGTGCGCTCTAACAGAAATCCATGCTACATTTATTTAGTCACATTACAGATATCATCAAGGGCCAGAAATCTCCGAGTCCCCACCATCCACTCTCTGTTCCTCCGAGTGCTGTGGCTGATGCAGTTTGGCCCGAGGAGGCAAAGCAGCAGCAGCAGCGTGACTTCTCTTCTGTGACAGTGGATTACGTAAGAGCATTACATCTGCTGTAGCTGAGGAGGAGCAGCCCTCGTGGACTAAAGACCGGAGACTTTTGACCCATGAAGGGACCTCCAGGGCACGACTTTATCACCACGACCATCCACACGCACCGATGCACAGACTGGACGAGGCAAACATGTGACAACAGCGATGTTTCACAGTCCCGTTAGGAGGCGCAGGGCAGAGTCATGGCTTTACAACAGCAACTTCAGCTTGATCAATATTCGATCAACAAAGTGAGAAGCAGTGATAAAGATGTACTGGAGATTTTTACAAAATACCTGCAAAAAGCATAATGCCCCGCTTTAAAATGTGCGCTGGGAATCTTGACTTCAAGCCACAAATTGCTAATTAAACGACCCATTCCTTTAATGACACAACCAGGGGAGCGCAGATCATGGTCAGGAGTAACTAGCGAAGGTTTTAGTTTCAGGTTGATGGTGAAAATCACTTTGCCACTTTGTGTGGTCAAAGCATTGTGTGAAATGTATTCAAAAAATACCCCTTTTCCACTGGTAATTCCTACCCAGCCCTGTGCAGGTCTCCCTAAGATTTTTCCTTGAGTTGTCACCGTGTTGTCGTTACTTTTTCGTCGTGGTTTTTGTTACTATTTTTGTCACATTTTGTTGCTTTGTCATCACTTTTTTGTCACCTGTTTTGTTGCCTCATTTCCATCTTTTTTTGTCGCAATTTTGGTAAAATCAAACTGGAGAAGATGTGCTTGGTTAAGGCGGGGGTTAAGAGGTTGATATTTCACAACATAATACCGCTGTTGAAAAGGGGGACTTTGCTGATGATGATAGCATTTAGCCGCTGTTAGCACAACATTAGCATGTAGCTTACCTTCACAGTCCATCTTTTAGCTGCTTCTTTCCTCTAGCATTTGCCTTGGCACCTCTGAATAATTCAATAAAAGGCATTATTTGACCACAGTGTTCTCATCACAGCTCACAAAACCTTTTATCGCCATTCTGTTGTTCCTTCAGTAATGTGTATTCCAGCATTAGAGTCCGTGAGGGAATACAATGGAAAAGGTAAACGTGTAAAACCGTACTGTGCCGTGTACTATGGCCAAACAGTGCACGACACCTGCAGATCTTGCAAATACACACATTTCTGAAATTACCTCCAAACTCTGGCTGTTTCATTCATTGCAGTTATTGCCCAGTTGTTATGTTAAAATTATAAAATATGTGGTTTCAAGTGGATTTAAATAGGCCTTGTTAACTAGTTGAATATAAATTGACCAATTAAATGATTTATTTTTGCTATGAAGCTGGTTTGTGATCGGCTAATGACTATAGTGTCTGAAAGTCCCTCTTGAGAACTGTGGATTTGCCTTGAGACAGCAGTGCTCGCATGTCTTAGTTTAATAATGCCTAATGAAATAATGCCTCCCCCTTCCTCCCTCTCTCTCCTCTAAATCAATAGGAGAAGCCCTGGTCTAACTCTGATAATGTGATTTAAAAGTCTATTAGGTCAGCAGCGTTCCCCTTCAGCTGAATAAACACATGGTTTGGCAGTGACTGAGGGAAACCCGGGCGTTCAGACTGTGGCACGTTTAGACCCCGCTGTGCCCCTGAAGAGGAACAGGATTTGTCTGTCTGTGTTACAGGAAAAGTGGCAGTTTCGACAAGTGTGAGAGGGGGAATACATCTAAAATATGCAACTAATTTAGAGAAAATGAAAACATAGCTCGGTGATTTATGTTTCAAAGTTAAGATTCAAGTCATTTGGAGGAGAATATAAACAGGCTACAAAATGAATGGGCGCGTAGATGAGCTGATTTATTGTGAGTTTATTTCCTGGAGAGTGCGCATTGTTGTTCTCGTCATTGTTAGTTATATTTCCGAATGTGCTGAGAGAAAGAGAGAGAGAGAGAGTCGAAGCAAAGTCATGACACTGTCCTCGGGGAAGCAGAGCCGCGAGGTGAGACCGTGCATTTTTAGACTGTTACCTTTTACCGAGGACGAGTGCACAACAACAATAACAGACATGCATAACTTTTGCAAAATCATTCGCAATATTAGAAGCAAGAATGCAAGAAGCCGTTATGTATTTTTTGTAGAGGTCGACTAATATATATCGTTGGGCCTATATATCGGGCCGATATTTGGGTATTTTGGCTATCAGCCGATCTAATAATAATAAAGGGCTAGATATCTGGAAAGTGATAGACATTTTAAAGCTCAGTCAGTTTGGATATTTAAATCCATTTTAGCCATGTTTTGTCCTGATTTATTATTTGCGTACAAATTGAATGGAACACAGGGCCTGGGCATAGGTGACCCAGGCAACCAGCTAGGGCACAATTCTCTGAAGGAGGCCCTATGGAGGTCCATGCCCGCGCCATGTACAACATCAGCAATTTTCGGACATAACTTTGGAACCAAAAATGATAGAGACTTGATGATAGGGGTCTTTTGTGTCGGAAACAAGAGATCTCAAGCTTTCAAACTAGGGATGTCAAGTTTAACCGGTTTTACGATTACCACGATTATAAAAGGACGCGGTAGGTTTCCGTAAGACTTTCAGAAGCCACGGTTTACCGCGGAAATTGTTCACGCTGACGCACGAGCCTCTGCACGACATAAACAGCGCGTAAACTCACCGGTAGTTGAGCAAGGCAGAAGGACGCTCTCCTCCAGTGTTGTATCCACCCAAAAACGATTGAAGTCAGCAGAGTGAGACGTCTTTAGGATCCAAAAGATGACCAAGGCGTTGTTGTTGTCGATGGAACATCCGTTATGCAAACACTGTTGTCAGAAAGTTGCAGCAAAAGGCGCTGATATCGGCCACGGCAAATATAAACAACATCTTGGAGATAATCCTTCGCTGTGAATGTCCAGGTCAAGGTAACGAACTGCATATTTCCCAAAAAAGTTGTCCAAATGTTCGGAAATAGCCACAACTGGCTCAGGATGTAAACAAAAAGCTAACGCGCTCCGCTCTGCTTCAGCGTAACAGAAAGGAAAGTGAAACCGTGCACATGTGGAAATCAGCTGTTCAAAAGAGTCTCCTTAGTCATTTTGTAAACACGTTTCATTCTCTGTTCATCAAAACATCTGACATATAATTAAGCAGCAGCATAACTTTTGAGAACATAAACCTAGCCTAGACTGTGGCCTAATAATGTATAGTAAATAATTATGATATTATGGTCATTATAAGAAGTAAAGTTGACATTGTTTTGTATTATTCAATGTAGACCTATTTATTTTAATGCAAAACAATCTTAAAGCATTTTTCATTTTTTAGAAACAGTGAATGTTTACAAGTATTAAAAGCTTTTTAAAGACAAAAACTAAAAATATCAGTTATTTCCTTTCATTCGGTCGATAATCGTGAATAATCGTGAAATCGCAATATTTTCTCTCACAATAATTGTGACTCAAAAAATTGAAATCGTGACACACCTATTTCAAACTGGGAAGCTTTGTAACTTAGTGATGATAATTTGTAAATATTTGCATCAGAAGTGGAGGCTCCTCTTGCAAAACTGTTGTGTGCAGGTTTCGACTTAATGGATAAAAGCCTAGGATGCCAAATTGCCTCAGGACGGCCCTGATACACACTTTAGTAGACAAAGATATCATCTCGCAGAGCGCACACCCAGGTGTTCAATATTGTGCACTTTCAACAGCTGTCAAACTTCCCACATCAAACTACAATGGAATCAGGACTAATAGTAGCGCCAAGATAAATAATAACGATACTGAACTGAACTTACCAAATTATAACTACTCGTATGCCTTATGGAGCTTAAAGTGTGCGTTTGGATTGCCATAGCTCGAGGCCCTTTCCATTGCAGTCTAGAGAAAGTATCCGAGCATTCAGTGATGTTTTCCTGCTGTAGGAGCTGTCAGGCCGATACAGACTCGTGGAGATGTCCGTCCCTGTGCTGCTCTGTGCCGAATCAAAGAGGTCCATTGTTGAACGAGGAGCAGATGTGAGAGGAATTCTCCTGATGCTGCATTTTTTTTCAGCGGTTCATGCCTGGGCTTTGAACGCACTGTCTCTCCTTTGCTCCGCTCTCCTGTTCTAGGCTATTCTTTATCTTAACTCTCTGACAACTTACACTATAGGCCTTTTTTTATTTTATTTTTTTTACCAAGCTTTTCTCTCTAATGCCTAAAGACGAGAAGTACCTGGGAAAGGGAATAAACTCTTTCGTCGTCTTTTAGATCGGAAAGCTGTTCCTTATGCGGCATATTCTGCAGCTCTGAAGACCTTGTAGGCAAAGGCAGCGCAGTGATGGGGTTTCTGCGTATAACACTGATGTCACGGCTGCGTGTGATCTCTGCCACGTTGACACAATCAGGGGCTGAAGGATGAAAGGGCCGGAGGAAGCACCGTCAGCTGCTCTTGAGGCCTGGATCAGGCTAAACCCTCCGCTCTGTGATGGAGAATTCGCCCGTGGAGACTGAGGTTGCGCATATACTTGTTGGTCTTATTGCCAAAGAGAGATTGGTCTTATCTAAAAATGACAGCGGCAAACTTGATTCTTTTAGTGAGGCGTTTATCCTGGTTTCCACATGGTTTACGTCCAGTTCAGATGAAAGAAGGAAACCTCTCATGGGAAGCACAATTTTAACTTTTTAGTCGTTTTCTACATACACACTATACATAATTCAGTGGAGGAATGCGAGAAAGTTAAATTTTTTCCCTTCTTTCTCCCATTACTCCAACACTACTTTATGCTGAATACTTAATCATGAATATATTTCCTACTAAATAAAGATACAGACATGGAGAGGAGCCAAGTGGGTCCAACAGCCCATAAATACTTAAAAACAGACAGTGCTAACCAGGAATCTAGCGTTAGCTTCATGCTACATATGCTAACGTTAGCTATGAGTGTGTGTTTTTTTGCGTCTACTGAAAAATTTGCTGTGAAAAACATCCACGTGGACCTGATTTTGACATTACTTTATTGGTGTGTGATGAAGATCTTTATAGTCCGCCAGAAAACGGCCACGCCCCTTGTGTGACCCGTTGCCGTCTGTATCTATTCTATGAGGTGGTGAAATAGTCTTTTTAATCTTGTTACAAACAATACAATGCAATGAACTCCATACAAAGGAAACATAAGAACAAAAGATTATTTATTATTGCAAATGATGTTAAAATCTCGTCTCGTTCTCGTGAGATTTGTATCTCGGCCCACCCCTATGAAATACCCATTGAACTGATGTTATAGTAATTAGTATAGCAACCTCCTCTACCTAATCTTCATTGTGTCACCGAATGACATGGTGATGGTAGAAGCGACCAAGCTCTTCCACGTTTTCCTTATTTAAATACAGTTACATGAGTAGTTACACGATACAATATAGTTACACAAATTAAACATGTCAATTTCTAAGCGGATAAAAAGAGGTACTATATTGTGAGGCGTAATAACACCTTAGGAGCACTCTGACTTTACTGCGCGACGTTGACGTTATTACGCCTTACAACATAGTTCCCCTTTCTATCCGCTTAGAAAATCAACGTGTTTAATTTTGTGTAACTAGACTTGGATCGTGTAACGTATTTAAATAGGGGAAACATGGAAGAGCTTCGTCGCTTCTAACTTCACCCCCGTTTGGCCCCATAGAGGAGAGATCCCATAGAGTTGCTAACAACATCTTCGGTCTTTTGCACGACTGAGCCCACGCGTAAAGACCAGACAGGTACGCATCAACTTGTCTAAGCTCTGGTAAGAACATATCTCAGTATGGGGAAACGGTGGCTTATTCCTTTAACAGACCTGTCAAAGGGAGCTGAGGCTGCACTGGAGCAATACACTTAATTCTCTCGTCTTGCAACAAGAACGTCCAAGATTGAGTCCCTGTCCGTCTTGTGCGTGTCTTCACTCTGTTTGGGTGTTATTTCTGGAAGCGCCACTTTTTCCTATCAGCTTTAAAAATGTGCACAGTAGGAGGAGGAGTTGATCATGACCAAAACTGACAAGCCAATATTCTTGCAATCCATGCGTTGGCATTTCAAAATGAAGAAGACGAAATGAATCAAAATGGTTTCCACATACACTTGTCTGAAAGATTACAATGTGTGGATGGTTTTCTTTTTAGTCACGTTTCATGGTCCGTTTTAAAGGGGGGGTATTATGTAAAATCGACTTTTTCAAGCTTATATCATGTTATTATGTCATTCCCTCATTAAACACGTGCCTGGAGTGTTGCCTTGGCTCATTCACATATTTTTGAGTAATCAGTAAAAACTTAGACGGCAGCCATTTTAGGTGTAGCTATGCCTCAGTCCTCCTAGGAACGCCCCCACCTCCTGGAGACGCCTCTGGACCTTTCGTCACCAGCCAAGCCACCAACCACTGCTCCTCAGCTCAGCAGAGCGCCCTCCCCGCACAGTAGTGTTGTTTAGATGCCACAGCAGTGTGCTGAAGGGGGCGTGTCGTAAAGCTTCTTAAAGAGACAGAGGCCTATTTCAAGACGTTCAGCACAGCCATTTTGAGAGAGCATTTTATTCAAGGCAGTTATTTTAATTTACTGCATATACAGACCAACAGAAGGTTACGTCATCATTGTAGTATGCTATAGACTGGTGCTATGTGATTGACAAAAGCATAATACCCCTCTTTAATATCTTGCCTGTCTTCAAAACCACTATTCCTACTGTACAGCTCACGCTCGCCTCCACAAAGCAATGAGCTCCACCAGCTTGACGCTTTTCCGAAGTTGATAATGACCTTTTGGTGCTCGGAATGACGTAAAACAGCGCAAGGCCTGTAGTTATTATGCACCGCTGAACGTGCAAGAATCCACCCTTTCATTAAAATGACGTGGACTCCTCTGCTTCTCCCTGCGTCTTGCGAAGGCTATAGCACGGCGCAGACCAGAGCTGATACAATGGGCCTTTAAGCCATCAATAAACAATAAAGTGCTCAGGTATCGCTTACACACTTTCACTGTGAACGCACACCGGAGGCTCGGGTTTCTGCCGGACTAAACAACTTCGGCTTTCGTACACGGACAAATATGTGGACCACAAATCCTGTTCAGAGAGGGACAGTTGTTCGATATGGAAAACATGAACACTTCATCACAAGCTAAGTCTATCTATAAACAAGGGGGCGACTGTGGCTCAGATGATTTAGTGTTGACTCCCGATCCTGGAGACTGTTGTCGTGTCCTTGGATAAGACACTTCACTCGTCTTGTCGGTGTGAAAGTAGTTTGTGAGCGGTTGGTGATGGTCGCAGCCAAGTTTTGCTTCTATCAGTCTTCCCCCGGGGCAGCTTTCTATGGTAGCTTATATTATAATGAAAATGATACAACGAGGTCATCTGAAGTACGGCTGCACGATATTGAAGTAACTTGCGATATCGAGAGAACGGTCTTATTGCGATGTTTCACTAAACCATTTCAACGCGATATGTTCCATTCTAATTTAACACAAATTGTAAGTAACTAGTTATTCGGCAAATTGTGTCAAAACAAGACTAAAAAACACCTCGCCTCTGGACGAAAGGTCCAGAGGCGTCTCCAGGAGGTGGGGGCGTTCCTAGGAGGACTGAGGCATAGCTACACCTAAAATGGCTGCCGTCTAAGTTTTTACTGATACTCAAAAATATGTGAATGAGCCAAGGCAACACTCCAGGCATGTGTTTAATGAGGGAATGACATAATAACATGATATAAAGCTTGAAAATCGATTTTACATAATACCCCCCCTTTAAAAATTCTTAAAAACAACCATCAATATTCTGAAACTCAACGGAGAGTTACTGAACCTGCTTATTCATTAGCCAAAAATGCCACACCTACTGCTAAAAAAGTAATATTTACTAATGTCGCTACTTCCGGGTTAGCGTAGCTGCTGCGCCGTTAGCATTTCCCGCTAACCCGGAAGTACCGATTTTGGTAAATATTACTTTTATAGCAGTAGGTACAGCATTTTTGGCTAATGGGCCTGATAAATAAGCATGTTCAGTAACTCTCTGTTGAGTTTCAGAAATATTGATTGTGGTAATAAAGAGTTTTTGTAGTTTCTCGCACATCTGCGGACCCGGAAGTAGAGCTGTGACGTCACCACATAACAAAATTGGGTAATGCTGAACTGGAGAAAATGTACTTGGTTAAAGATGGAGGTTAAGAGGTTAACTTGATCGGACTGTCGATCTCAGTCCAATGAAGACTTTAGTGATGTTGCGATCTACTGTGGCTTCTCGCGATACGATTATTGCATCACCTAATATTGTGATACGATATTTTGCGATAAATTGTGCAGCCTTAATCTGAAGTCATTATGTAGATCATTTATTTCACTTGTTCAAAGATACCATACCTTATAGGGGTGTGTATCGCCTAGTCTCAGGCGATACGATACGTATCCCGATACAAGGGTCACGATACGATACGATACGATATATCCCGATATTGAAGAATTAGACGATTATTGCGATTATTTTTTTAACTACTTTGGAAACAACTATTCAGTAAACTAGTCCACCTTCATTAGATTTGTATCAAATACATTTGATCTATCCATCTTATGATATAAATGCTTTTCACTAATGTGCTTGTGACTGTGGTGTTATGGTGATTATGTACCTTTGAACGGAAAACAGATTTCTTGGAAACCTAGTAATGAAACCAATTACTGGGGATGCACGTTTTCTAGTATTTCTATAGTTGGGAGTCCTTGGCGATCAGTAACTATTATGGGTTTCATCCATTAAAATATACAATAACTCAGACGGGGCATTTAAAATCGTGTCTACTCCACAACGGGTGTCACTCGTAGATCAGGGACATAATGACACGGGCATCACGCGCAGCAGTAGCACACAACTGAAGCAGAGGGGAAACTACAGCAGGCTCTTTTTAAACTGTGTCGTAGTACTGCAGTGGCGAGACACAGATTTAACATGAGTATGCTGTATTTACTGTAGTTTCCCCTCGGTTTCGTTTAATTCCGTAATAAAATGCTATGAAGATAAATCCATGCTACGAAGATAAATCCTCTCCAAACGCAGCGGTGACGCACTCAGCAATATGCACAAAGCTGTGGCTCTCGTAATAATCCAGGTCTCTGTCTTTGCTGTAAAGCCAAAGCCAAATGTACAGTTTTAAAAGAGCCCCGTAGCGTCTCATAGCTCATTCTTTTCCATGCTAAGCTCTTCCTGTGTTTCTCTAACTCTCACTAAATTCTAGTGTTACTCAAGCGGGCTGCGCGGTGCGCTGCATCTAGCGGGCGGGAGTAAAAGTGCAGGACCAAAGAGAGACGCTGAAATGAATATTTCCCCAAAAATAGATGTTTAAATATCGATACGGGCGCTTTTGTATCGATACGAGAATCGCGCGACGTAATATCGCGATATATCGGCGAATCGATATTTTTTCAACACCCCTAATACCTTAGTAATCTGCTGTTTTATTGTGAGGTGTGACGGGATGAAGAGCAGTAATGACACGTCATACAATGAAACAATGATATCTGTGTGAGTTGGACAAAGATTGTTTAGTCCGTGGTGAGAGATAGAGCAGGTCACATCACCCGATTATCAGTTTTTGGAGTGGAGCGAGGTCATGCATGTTCAGATTGCACACACTTTAATATATTTACAACACAGTGTAGTAAGTTTAAGCACTATTACTGTATTAGAAGTAAAGACATCAACGCTTTTGTCACAGATATGTACTGGGGATGTAACAATTGATCAAAATCCATTTAAAATTGATGTAAACTGTTTAAATTTAGAAGGCAGAACTTTATAAATGGTCCAGTTTGCTTCCCTCTCTCTCTTTATGTGCAGCACAACACATAATATTCATAAGTAAGTAGGTTTTTATTTACTTTTTCCCGCATAATATCATAAGTTAAAGTTTAGAATGGAAATGTGAGAACAGCCAGAGAAAATGGAAGGATTGTTCCGGACAGTAACATTTTAATGTCACTTAATTTACAAAAACCTACAAAAGGAATGAATGAAAAACAGGGAATACATCTAGGAAGGTAGTAAGAATATTTAATGTAATTTCCAACGAGATATCTTTCCTTTTAGAAGCGGCAACGCAACTTAGAACTTTTCCAAAAGAGCGCCTATAATCCTCCATGCAAAAGGAGGACGAAAGCAAAATAAAAGGCTTTGTAACGTCTCTAATCATTACCAGTGGTAAATGAGTCGTACAATCCGAGCAGCCGCCCTTATTTGCGTGCAGCGTTTCTGCCGTTTGTCCTCGATAGTGTGTTTTCTGGAGCAGCTGCAGCCGTGAGCTTGTTATGGATATCGCCTCCTGTAGTTTTTCGTTGGAGACCTGGATTGCCCCATTGTCCTCGACTTCTGCTATACAGTATTGCTGCAGCAAGACAATACCTCGCCATTGTTACGTAAAGGGGAACATACTTACTAATATACTTTACATTTCCGAAATTAAGTATGAAAAATATAAACGAGGGAGCTGCAAAGTGACTTTCAGAGACAAGCGTGATACTACATTAAAGGGATACTTCGGGATTTTTGACATAGGGCCTCATTTCCTAGTTATCCAGAGTGTTGTTGATGTCTGGAGATATTTTTTCTTAAATTCATGCAGTTCTTATATTTGAAGAGTTCTAGTGGCGCTAGGCTAGGGCAAGGCTAAAGCATTTCTATGGTAATCAGTTAGCCTGCATTAAAAACAGTCTGACCCACTCCACAGTGCACCTGAGGTAAATCACTTATAACGCCAGACTAACCATATAAATAAAATAATTTAAACCATTTTGCATTTAAAATAACTTATATTTGAGCAGCATCAGCTTCGTGGCTGTAAGCTAACGCAGCGAGATCTGCGAGAAATAGTCCCTCAAAATGCGGTAATTCATGTGATACAAGGTCAGTTATATTTCAAAAATTATTCTATCGACACAGACATTTATATCGTTAGTCTGGTGTTATAAGTGATTTACCTCAGGTGCACTGTGGAGTGGGTCAGACTGTTTTTAATGCAGGCTAACTGATACCATAGAAATGCTTTAGCCTTGCCCTAGCCTAGCGCCACTAGACTCTTCAATATAAGAACTGCATGAATTTAAGAAAACAACTCTGGATAACTAGGAAATGAGGCCCAATGTCACAAATCCCGAAATATCCCTTTAAGCTCCCCGGTCAATCACTCGGCCGTTTCCCAGCTGTGTTGCGACCCTCCTCCGCCTGGCCTCTCCTCGGCTCTACTCGTCGTGTCAACTGACTTCCTACCACCACCCGTGTCCCTGCTCAAAGGGGAAATTCTGGCTATCATCCATCCTTGCCACATATTTCATAACGTTAACTCAATCTTTGTCTGCCGTCTGAGCCTTAATCATGGGGCTCATGATTGCTTCTAATCAAAGTATTAATTAGGCTTCAATTAAATATATAAGGCATTATTGACTCTGGCCTTGGATTAATCTGTGACAATAGCCTAGTTTATGGCATGTTTATTTATACTGCGCATTTCATACAGAAGGTAACTCAATGCGCCTGTCTAATATTTAGCTTATTTAACTTTCTCTATTCACTCGTACAGTCTCCCCGCAGTGAAGCCCCGTGTTTAGCCCTCGTCAGCATACGCAGCAGTGTCCTGGATGTGCAGACTGCAGCTCTCTGTTCGTCCAATGCCACGCTTTAATGAGAACCGATGCTGTATGTCAACGCGACGGCGATTTATGACCGCATTACCCACAATGCCCTCTGTCTCTGCACCAACAAAGCGGCGCTATACGAGCGAGGCACCAGTACTGAACGGGTACTTAGTCAGAGAGCGCTTTGTAAATGCAGCATAAGTTCAGGACACACTGGAGCTGTCAACAGAGAGGATTTATCTGTTACTGAAGTTTGTGCTGATGTTATTTTGAATTCAAATGAAGGAGGTTTTCACTGTGCATTGAGTTGGTTCGTCTCTTGGCCTGTGCTCTGAACAATGAATGAGTTAGGTCGTGTTGAAGGCGAGACACAGCAGGTGAAAAACAGCGATTTTTCATGCAGTGTCCAGTGTTGAGATTGTTATATATGTTTTTTCTAAGACCAATGCAGATTTTTGAGGATTGTTATTGTATGATTGTTATTATATGCACGGCTGATATATGTGGCCTATTTTTCAAATGTCTTGTTTATAATCCTGTGTACGAAGCTTCTAAACTGTAAAATGTGTCAGTGTTGAACTGTGACAGCAGAGCGCGTATGAGGGTCATAGGACTGATTTATTCAGACATTCATGTTTAGTATGTACTTCAGAGGGAGCTTTTAAAGACAAAGATCAACAGATTCCAAAACTAAAAATGGTATGTCTCTATCTCTTATGGATCCAAAATTATAAGCAAAAGTCTGCTACATAAATACAATCCGATATGATTGTGACTAATTTCATTCCCATGTTTATCAGTTCCTTTGAGGCCTAATTTTAATTGCCTGGAAACCAGACTCACCGCTGTACCAGTGATTGAGTCTGGCGACAGTGGCATCAACTGCATTTCCACAGCCGTACATACGCAAGCAAACAGGAAGTGGAATAAACCAATCAGCGAAGGGCGTTGATGTGGTGTTATTAGCGGCTCTGCATTAATATTGGCACAGGATTATGAATCATGAAACTCACCTACTGTCGATGTGTTTTTTGTCATTTCTCTCGTGCACCGTTCATAGATGTGTTATTGAGAGGACATCCGCGTCCCGTGACTGACGAACAACACGTGACCAGAAATAAACAAATCTGATTCCACGGGCTCGTTTGAGTTTTCTGTTGCTGCCAACAAGAGCGTGGGTCCCAGACTGATATCCCTCTGTATGAAAAAGAGGGGTATCATTCTGGTCTCGCCAGGCTATTATTTTAAAGCTCTGACTGAGCTCTTTCTAATGCAAAAAAACAGGAAGTCTCTACCACTTTTGGTTCCGGAGATATCAGCCTTTTATCGGCATTAGATCAAGCCGATAGACGATATTGTAAAATACCCAAATATCAGCCCAACTTAATTTAAAGATAGATTTTCTCTCAACATCTAATGTCAGAGTAAAATAAAGACGAAACTTACCCTGCACAATGTACAATATTTTACAATGTTTTGAGCTGGAGATTTCCTTGAAAAACAGCAGCGCCGCACACGGACCGCTTTCTCTCGCATATTTATTCACAAATATTGACACATTTAGTCACTGTGTGTGTAACAGGAAAGGCGACCGAGATGACGCTGTAATCCAAATATGGTCATTTCCTTTCTGGGAGACAGATGAAGCTCGACGGGAGACGTACAGGCGTATGCTGTAGGCCCGTTTCTCCAAATGAGGTTTCCACTTCAGTGGCTCGTACAGACTCCAAACTTTACAGTCTTGTGCATAAAAATATTCTGAAGGTTTTTTCTGAGGAATATTCAATATGTAATTCTGAGCCTGATTTATTGAGCTGTGAACGACAACAAATTAAGAGTTTTAATTTTTGCTGTTTGTTTTTACACTTCTAAATAGCTTTTAGATCCAAAATCCCTCTGAAAACATCCATGTAACTAATATATCAACAAAGAAAAACATATATTTAAACCTGGTTTTATCCTTTATAGTGATTTTGCCGCTAATTCAGGTACTTTTGAAAACATGTAGCCTATTCTACATTAGGGGAGTCCCAAAAGTATGATGTTAGTTCAATTGGTCGGGCTGCTTCCCTCCTTTTGTTTTGACTAAATTCGAGATCAACACTTCACCAAATGGGCCCCCTCTCACTCACTTTGTTATTTACTTCAATGAGTGAGAGTCACAGATAACTTGAGGGACCTCTCTTTGTGATGCTAATGTCCCCTGTCCCGTGGAATGCAGCCCCTCCTTTGTGTGTTAATGCCTCAGAGGTGAGAGAGGTGAGCTTACGGACAGGAAGAGGTGATGATGAGCTTGTGATTGTCCCATTACTGCCTATTGTCTTCTGCGGGGCGGTTCACACTCTCCGGAAGCGGTGAAGAGAACCCGGAGCTCCCCCCGCTGTGAGGAGCAGGTTCACACTTGTACCTGTGTCAAAGCTCCTGTCCTGGGACAATTGGGAAGTAGAGTATGTAAATATAGGAAACTGTGAGGAAACAGCTCACGAGTGTGTTTTTGTTACTTTTTTTGTGTTTGTAGTTGGGCTGAACGATATTGAAGTAACTTGCGATACGGCTGTGCAGTATCGCGATAACGATATTACTGCGATATTTCACTAAACCATTTCAACACGATATGTTCCATTCTTAATTTAACACAAATCGTAACTAACTAGTTTTTCAGCCAGTTGTATCAAATAAGACTTAAAGGGACTGGATGCAAGTTGGTCATTTTATACTCACTACTGCCACCTCAGGTCTAAGACGTAACTGCAGTTTCTATATTAAGCTCGTGCATGACGGCACTTCAGACCCGAATTGTCATCTTTTTGAGTGACAGAGCAGGATTTTCGAGGCAGTTGTGGTGAACAGGTCTGGGCTCATTCTACACCTTAGGACATGGCTGGAACATGTAGGGGGAGGAAATTTAACATTTAACATTTTTAAACTCTGTATAGTCCCTTTAAAGAAAGACATCAGGACAAAAACAAGAGTAAAATTGAACCAAGTTAGTAAATGTTTAACTAAAGCTGAGCGTTTACACATTACGAGTTCAATGCGTTGTTTGTTTTGGCTGAGTTTGCAAAAATTTTAGACATTTAGTGATGTCGCGAAATATTGTGGCTTCTTGCAAAAGGATATTGCATCATCTAATATCATCATGTAATATTTTTGGCGATATATTGTGCAGCCCATTATGTAAAATTGACTTTTTCTAGCTTTATATCAAGTTATTATGTCATTCCCTCATTAAACACATGCCTGGAGTGTTGCCTTGGCTCATTCACATATTTTTGAGTAATCAGTAAAAACTTAGACGGCAGCCATTTTAGGTGTAGCTATGCCTCAGTCCTCCTAGGAACGCCCCCACCTCCTGGAGACGCCTCTGGACCTTTTGTCACCAGCCAAGCCACCAACCACTGCTCCTCAGCTCAGCAGAGCCCCCTCCCCGCACACTAGTGTTGTTTAGATGCCACAGCAGTGTGCTGAAGGGGGCGTGTCGGAAAGCTTCTTAAAGAGACAGAGTCCTATTTCAAGACGTTCAGTACAGCAATTTTATTCAAGGCAGTTATTTTAATTTACTGCATATACAGACCAACAGAAGGTTACGTCATCATTGTAGTATGCTATAGACTGGTGCTATGTGATTGAAATAAGCATAATACCCCTCTTTAATATACCTTAAGAGTTTCGGCCTTTACAATTCAAAACTTTTAACAAACTTTCTGTCCTGCAGCCGGGGAAGATGGTCTTGAAAAAAATTCCTCTGTCTTTTCAGAGGGAAACATGAGCTGTTAAATGGATTTGTATCTTTATGACCAGACAATCTCTTAATTCGATACACAAGGGGTTTTGCATCTTGTGACGAGTTACTGTATATATACCGTATATTACTGTACTATATTTACTATATATTATTTTCACTTTAACCTTTATTTAACCGGCTGCCAAATACTAGCTTTTGTAGCTTACAGGAAAAAGCATTTGGCTGCGGATTCCTGGCGAATATTGACTTCCCGTTATTGTGAGTTGTTTTAGTTTCACAAAATGGAGTGCATTGGTGTTAGAGGTGATATCATGTATTATATCTATTGATCGTTTCAGAGTTTTTGTTTATTTACATTGCGACGTTTCAGAGGTAGAACATTTAAGAGTGTCCTGCTGTGCCATCGTCAGACAGCACGGAGAGCCCTTTAAGTTCTACTCTGACCTGAATAACTGAGCCTGGTTTGGTCTGTTCACTTCAGGGGAATCTCAGTTTTTCCATTTGAGCAGCCGCTGTGTCTCCGTTCCGCCGAGGAAAAAGTCTTGAGGATTTCACACGGGTTGCAGCAGACGGTTAACACTACAGGGCGAGATGACGCACAGACGCACAACACAGTCTGAACGAGCTGAGAAAGAGCAGCAAACGTGAAGCAACTTGGTCGAAGGGGAGTTAATCGCAGTATGATTACAGGCTTCTTGTTGTTGTAAAATAGGCTGTAAAATATGGCTTTGACAGCAATAAGTTGTCTGTTTAAAGATGTCAAAGTCTAGCAACGTTTATTTATAAAGTGGACTTAAAGGGATATTTCAGGATTTTTGACATTGGGCCTCATTTCCTAGTTATCCAGAGTGTTGTTGATGTCTGGAGATTTTTTTTTCTTAAATTCATGCAGTTCTTATATTTGAAGAGTCTAGTGGCGCTAGGCTAGGGCAAGGCTAAAGCATTTCTATGGTATCAGTTAGCCTGCATTAAAAACAGTCTGACCCACTCCACAGTGCACCTGAGGTAAATCACTTATAACACCAGACTAACCATATAAATGTCTGTTTTAATAGAGTCATTTTTGAAATATAACTGACCTTGTATCACATGAATTACTGCATTTTGAGGGACTATTTTCTCACAGATCACTCCGCTGCGTTAGCTTACAGCCACGAAGCTGATGCCGCTCAAATATAAGTTATTTTAAATGCAAAATGGTTAAAATTATTCTATCAACACAGACATTTATATGGTTAGTCTGGTGTTATAAGTGATTTACCTCAGGTGCACTGTGGAGTGGGTCAGACTGTTTTTAATGCAGGCTAGCTGATACCATAGAAATGCTTTAGCCTTGCCTAGCCTAGCGCCACTAGACTCTTCAAATATAAGAACTGCATGAATTTAAGAAAAAAATATCTCCAGACATCAACAACACTCTGGATAACTAGGAAATGAGGCCCAATGTCAAAATCCTGAAATATCCCTTTAATATCGTGCATAAGTAGCAATGGCTGGCGATGTAAACTCTCGGTAGGGCTGTTGCAAATTTAGACACAACAAGGCAAACATTTTCACTGTGAACTGCTGTCAAACGGCCACATAACATCACTGAAGCAGCAGACTGTTGCCTAACAATGCATTGACCCAAAGCAAAATGATATGAGAGCATAAACGAGTCGCACACTGAAGTATACATTAAACCAACGCACTCAGCGCAGGCTCGAGTCTCGCGTCCTGACGTCCTGTTTAGCCTCTCCACAAAGTCCCGTTGCAAAGAGTTGTCAAAAAGGGTTAGACTGTGTTGGTCTGCATCTCGTATGGAGGTTTGGGGACTTCTGCAGGCAACAGTGGAAATTGTCGTCTTAAACACAAAATACAAGCCTTCGTTTTTAGCTAGCAACATGATCGCACGTCACCCAAACCTGCACAATAGGTGATTCTGACCATGAGCCTTATTATTAGATCAAGATCTGGATATCGGTCCCCGAGCCCTGCGCTGTGGCTGCTCATTTACTGGTTACCTCAGCGTCGTTGAAGAATAGTTTATGGATTTTTTAAATGTGGTGACTTCTAGGTTTTAATCATGCAGCAAATCCAGGCTGTAGGAAACAACTAAAGAACAGGATTACTCAAAACTCTCTGAATGAAGCGAAATACTGCTCCTGGTTTTGAATGAGAAAACATATAGAAGTCAAGCGATATTTGGGGATTTACATTTTACTAACACAGATAAAAGGCTGATATCTCCGGAACTGAAAGTGATAAAGACTTCCTTCAGAGCTTTAAAATGAGCCCTCCCATAACTAGGCCTCAGGAGGCTGAAAAAACAGTTTGTACACCTCGAATCATATTTATAAATATTATGTTGCAGACGGCACGGTAGAAGGTAGCGTCTCAGCTAGAATGTCCTGGGTTCGATTCCCAATAGACCCTTTAACTGCTGACATCATCAGTGACATCAGCTGGAGGCAGGAAGTGATCAAGAGAAATAAGATTAAACTAAAACTAGCGATTTTAAATGTAAAACTACAACAACAAAATGTGGTCCTGTTGTGGCTTAAGGTGCAAGAACAAGAGGAATGACATTTGAGACGATAAAATAAGATTTATCTGATATTTCCAATAAGAGTTAGACATTTGTTTATCGTTACTATGACAACAGCTACAATGGGAATAGATAGCAATCTAACTTCCCGCCTCCAGCTAAGCCCGGCATGTTTACAAACAATTAAAGGGTCTATTGGACGGGGCCTTTCTGTGTGGAGTTTGCATGTTCTCCCCGTGTCTGCGTAGGTTTCCTCCGGGTACTCCGGTTTCCCCTACCACTTAAAACATGTACAATAGGCCAGGGTGAATGAGAGTGTGTTTGAGAATGCAAGTGTTGGGACGACGGATGGAAATAAGCCCAAGGCTACAATGCGGTGTGGCTTGTTTACATGCATGAGACCCATGTATGTTCATTAACATGCATCACATGTCCCGACCAAATAAACCAATAAATAAATAAATTGCTTATCATTTCAGAACCATAAGAGACTTACCGTTTTTTTGTTTTGGAATCTGCTGATTTCTGTCTTTCAAACGAGCTCCCGCTGAAGTACCGACTAAACATGAATGTCCTGAATCAGCCTTATGTCCATCATAAAGCACCTCCTGTGTCACAGTTCAACACTGACACATCATACACAGGATTATAGACGAGACATTTGGAAAAATCGGCCAAAAATATCGTCCGTGCAAATTGACCTGAGATAAACCCATATCGGTCGACCTCTAGTTAAAGGTTGTCCCGATAAAGAGCCTGCACTAAACTAAACTGCCTGTTATAATGTTCTTGAAAACAGGTCTCTACATTAGGTCCAAATGCTAAATTATTTTTTTAAAGTCAAAGTCGGGCTGATCATTTACACAGTATTGCTTGTCTCTGTAATGTTTCACCAGCGTTCAGTTATGTAAAAGCAGGTCTCGGTTGCCCCAGTAAACGGAACAGTCCATAAATCCAGCAGCTCCAGTGTTGTGTGTGACTCAGTTTGTGTGTGTCCGAGTTGCGTCACTTCCCTCCACACAGATGTGCCCCGGGACGCTCTCACATTCCCCCGCTCTGAAGTCACTTTTCACGGACACAACTCGCAGGAACGCTGGCCTCCTTTTTCACAGCCGCGTGTCTTTCATTTCTCCTCTCTTACTTTGGCGATTGGGGAACGCTTTAAAAACTCTCGATTCTAGGGCTTTGCTTAAAAAAGATGTCTCGGTTTCAAGGAGAGACATGTGTCGGAGTTCAGAAGTTCAACTCACATTGGACCCTAAAATAGAGTGCATTTGGTGGGACTTTATCTGAATCTTGATCATCAAATCCCTGGAGAATGAAAGTTACTGTGTAGATTATATCACATGGATTTTATTTATAGTTTGTGCAATTTTTCCATTATCTAGTTTGTTTCAGTTGGAAATTCTAAAAAGAGATCTGACAGAGTCTCGAGTAGGGATGGGACGATAATTCATTTTTGGGTCACGATTATCTTGGCCAAAATAATGCGATTAACGATATTATCACGATATTTGCCTATGGTTTATACATTTCACTGAAACTGCAGAAATGACAGAAAATATGGGAATGGGGTCATGAAATATTCCTCTTCATTGTCTGCTATAAATGTGAGACCTATATAAAAATATTTAAACACATTTTTTGCAGTTCTTTTAGAATCTCCACGGATATTAATAAAATATAACTTAACTTCTTATGGCTACAATCATTGCTGCTTTATAAGGCAGCACTATATGAACGCAAAAGAACCAAATTGAAAACTTAAGGCTTAGGTCTAGTCAAGAGTACGTTGGTATAATTATTTCAGAAGAAACAACACAGTAGAGCCAATGCGGTGCTACTAGCTAGCATCGCATTAATCAATCGCTGCTTAAAGGGATATTTCAGGTTTTTGACATTGGGCCTCATTTCCTAGTTATCCAAAGTGTTGTTGATGTCTGGAGATATTTTTTCTTCTTAAATTCATGCAGTTCTTATATTTGAAGAGTCTAGTGGCGCTAGGCTAGGGCAAGGCTAAAGCATTTCTATGGTTTCAGTTAGCCTGCATTAAAAACAGTCTGACCCACTCCACAGTGCACCTGAGGTAAATCACTTATAACACCAGACTAACCATATAAATGTCTGTGTCGATAGAATAATTTTGAAATATAACTGACCTTGTATCACATGAATTACCGCATTTTGAGGGACTATTTTCTCGCAGATCACTCCGCCGCTGCGTTAGCTTACAGCCACGAAGCTGATACTGCTCAAATATAAGTTATTTTAATGCAAAATGGTTAAAATTATTCTATTAACACAGACATTTATATGGTTAGTCTGGGTTATAAGTGATTTACCTCAGGTGCACTGTGGAGTGGGTCAGACTGTTTTTAATGCAGGCTAACTGATACCATAAAAGCTTTAGCCTTGCCTTAGCCTAGCGCCACTAGACTCTTCAAATATAAGACTGCATGAATTTAAGAAAAAAAATATCTCCAGACATCAACAACACTCTGGATAACTAGGAAATAAGGCCCAATGTCAAAATCCGGAAATATCCCTTTAAGCAAAGATGACAAATTAAACGTGCTTCAGTCAGAAGCTTTCATGAAGTTTAAGTTATGTTACTTACAATGATCGCAATTATTAAAAATGTGGCGAATATTCACCTTATTCCGGAAGTTCACATGGGCGCTGCCATGAATTGTCCCGCCCCTTTACTCCTATTAGTTTACATAGGACTGGAGAACCCCAGATAAAATCAGTTACTACACAATGGGGTTCATAATAAACATAAACACGAATACAAAGCTGTTTTTAGGCCTTGCAGACACCGGTGCAGTGTTGACTTGTTGGTGCAAATGAACATTAGCCATTTTACACAAATCACCTACTGAACATCAAAGCGGTGAACATTTTCCCTCGTTCTCCGCTTAATGAACGGACTTCGCGCTCTAACGAAAGTGCCGACCCAAAGCAAAAAGAGGCAAAAGTGGGCTGGGCGGAATAAGGTGAATAGCTTTCCTTTAAAAATATATTGTCTAATAGTGTTCAGTTTCACTTTCCTTTTGAATCTGAAATCGTTCCAAGTGCCCCCTGCTAAGCCCCGTACCCCTGGATGGGAAACACTGACATTTGTGGCCCCTGAACCAAATCTGACCTCCCCCCATTGCTCTCATCTGGACAGTTTGTTTCCTGCCTTTGGTCGTAAATGACTTCACGAGAACTGCTGCCTCTGTTGTGTCTGTGGGGAAAATGTATCTGCTGAAGACTGACTTTTTGCTTTGCCGTGTCCCGTAGGAGCAGCCCTCTTCATTTGGCCCAGATGCCCTCCCCGCTGACCCCCGTCTCGCCTGAGCCCAGAGGAGCAGACACGGGCTGCAGCTGAGCCTGAGCGCCCCCCGGTGGGAGGGAGGGAGGAGGCAGGTTCACTCGGGCCGCGCCACAAGAAGATGAACAGACTTCACTTCCACAACAACAAAACCATGCAGGACCGTCGCTGTGTTTGTGTCTTTCTGCCCAACGACGATACGCTCAACGTCATCGTCAACGTGAGTAGCTGCACATTAAAATGCCTTTAAATCATTGAATTGTATTGAAAATCATTTCATTTCTCGCTGCTAACATTCATTGAGCTTCATTCAAATTTACAGTTTTTTTAAAATCTGAAGAGCAAACTTTTCAAGCTGTGTCACTAGACCAACACTGTAAAATATAATTAATATTTATAATAAGTCAGGTGCACAACATTTAAAATCATTTTTGTTAATGTTTGTTTAGGTCAGGGCTAGACAACCACTACCTCAAGAACCACATGCGTCTCTTTAAAGCCTGTGGTGCGGCTCTTTTGAGCTTTGATGAAAAAGTCTTAAACCAAAGCTCTTGAGTCATTGTCTGTACTCTGTCGTCGATGAAAAAGAGAAACCCATAATGTATATTTATATGAGTGACAATCAGTGCAATAGTTTGAGGCAAAATCTCCTCCAGAATAAAGGCTGTGACAAATGTTTTGTTGAAATGTTGCAGGGAAGGACCATCCAGATCGGCTTATATTTCCTACAATCAGTACAGTTTCAAAGATTTTACAGAATTTTTACTTTTAATTCATTCATTCATCATCATACTATCAATTAAAAAGAGTGTATGCTTCGTTGTTTGCGGATAAAATACTATTTTATAAATACTCTTTTGGTTTAAAACTGACCAAAGGGGCTCTTTTGATGTTTAAAGAGCAACTAAACACCAAATCAAGTTTTTTTTACTGATAAACTGTCTCAATGGGTGTCTCATAGTGTTGTCCACTGGTCCCTGACATTATTCTGACATTATAGCGCAAACATGTGTTAAATCCTAACCTTGGCTTGAAAACGAATGGGTTGCGCCCCCTTCAGGGTAAACTCTGCTACTAAATTAGAATTTCCTGATTGACTGGAGACATGTCCACGGCCTCCACAGAACGTCATAAGCCGCACCAGCTCCACACATCGTCATCAGGTGCTGCCCATTGTCCTGCCCCTGTACCTGTGGTATATAACCAAGTCCCTCCCATGTAATCTGTCTGCTGTGATTGTGCCAATGCAATGTCGAGGCCCACACACTCACCCCCAAACTTCAGAGACCGCCTCTTTCGCAGCAATTTTTGACTTTTGTTTGTGGGTGGGAAAGGCTTTGGCACGCCCGTTTAGGTACTCTTTAAGAACCCTGGTTTAGATACTACGGTTTGATATGTTGCGTGATTTAACTAAAACTTGTAGTGCTTTCAATTAAACAATACATCAAATTCATTGTTATGAACTGAAAAAAATATTACTACTATTAATACTGAAAACTGGAGGGGTTCCGACCCCCACTTGGGGAACCCCGGCTTTATAGCAGTGTGTTATTACCTACTCTTTTCCCTAATTGAATCATTATAATTGTACACATTATAACTGATTATGATCATGTTATGCACCAGTTATTAAGCTTTTGTTTATTTTGAAATGTAAACAACCTTGCAAAAAGAAAGTAGTAGTTATTTTTAAGAAATTGCACATCTGTATTCTCATGAAACACAATTAATTCCTGTAATGTTGATAATGAATGTATTCTGACCCTCTCTTCCTCCTCAGGTGAAGACGCTGTGTCAGGAGCTGTTGGTGCAGGTGTGCGACCTCCTGCGGCTCAAAGACTGTCACTTGTTCGGGCTCAGTGTCATTCAGAGTGAGTCACATCTCTCTTTATTCTAAAACCCTGTGCACCTAAATCCTGTGTGAATCAGCGGAAGGTAATCTGACCTGTTTGTTCACCCGACTCCTCTCTGTGTTTGTTTACCTTTATTTAACGCCACATTGTTCCCTCAATCTGGTCACACCACTCGTTAGACTTTTACCAGACAATGTCGGGCTCAACCTGAAAATGCAGTGAATGGTTTTCTATGAATCGAAATCCCCCTTGCATTTTTTTTAAAATTTAAACAGTAGAATTAGGCTTTTTTTCCCCTTGTATTTGGCATAGGCTGTAAAATAGCAATGGACTAAATGAGAGAGGTTAGCGTTAGCGGCTAACTGAAGCTTGTTGAGTGTTTGGAGCCAGCTCCTTTATTTAGAAAATTTAAATAGTATTTACAAAAATGAAAATAAAGGAAATGTACGACTATAAAAGGACGGGGTCCATCAACCGTACGACTGAAGTCCTACCTGCAAAGCCTGTCTTCGTAAAGTCAAGGGCAGATAATATTGTATGTAGTTTTGAAATGCAAAGCCTTTTTATTTTTAGAAACAGTGAATGTTTAGAAGCTCAGGTATTTTAAACACAAAAACTAAAAGTCTCACTTGTGTCCCTTCATTAGGTCGATAATCCTGAATAATTATAATATTTTCTCTAAACTAGACTAAAACATTTGAAATCGTGAGATTCTTATGGTGCGTACAGACCAAACGCTGACACGCCACCAACTTCCATGTTAACCCTATGTAGACGTGCTTCGACGCGCGTCGAAATGTAAGCAAAGATGTCCGCGCGTATGAAGCGTTCCAAATGCAGCAGATGAGGATTAACGCGCGTCAAAGCCAGTGAGAACAGCGCGGTACAGAGCAGGGATGCCCCGCCCACTGCTTCATGCACTCAAGTAATCACAATCTACGCGTGCGTTCATTTACGTCTTTTAACCAATCAGGGACTGGGCTCAAATAGTGAGCACAAGCGTCACCTGTTACCTGCAGCAGTGGCGCAAAAAGGGCATACGCAATATATGCCTTTCATAGGGGCGCCAATAGTGATGTGTTCTTTTTAACAGTCTATGTGTGTCGGTCGTGAACGATCCGGCTCTTTTGAACGAGTCTTTACAGTGAACGATATGAACAGGTTCGCGGTGGTGAAGTTTTTTTTTTTTTATTCCTCTTTGGGGGAGGGGCGTCACTTTAGTTGTGCTTATTTTGCGAAACAAAAGTCACTGCTGGAGTGGGGCAGAGAGGAGTGCAGAGGGACTGTCATCTCCACCGCTGCTGCAGCAGCCCCACGAGGAGCTCAAAGTGAGCATAAGGCAACAAGTTTGAGAAATAAAAGTCCTAATGAAATAATAAACACGGTTACAGAGGAGATCGCGTTGAAGCTTGCGTTGTTTTCTCCCCTCTTGCGCGAGGGAGAGAGAGGGAGAGGAGGAAAAGTTACGTGAATGAAGCAACAGAAGCTTTTAATCGGGCCGTGTGATTGTTTTTTTGTGATAACAAACTCCATAGAAGGAAATATCGATGTTATATTGTGTGAAATAGTGACATTTTCGTTAAAATAAAGTCAATTCAGAGGGTCTTTATTTTCTTTAAAAAAAAAAGAAACAACCATCAAAGAGCCATGTGTGTGTTTGTGTGTGGGAGGGGGGTAGTTGCAGTAGTTGCGCCCCTGACCTGCAGCATGGAGGACAAGTTGATCATCGCGGTTTGCGCTCGGCCTGAGTTGTATGACACGCCTCCTAATTATGACGCTTGCAAAACTTCACGCGCCAGCAAACGGGCGTTTCTCGCGAGTGTGAAGCGGCAATGTTTGGCGTCCAACTAGAGGCTGACGGAGCGTGGACGCACGTTCGGTCTGAACGCACCTTTAGTCAGGACAAACAGACATAAGAATAACAAGCCTGTGTTCAAAAAGGACTTAAAGGGATATTTCAGGATTTTTGACATAGGGCCTCATTTCCTAGTTATCCAGAGTGTTGTTGATGTCTGGAGATATTTTGTTCTTAAATTCATGCAGTTCTTATATTTGAAGAGTCTAGTGGCGCTAGGCTGGGGCAAGGCTAAAGCATTTCTATGGTATCAGTTAGCCTGCATTAAAAACAGTCTGAGCCACTCCACAGTGCACCTGAGGCAAATCACTTATAACGCCAGACTAACCATATAAATGTCTGTGTTAATTTTTGAAATATAACTGACCTTGTATCACACGAATTACCGCATTTTGAGGGACTATTTTCTCGCAGATCACTCCGCCGCTGCGTTAGCTTACAGCCACGAAACTGATGCTGCTCAAATATAAGTTATTTTAAATGCAAAATGGTTAAAACTATTCCACCGTTTTTACATACCGAGATATGTTCTCACCTGAGCTTAGACGAGTTCATGTGTACCTGTCTGGTCTTCACGCGTGCCCTCAGTCACGTAAACACAGCACAGACGGCGATAGCATTTAGCCTTCTCTCTTCTCCCATAGCTCCAAACGAGGTGAGAATAGAAGCTACCAAGCTCTTCAACGTTTTCCCTAGTTAAATATGGTTACATGAAGTGTTACACGATCCAAGTATAGTTACACAAAATTAAACAATGTGGATTTTCTAAGCAGATAAAAAAGGGAACTACATATTGTAAGGCGTAATAATACCAGGAGTACTTCGACATCAGCGCAGTAATATCTTCACTTCACTGTGTGGACGCCGAATTACTCCTGGCTTTCTCAAAGCTTTCTTGTTTTATGGAATGTAAATGCAAATCACCTCTGTCCCTTAAAGACTCCCTTCCCCTCGCTCTACTTCAAAACAAACTCCTGAGCTCCTTGGATACTGTTGAACATCAGCGTTAGTATCGGAAGGAACTGCTGTCTGTGGTTTTGTAGTAGGAAAGCTCCGGTGGTTATATTCCCTCCCAGTGCTCTGTGAAGGAGGGAGCTAGACGGGAAGTACCAGGACCATGTATGAATGACTCAAACTGACCAGAGTTATGGCTATTTGATGAAACAATGTTAAAGCCATATTGAGACGTAGGACGGCTTCTAACCATCGGCTAATTGACTGTCCCTTATTGGATAGTTTCAACAGATGAAGATGAGTTTTGAAAGACACTGGGGATTTCCAACTTGCTGGCTCCCTATTGCCTTCCATCTATGTACAGAATCTCTTAAAAGTCCCCATTTTCTCTTCTCATTCGTTTATAAATTCCTGCAGCAGAAACGTCCACCTCTCACCCATGTGTCATCGCGGTTTCCCAGGAGTCGGGCCTCCGCTCTGACAACCTTCCCATTGTCCAGCGCGTCCAAACATGTTTATACTACGGCCTCTTTTTTGCCTTTACGTGTGCTGTGAGTCACTGCGCCCGTCCCGCTGTGAGGGTGGACGGCTGTAGAATAGATCCCCGTGTTGTCGGAGAGATTTACTCACCATTTCACCAAATAAACCAATGCATTTTTGTGGCAACTCTGGACAATAACTGTAGCCAGTGTTGGTTTGCTATGAAAGTATCAAGTCCAGGAGTCTTTCACACACACACACACACACACACTAGTGCAACCAGGGCGAGATCAATCACTGCAAACATGCCACTAGAAAAACCCTTATCATGGCAACAAAAGGTTGTATTTGCTTTGAAACATTGCTAAACTCTGGGAAGGTAAACACACTTTACCTGAGCCAAAGTGTATATATACACTCACCTAAAGGATTATTAGGAACACCTGTTCAATTTCACATTAATGCCATTATCTAAACTACCAATCACATGGCAGTTGCTTCAATGCATTTAGGTGTGTGGTCCTGGTCAAGACAATCTCCTGAACTCCAAACTGAATGTCAGAATGTGAAAGAAAGGTGATTTAAGCAATTTTGAGCGTGGCATGGTTGTTGGTGCCAGACGGGCCGGTCTGAGTATTTTACAATCTGCTCAGTTACTGGGATTTTCACGCACAACCATTTCTAGGGTTTACAAAGAATGGTGTGAAAAGGGAAAAACATCCAGTATGCGGCAGTCCTGTGGGCGAAAATGCCTTGTTGATGCTAGAGGTCAGAGGAGAATGGGCCGACTGATTCAAGCTGATAGAAGAGCAACTTTGACTGAAATGACCACTCGTTACAACCGAGGTATGGAGCAAAGCATTTGTGAAGCCACAACACGCACAACCTTGAGGCGGATGGGCTACAACAGCAGAAGACCCCACCGGGTACCACTCATCTACACTACAAATAAGAAAAAGAGGCTACAATTTGCACGAGCTCACCAAAATTGGACAGTTGAAGACTGGAAAAATGTTGCCAGGTCTGATGAGTCTCGATTTCTGTTGAGACATTCAGATGGTAGAGTCAGAATTTGGCGTAAACAGAATGAGAACATGGATCCATCATGCCTTGTTACCACTGTGCAGGCTGGTGGTGGTGGTGTAATGGTGTGGGGGATGTTTTCTTGGCACACTTTAGGCCCCTTAGTGCCAATTGGGCATCGTTTAAATGCCACGGACTACCTGAGCATTGTTTCTGACCATGTCCATCCCTTTATGACCACCATGTACCCATCCTCTGATGGCTACTTCCAGCAGGATAATGCAGCATGTCACAAAGCGCCAATCATTTCAAATTGGTTTCTTGAACATGACAATGAGTTCACTGTACTACAATGGCCCCCACAGTCACCAGATCTCAACCCAATAGAGCATCTTTGGGATGTGGTGGAACGGGAGCTTCGTGCCCTGGATGTGCGTCCCACAAATCTCCATCAACTGCAAGATGCTATCCTATCAATATGAGCCAACATTTCTAAAGAATGCTTTCAGCACCTTGTTGAATCAATGCCACGTAGAATTAAGGCAGTTCTGAAGGCGAAAGGGGGTCAAACACAGTATTAGTATGGTGTTCCTAATAATCCTTTAGTTGAGTGTATAAATAGACCATTCTCAGTCTCTGTCATTTTGGTTGGCAATCTACTACTTGTTTATTATTTGATTTGTCCATTCATTTGAGGTTCCATTTTAGTTCATATTTAACCACTTTAACGGAGCACATTTTCTCCAGTTCAGCTTTACCCAAATCTAAAAGCTTCTCGACTGGAGTTTACAGCCTATAGGCCAGTGTAATGCCTCATTTGAAAGCTAAGACTGACAAAAGTTATCGTAATGTTTTTGTCACATTGTCGCAGCATTTATGTCCCATTTTTGAAGCCTTTTTAGTCGTGTTTTTGTCGCTTGTTTATTGCGTTATTGGAGCTTTTTCAGCACGTTTCTGTCGCTCTTTTGTTGCATTTTTCAAGAAGCTGTTAGATTTGGGTAATGCCAAATTGGACAAAATATGCTCGGTTCAGGTGGGGGTTAAGAGATTAAATAGGCACAGTTTGCCAACCAAAAGTCAAACGACTGAGAATGGTCTATTTACATATAAATAATAAAAAAGAAAAATGAAAACAGAATAAAAATATATAAATATCAAAACATCGGCAGTGCAAGTTTACAGTCATAGTGCAGGAAGGAAAGAACAGCCACTGGAGAAGATTCAAAGATCACTCAAAGATGCGCAAGAGGCTCAAGACACACCTCCATGTATGTTTGTGATGAGAGAACAACATTGTAACGAGCTCTAAAAAGGTCCATGTTGCATAAAACCCCCCGGAAAAATGTAGGCCCTAAGCTTTTCCTCTTTTATTGCTGGAAATTGGGTATAGCCTTTACTAATGATTATACATAGTGTTTTGCACATCTAAACATGATCTTTCTGAAAAATAGCCTTTTTTTTCTTTACAATTCTTTTATCCAAAGTTTATTTTTTTTATGTATATGTGATGAGTCACAGCCGGGCCCGTCCTGTCACGAAGGGAGACAGAGGTGACAGCCACAGACGGACAACTGCAGACCTCACTGTTTTCAAAAAGAGAGGGGTGACAGAGAGAGGAGGGGACAGAGAGAGGAGGGGACAGAGAGAGGAGGGGACAGATAGAGGAGAGCAGGACATGGAGAGGAGGGGACAGAGAAAGGAGGGAAGGACAGAGAGAGGAGAACGGGGGGGTGGGGGACAGCGCTGTGGTCAGTCCGACAGGAGACACAGCGGCTGATCCTGCCGCATTCCTGGAGTGCTTTTGTGAACAGCATGAAATCCCCAAGGCAAACACAGGCCACCCACCACTGGCTTATGTCACCCAATTACCCCCCGCCCAATGTCATTACCCCAACACGGAGGGCCGGGGCAAGCACAAGCGCTGTATAAATAACACTAAGCACTTCAGAATGGAACTTTTATTAGCTCTCAAACAAGTCTGGGCTACACGAGTTTGGGAATTCTATGTATTATTTTAGCAAGTTGACTTGCTGAAGGGGAGACATTCTCTATTTTTCTCCTAATTTCCAGTTTTCAGCCAATAAGGTGTTTAAATTAAATGAACTGTGCCAAAATTAAGGCATTAGAATTTTCGAATGGGCATTAAATCTAAATTTATTGGGAAATTATGACATTGCTCAAAAGTCCGTTTTGTCCTATTCTCTTTCCCCTGTTTGATGAGATGTTTGCAAATCAAAAACCCTTTGCACTGATTCAGTATTTTCCCATAGATTTATTTATTTTTCCTCACACAGTGGCGACACCATCTCCAAATAGTAGACACTTTCTTTGAAGGTTTTCATAGGGGTTTATCAAAATCTAATTCAAAGCTTTAATGATTGAGTTTTGACCTGAAGTTGTGAATTTCTCTGCATTTTTTCACAAATAACTAAACAAGATACACAATCCCTTATGAGAAAACGGACTACAAGTCGCTCCGGAGGATAAGTCGCACCAGCCTTGGCAACTACCTGGGCCTGGAGGCGTAACTGCACCGTTGTCAAGCCTCTCCCGGCAGCACGATGTTCAAACACCCATTTGCGAACTCGTTCCTCTCGCTGTGGCCGTCTAGCTTTTAGCCCGCTATTAGCTTTTTTGTTTTCTTCATTGCAGTAAGAGTAACATCCGCTTTCTCGCTCACCCCAAACTTTTTTTCTGCTGCTCCATTACCGTTTTTTTACATTTTCAGTGGTACAGGAGTAGCAGAGACTGGTACACAAGCCTGGAGCGCCCTCTAGCGGCTGTCAGTATAAAAACAACAAACATGTGAAATTAGATATGTTGATGTACAAGTCGCACCCCCAGCCAAACTAGGGAAAAAGTGCGACTTATAGTCTGGAAAATACGGTATATAGGCAACTGAAACAGATGCCCTGACAAAGGCCACACAGGTCGAAACACATTGGCCTTGTCCCGTTCACAATAAAGGATTTTTAACTTAAAGGGGGGGTATTATGTAAAATCGACTTTTTCAAGCTTTATATCATGTTATTATGTCATTCCCTCATTAAACACATGCCTGGAGTGTTGCCTTGGCTCATTCACATATTTTGAGTAATCAGTAAAAACTTAGACGGCAGCCATTTTAGGTGTAGCTATGCCTCAGTCCTCCTAGGAACGCCCCACCTCCTGGAGACGCCTCTGGACCTTTTGTCACCAGCCAAGCCACCAACCACTGCTCCTCAGCTCAGCAGAGCCCCCTCCCCGCACAGTAGCGTTGTTTAGATGCCACAGCAGTGTGCTGAAGGGGGCGTGTCGGAAAGCTTCTTAAAGAGACAGAGGCCTATTTCAAGACGTTCAGTACAGCCATTTTGAGAGAGCAATTTTATTCAAGGCAGTTATTTTAATTTACTGCATATACAGACCAACAGAAGGTTACGTCATCATTGTAGTATGCTATAGACTGGTGCTATGTGATTGAAAAAAGCATAATACCCCCTCTTTAACATTCTAGTACCTTGAGTCCTGTTTGTTCTCCAAAAACACAGGCAATTTTGGCCATTCATACACATAACATGCTAAATCAAGAGACTTTGCAATACATTCTTCCTCAAATTCATGTGGGTAATCTACATACTGTCCTATACCAAAGCAACTTGTCACTGGACTGTTTAGAAAGATGATGTGGAGTAGTGATAGAAGGAAAAACACTTAACTTTGAATGTGGCCAGAGCCGTGCAGTCGTTTGTTTCTCTCATGTGCGGTGTAGATTTGGACAAAATGAAACGGCGTCTTGTGAGGGCTTGATGGAGCCTGTAAATGTCCTGACTCAGTGAGCTATAAATCCTGCCTCCTTCACATTTCAGAGGCAGAACAGGGTGAGGGATATTGTTCCTGGAGAAGGATGTTAATGTTGAGTGTGTTTTTTGGATTCGCTTAAACCCCACAGTGAATCCCCGCTATTATGGGATGGAAACGGCATTTTTCACGGCTCTTTCGTCAAATAAACTGATCCCCGTGGGAACATAGCAGTGTAACAATGTCTGTGCCACGTCGGTTTGTTCAAGCAAGGTTAATGTTTAGCGTTTTCTCACCTCTGTTTGCAGATAATGAGCACATCTACATGGAGCTGGACCAGAAGCTCTCCAAGTACTGCCCCAAAGAGTGGAAGAGGGAGGCCAGCAAGGTGAGGCTCTGCACTTGATTTAGGCTCGTGACCCACTTTTGGGTCTTGACCAAAGGGTGAGGAAAGCACTTCTCTTTGGAGCTGACATTGCTGTAATACCAATCCTAAAAGACATGTTACGATGTGGTGGATAGAGGTGTGGAGGAAAGACCCAAAAAATAGGACTCAACTTAAGTTTAATGGCAAACAGTCCAAGAGCTGGCAACATAGCCAAAAAGCAGGGCAAACTTACATACAGGCTGGCACCGAGAGAGACCCGAGGCTCAGGGAGGCAAAACACAGACGAACAGAAAAATACACGATGAACTGGCACAGCGATCCTACACAACGAAACATGGACAATGCACCAACAAAAACCAGGGGAAACACAGGGGTATAAATACACGAGGTAACAGGGAACAGGTGGAACACATTAGGGCGGGGCAGGTACTCAACAAGGGAAGGCAAAGCAAAAAACACACAGACAGACCAGAAATGCCAAAATAAAACACACAAGGACAGGAACAAAGACCAAGACAGGGGGAAACAAAACAAAACCCCAACTAAACCCGAAGACAAACCCCAAATCCTAACAAGACACTTGGTAAACACCGTGTTCCTATGTAGCTTTGGACCTTGTTTGCACTGCTTAAAAGACTGGATCCAAAGAGTTTATCTTTTCTGAAAATAAAAATGTTTGCAATTTTTTAGAAAATATCTTTTGCATTTGTGGCATTAAAACATTTTGTATTTGGGTATGAAAATGGCAATAACAAGCATTAAATTTACCTGTAGAAACCCTAGTATTAGTTTAGTAGTTTATATTTCAAGCTTCTCTCAAATGTTAATGCAGTAGAAAAATCATGTAGGTGCAAATGTTCTACTCTCATATGCCTTATATGGTACAGAATTGCACTCTACCTTTATAAAATGTGTAATAGTAATTTGTACTTCTTTCCTTTCCAGGGAATTGACCAGTTCGGGCCTCCCATGATTATTCATTTCCGAGCCCAGTATTACGTGGAGAACGGGAGACTGATCAGGTTCATTCAAATCCTTATTAAAAAATGTATCCAAACCCCATCATTACGCTCCTCCTAACTCTGCCCTGTCCCCGTCCTGTCCCGCCGCAGTGACCGCGTGGCCCGGTACTACTACTACTGGCACCTGAGGAAACAGGTGCTGCTGTCCCAGTGCATCCAGAGGGAGGAGGCGTACTTCCTGTTGGCGGCCTTCGCGCTGCAGGCCGATCTCGGGAACTTCAAGCGCAATAAGCACTTTGGGAAGTACTTTGAGCCAGAGGCCTACTTCCCCCCTGGGTGAGTAACACGGAGCTAACACAGAGCAGGTGTGGCTGGAGCTGTGGGGTTTAGGTCTGTGGGGAAAAAGGAAAATGTGCTTTCAGAGGGCTCCCATTTCTAATTCATTATAGTAGAAAGAGTGTTGATAGAAATGTACTAGTTGTGTTTGTACTAATCTGTTATTTACTACTATTACCACTGCTGCTTACACTATTACGGCCACTATCTGGACTCTGTGGCGGCCGATCCGTGTGTGAAATGATGTGTCATGCTCCTGAACCACTCACACACAATGTGAGCCCGACGAATCCTGGCATTGTCATCTTGGAATATGCCCGTGCCATCAGGGAAGAAGAAATCCATATATGGAATAATCTTGCTTGGAAAAATCTGTACCAGAGATTGAATCTGGGCAGAGTCCGCATTACATTGCAGCGGAGTAAACCAATCATTGAAGGGCAGAGGAGTGTTATTGTTGCGGGGTTGTTAGCGGTTCTACATTAAAGCAGTACTAAGTAACGTGTTTACCTTAATAAATCCTTTGGATGATTGGAGAGTCTTTCATCTCCCCCTGGTGTCTCTGGCCAGAAAACCATGCTTGCAACTTGACTGCCACCGGGGCGGAGCAACCAATACACACTAATAGAATCATGGAGAAGAAGCTAACAGGCTAACGGGCAAAGCTAACTGCGGGCTAGCGCCACTTTAAACAGTATTTACAGCCAAGTTTGAGTGAAAACAATTATTTCCATTGTATAACTGGATGTACAACACCTCTCTCTCCCTTCACCTTTTCTGCCAGCGTAGTATTTACTCTCCAAGACATTTAATAAGTTAAAAAATCGTAATTTGCCAAGACACCTGCAGCTGCGCTTATGGCCTCTAGGGGCAAGAGTTACTTAGTACTGCTTTAATATTCGAACATTGTTATGAATCAAAGATATCACCCAGTGTCGAAGTGTTTTTGGTCATTATTGCCGATTTGGAAAAAAGCGATCGGTCTCCCGCGTGTGAGACCCGCGTTGTCTCGTCCAAATAAATAAATAGGACAGTCATGCATCATGTTAAAAACATCTCGTCAGGAGCAAAGAACTCACTGGAGGAAACTTCCTGTTCACTGTGTTTTTGTCTTAAAGCTAACGGCTAACACTAAATAAAATTAGAATAGCACCAAGATTTTGAACGATCCATAATCTGTCTTGTAAATACTTTTTAGTTGTTTAATTATGGTGTTGTTGTTTTTTGATACTAGCCATTAGCTCTGAGAAAAGAAAAAAAAGTCCTACCTCAATGAACACAGACATTTCCTGCGTCAAGTATTTACATCCAACGTAATGTTTTTAACACAAAGCAAGTGACTTCCATCAGTATCTCACTGTCTGTGATGTTTTCTTGAACTATTCGTTGATTTGTGCAAGACATGGCTAATCCTTATTGGGGAAATGGCGAGAGAGGAAGGACCGCGACCTCCGGAGATCACACTCGGAGTCACGTGCCATAAAGCCTATTGAGGGGATTTCTACGTCTCACAACACGTGACAGCAATTACATGAAGGCTAGGAATAACCTGCTCATTCAGGATTGTTAGAGAAATAACAATGGTGTCCGAGAGGATTGATGAATGTCTGGATGTCTTATACAGGAGAAGTTTATTTACCATCGGTGTAGTGGCTAAATCCCATTTAGACCGATGAGGGCAGGAAATCCAGGTGAAGTAAGTGACGCGTTGACTGTGCACTTCAATACAAATCCGAAGAGTCAAATTGTACAAAATTACAGCTGCTTTATTAGGTTCAAATTCATAATCAAGTTCCAATAATTCGTCATAAAATCCAGTTCATCATTTCCATAAAAAGGGGCTAAAAACACACACAGTGAAACGGTCAACAAACTGTGTGCTCTTCTGGATTGCCAACACCTTTGGGACTAAGGTGTGGCTCCCCATTTATAGAGCACCACCACAGCTCCTACTAGTGGTGACACATGGCTCCAACAATTGGTACGGGACCCGGAGACATGAACTTGAGACACTGCGCTAGTCCTACCATTCAAGTCTGTCAATGCTTCCACAGAAGAGGTATAAGTACCCTGTCGAGCGTCATACTGATAAGCAAGCAAATCATTCAGTGGCTGAGGGCAGGCGCCTGAGCACCACAGTCAAGGCTATGACAGAGATAGTACGACTGTACAGCGTGACCCAGTATGATAAATAGCGATTTAATTTTATCCTTTAACAAGGATGTTCAGATCGTCAGCTGATCTCATTCTTTGTGTTGCTGAACCTTGGCCTGACCTACTGCAGCGACGCCAGATCAGAACAGTTTGTTAAATCCAGGTGGCCACCTCTATAACTAAGGGCAATATCTAACCTTTACTGTGATGTTTTCAAGCACTTTCTTCTTCTCTTTAGTTTGATCTTTTAGCTTGTGAAAAAAACACTTCCGACCTTGGGAGAACTGCTTCTTCCATTTAACTTCCATTGACATTTGCGTCCTATAAACACTTTGAGCTGAAGCGACTAAAAATAACGAGTTTAAATGCAGCGCGATGAGTTCGTCAGATGGCGTAACGGTCCGCTCCATTAATCACACTGACCAGACACTTGTGGGATCATAAAATTGGGGCGTTTTATTTCCGTCTCTAAAAGTGGCACACAGCGTCAACATTCTGTCTTATACGCAAGTCCTACATTATCATTTATTTTTTTACACTTTTGCATGCCCTAGATTTGGTGTTTTGTATCTTAAGTTAAAGTAGTATGCAAACGAGGCTCATGTATGCTCCTTCTGAATGACATTGCAACATGGTAGACAGCTCTGAAAAGTCGATTTTACATAACACGCCCCCCCCCTTAAAGACATTCTGCAGTAATACCCTGACAGCCACACCTCTCCTCTTCCGGCGATTATCCTTATCCAGTCTCTCAAACAGGGCCACTTCAGGAAACCGTTTGATGACTGACGACGGCTCCATCCCTCTCCCCCTCGTTCTCTCTCTCGCTTAAAGCCTGAGCCGCTTAGAAACGCTCGCTGCCGAGTCTTCCAAAGCCGCTCCTCGCTGTTTCCGGCCTGTGCAGCTGGATTCGGTTCACAGGGTTTTTTCGCAGGTTGACTCCGCTTTGCCCTGCGGCGGCGCTGAGCTTTGATTATCCACCTGCTAATCCTGAACTCCCGGTCCCGAGTGAACTGTATCAGCTGCGAGAATACGGGCGATGTCATGCCTCAACCTCTTAACCTACGCCTTAACAGAGCACATTTTCTCCAGTTCGGCTTTACCCAAATCTAAAAGCTTTCCCAGTGCCTCATTTGAAAGCTAAGACCTACAAAACTCATGTGTTTTCGTAGCATTTTTTGACTTTTTTTGGACACTTTTTTGTTGCTTTTTTGACACTTTCTTGTCGCTATTTTTGACCCTTTTTTGACCCTTTTTTGACCCTTTTTTGTTCCTTTTTTTTAACCTTTTCTGACCTTTTTTTTGTAACTTTTTTGACATTTTTTGACACTTTTTTGTCGCTTTTTTGACACGTTTTTTTTACCTTTTTTGACACTATTTTGTCACTTTTTTGACTTTTTTTTACACTTTTTTGTCGCTTTTTTGACACTTTTTGACACTTTTTTGTTCCTTTTTTTAACCTTTTCTGACCTTTTTTTGTCACTTTTTGACACTATTTAGTCACTTTTTTGACACGTTTTTTTTTTACCTTTTTGACACTATTTAGTCACTTTTTTGACACGTTTTTTTTTACCTTTTTTGACACTATTTTGTCACTTTTTGACTTTTTTTTACACTTTTTTGTCGCTTTTTTGACACTTTTTTGACACTTTTTTGTTCCTTTTTTTAACCTTTTCTGACCTTTTTTTGTCACTTTTTTGACTTTTTTTTGACACTTATTTGTCGCTATTTTTGACACTTTTTGTTACTTTTTGGACCCTTTTTTTGTCACTTTTTTGTTGCTTTTTTGACACTTTTTGTCGCTATTTTTGACAATTTTTTGTCACTTTTTTGACACTTTTTTGACTTTTTTTTGACACCTTTTTGTCGCTTTTTTGTTGCTTTTTTGACACTTTTTTGTCATTTTTTTTACACTATTTTGACACTTTTTTGTTACTTTTTTTTACCTTTTTTGACACTTTTTGTCACTTTTTTGACACTATTTAGTCTCTTTTTTGTTGCTCTTTTGACACTTTTTTTGTTACTTTTTTGACCTTTTTGGACACTTTTTTTTACATTTTTGTCGCTTTTTTGACATTTTTTTGACACTTTTTGTCGCTTTTTTGACACTTTTTTGTTGCTTTTTGACACTTTTTTGTTCCTTTTTTTAACCTTTTCTGACCTTTTTTGTCACTTTTTTGACACTATTTAGTCACTTTTTTGACTTTTTTTTTACACTTTTTTGTCGCTTTTTTGACACTTTTTGACACTTTTTTGTTCCTTTTTTTAACCTTTTCTGACCTTTTTTTGTCACTTTTTTGACTTTTTTTTGACACTTTTTTGTCGCTATTTTTGACACTTTTTTGTTACTTTTTTGACCCTTTTTGGACCCTTTTTTTGTCACTTTTTTGTTGCTTTTTTGACACTTTTTGTCGCTATTTTTGACAATTTTGTGACACTTTTTTGACTTTTTTTTGACACCTTTTTGTCGCTTTTTGTTGCTTTTTTGACACTTTTTTTGTCATTTTTTTTACACTATTTTGACACTTTTTTGTTACTTTTTTTTACCTTTTTGACACTTTTTTGTCACTTTTTTGACACTATTTAGTCTCTTTTTTTGTTGCTCTTTTGACACTTTTTTTGTTACTTTTTTGACCTTTTTGGACACTTTTTTTTACATTTTTGTCGCTTTTTTGACATTTTTTTGACACTTTTTTGTCGCTTTTTTGACACTTTTTGTTGCTTTTTTGACACTTTTTTGTTCCTTTTTTTAACCTTTTCTGACCTTTTTTGTCACTTTTTTGACACTATTTAGTCACTTTTTTGACTTTTTTTTACACTTTTTTGTCGCTTTTTGACACTTTTTTGACACTTTTTTGTTCCTTTTTTTAACCTTTTCTGACCTTTTTTTGTCACTTTTTTGACTTTTTTTTGACACTTTTTTGTCGCTATTTTTGACACTTTTTTGTTACTTTTTTGACCCTTTTTGGACCCTTTTTTTGTCACTTTTTTGTTGCTTTTTTGACACTTTTTGTCGCTATTTTTGACAATTTTGTGACACTTTTTTGACTTTTTTTTGACACCTTTTTGTCGCTTTTTTGTTGCTTTTTTGACACTTTTTTTGTCATTTTTTTACACTATTTTGACACTTTTTTGTTACTTTTTTTTACCTTTTTTGACACTTTTTTGTCACTTTTTTGACACTATTTAGTCTCTTTTTTTGTTGCTCTTTTGACACTTTTTTTTGTTACTTTTTTGACCTTTTTGGACACTTTTTTTTACATTTTTGTCGCTTTTTTGACATTTTTTTGACACTTTTTTGTCGCTTTTTTGACACTTTTTTGTTGCTTTTTTGACACTTTTTTGACGATTGTTTGACGCTTATTGGTTGTGTTTTTGCTGCGTTTTTATTGCTTTTTTGTTGCGTTTCTGTTTGCAGTTTTTTTGACACTTTTTTTTTTTTATCACTTTTTGTTTCGTTTTTGACAGGGTTTTTTTTTTTTTTTCAAGAAGCGTTTAGATTTGGGTAAAGCCAAACTGGAGGGAATGTGCTCAGTTCAGGTGGTTAAAAATGTTTCTACGCGTTTTGGTTTTAGGCTGTGCTTAGGAGGAAAACTGTAAAGTGATTTTGCGATATATTGCAGACTCCAGTCTCTATAAGGTTTTAGTATAAAATGTGCTAAAGCTTGAGTTTAGATCTTCACTTGATTCCCATGATGCTTTGTTCCTCTCTGATCTCTGACTTGCTTTCCTCTGTGTGCAGGTGATTACGAAGCGCGGCCGCGAGTACATCCTCAGACACATCCCTCTCATGCACAAAGACCAGTTCGCGCTGACCGCCTCCGAGGCCCATCTCAAATACATCAAAGAGTGCGCTCAGCTGGACGACGTCACCGTGCACTACTACAGGCTCTACAAGGTCGGACATTCTACAATTATTTGGAGTTGTGGGTAGGAGTGTGACAATATATCGATTTTCCGATATATCGTGATATTTTGCGGGACGATACGATACCGATACGTTTTATTCCGATACAATGATCAAGAATTCAGTCAGGACAGCAGGGGGCAGCACTACAGTTTTAAGCACTTGGACCAAACACTGTCGCACAAATAAATTACTTTTACGTTATTGTAAGCTATGTATCGCGTATCGTATCGAATCGTGAGGTACGCAGAGGTTCCCACCCCTAGTTGTGGGGCTGTTCTTCATTAGATAATGCATCTTCATTTTGGGATTGTCAGCTTTGTCTTGAAGAAACATTTTGCTGAACTTATTCAGATAACCCTGTAACTTTGTATTTTTGTGCGCTTATAAGCCTTTGGCTTCAGCCCACTCCCTTTGAGCAGGTTAACTGCTCAAACAAATAAATAAACTAAACTAATTGTGCCATCGGGGTGAACCAGAGAGGCCACTATTTTTGAATAGTATCATATTGTTTTTATAGGAAGTTTTCCCTACTACTATTTAAACGAGGCTAATCTGTGCCATCAGCCTCTCCGACCACCACCAACCAACATATTTCAATTTAGTTTTAGTCTTACTGTTATTTGACTAAATAATGACTAATTATTCGTCAAGATTTAGTGAAATAATTATCTTGCGTAGGCACAGTTTTTGTATTTTGTGTGAAACAAGCAGAGCTGGGTAGAGTAGCCAAAATATTTTCCATCACAGTGGAAAAAGTAACTATTATTTTTACTCAAATAAGAGTACAGATACTTAGTCAAATGTACTGTATGATAAAACTACTCTAAAAAGTACAATTTCTCCAAAAGTTACTCATGCTGTTATGTAAGGGATTGCTCTCAAAATCAATTTTGTTTTTGCAATGACAATAAAGACCTTTCCTTTATCCTTTATCAAGTACATGTACTTGAGTAAATGTAACTGAGTACTACCCGCCTCTGGCAACAAGTGATAAAAATACTTATTGATATCGGTAAATGTTCATCCCACTCGCTCACGACAACAGAATCACAAATTTTGCAGAAGTTCCTCAAGTTGGAGCTTCGTGAGTTTGTGAACTCACACATTTTCAAGAAACAAGTTGCCTTGAAAAAAGAGCTGAAAAACTCTAACTTGAAATCAAATACTGTACTTCAGCTCAATGCATTTAAGGCAATGGAAGTGTAATTTCAGTTTGCTGTCATTGTGTTTTCCAGCTACAGTTAAACATTTGTCTTGTATGGTAGAGTATATTGACATTGGGTTGTTTCCTACAGGACAAGAAGGAAGTTGAAGCCTCCCTGACTCTTGGACTGACCCTACGTGGGATACAAATATTTCAGGTACTGCTCATATAAAAATGTTCGACCCAAGTGAATATAAGGGAATATAATCCTAAGTCTCAAGATCGACCTGTGGGGCATCTTTGAGCTCATTCACGACCACTTTCTCTTTATCTCGTCATGTTTTTCAGAACGTTGGCTCCGTGCGGCAGCTTTTGTACGACTTCCCTTGGACCAATGTCGGAAAGCTAGTTTTTGTGGTAAGTTTGCAGCATCTAAAACGTCGCATTGAACACATTTTATTTTCAATGTGTGACCCTGTTACCTCAGTGATAAGACCCTTTTTTTTTCTTTTTGGCCATCTTTGCTTCTTCACGCTGCTGTTTTATTTTTGTCCGGGACTAATCTGGAATCTCAGGGTCTGAAGTTTGCGCACAGCTGTCCTTATGCTTTGCTACTCATTCAGCCCACACTTTGCTGCACCATCGTCTGTCATTCTTCTTTCACCAGTGTTAGATCTTCTGCTGTGATCTGCTCCAGCGGCGCGTTAAGCTCAGCACATCATTTGCCTCATTTAGTCCCACTGGGTAATTTCTTATCGGAGAGAAGCAGAAGACCGCACAAAATGTATGTCTAAATTCGAGAGCTTCACTTCACTATTTGACACAATCGGCTTTTTTCATTCCGTATTACCATTGGTCTCAAGTGATGCATGAATAGCACCATCGCCTTAGCAATTAACACTTCAAAACTAAATATTTCATCTTTTTAAAAGTCAAAAGTACCACAAATGGCGCTCATTACAGAAACCACAGTAGATGAATAGAGCTGGGTACTGTTTATTTATTTATTAGTTTATTTGACAGGGACAGTACACATTAATGAACATTTCTGTAAATATGTCAGTATTAGCTGCAAAGCTAGTTTTCAACTGTTGTCCCTGGTAGGGATGTCACGTTTACCGGTGTAGCGGTAAACCCCGGTAAAAAATGTTGACGGTAATAATTACCGTCTTGTTTTGAAAAACTATATTATCTCGGTGGATTACCGCGCCCGCGGTGTAGGTAAAGTGAGCGGCCGCCGACTCATCTGCTGAAGGCGCACGCCGTAACTCCAAAAGAAAACTTTCTCGAAGCTGGAATCATGTCCGAGGCGACAGCGCTCAGGACGTCTATCAGCCTCAAACATGACCAAGTCTGAAGTCTGGGTATATTTTGGGTATTTTAAGAAAGCCCAAGGACAGTTGATGGAAGACACTTATCCTGTTTGCGGAACGTGCAGGAAAAAAGTGTCCGCTAAAGGCAGTGATACTTCGAACCTCATGACTCACCTGTGTGACCGTCACCACAGCTCTATAGCCAATGCAAGTAAGTTAACATTTTAGCAGAAATGCATGATGTGGGGACTTTGGGTTGAGGGAGAAGGTAACGAGTCGCCCCATAGTGTAGCCGCACCGGCGACACCGCCAGCATATGGCTTATATGCTGGCGGTGTCGCGGATACCTCTGGTACAAAAGCGTCGCTTAAAGTTGGTCGCCAATGCAATAGATTCACTCTCGCCGCATTATTATGACTTTAACAATGATTACTGTCTGATGGCATTTTCCCAAATCTGCAAAGCGAAAGCAAACTGGAAGGACAAACTGAGAACAATATTCCTGATATAGAGGGTTTATCTAGTAAAAAATATTCTAACACGGTTCTGGCGCTATAAATAGTACATGTAATAACCTCCAAACGATCACCAATACATAGTTATAGTTCCTTTACTTTGATGTGAAAAGTTGCACTTTTGATTTGGCTTTGTCTGGATTTTTTAAATATAACAAACACTGTTACACTTTTTTGAAACTATTTCAGTTTGTGTTGGACTATCAATGCTTTCTGAACTTATTAACACACATTTTTTTTTTAAATACCACAATAATACCGAAAACCGTGATAATTTTGGTCACAATAACCGTGAGGTAAAATGTTCATACCATGACATCCCTAGTCCCTGGACAAGGTCTATAATGCCAACAACAATTATAAAACACAAAACAATTAAAAAATTGAGGCTCCATACTTGCATTACAAATGTTGATACAATTCATACATTAATAACATCTGAATGTTCGTTCTGTGACTTGACTCTGTGACTGTCACTTGGTTTACGATATCGATACTAAAATATTTGTCATCTAGAACCAGGAAACAGAACAATAATGCAAATTTATTCCATAAAAGACTATTTCTTTTAAATTTGTGTCATTTATTTGAGCTGAAACAACCAAGTCACTTCCTTTAATGCCGTCCCTGGACCAACAACATCAAAACATGGTCTCTCACAATATAAAAAGATTTCGGTACCTGCTTTCAATACTTTTATTTTTTCAATACCAGTAGTACGTTAACTTTTCCCCCCCGATACGATACTGGCATCGTTTGACGGTACCCAGCACCGCTCATGAATGGTCAGTAACCGTACCGGTAAATTTCCTCAGTACTGTAGAGTTGAAGAGCATCTGTACTTTTCTTGTGTAGTATTTGTGTTGAGAACGTGTTACTATTACTGTTACATTTGAAAGATAAATATTTTTCATTTATTCTGCTGAGACAGTGCATGATCACACATGGGACACATGCCTGTAAACAAGCCACGATGGATTGTAGCCGTCCGTTACCCTGCACTCACAAAGTCATGCTCTTAGTGGTTGTGCACTGAGGCAAACTACGCAGTCACCTGGAGAACATGCAAACTCCACTTAGAAAGGCCCCCCTCAGGCCGTGAAGAACAAGCTCTAACTGCTGTGTTAGATTTACAAAACCAAAGTGGAAAATGAATTTGTCCATGTGTTCGCTGTGCAGTCTCGCAACAAGACAGAGGCTGAATTCAGACAAAATCTTCATGTTTTTGAGAGTTATTAGAGTAGATTTGTGCTTTCTACTATAAATACTTACAGGTGAATTATGCAGCTTTTAATGTGTAAAAAAAGTTGATATTTGTGTGTATTTGACATGGTAGTGACCCAGCGGCTGTATGAGAGGTCAGCATGGCACCTTTATTTCCGTCACAGTGGTCTCGAAGACGCTCCAGGATCAATTGTTTGGAAGGTTTTTACTGCTAACCAGAAAACCTACAAAACAATTGATCCTGGAGCGTTGTAGAGACCACCGTAATCGAAAGTAAAGGCGCCATACTGACCACTCATACAGCCGCTAGGTCAAATACGCACATGAGACATTCTTCAGTACTTTCGCTTAAAGAGGGGGTATTATGCTTTTTTCAATCACATAGCACCAGTCTATAGCATACTACAATCATGACGTAACCTTCTGTTGGTCTGTATATGCAGTAAATTAAAATAACTGCCTTGAATAAAATTGCTCTCTCAAAATGGCTGTGCTGAACGTCTTGAAATAGGCCTCTGTCTCTTTAAGAAGCTTTCCGACACGCCCCTTCAGCACACTGCTGTGGCATCTAAACAACACTACTGTGCGGGGAGGGGGCTCTGCTGAGCTGAGGAGCAGTGGTTGGTGGCTTGGCTGGTGACAAAAGGTCCAGAGGCGTCTCCAGGAGGTGGGGGCGTTCCTAGGAGGACTGAGGCATAGCAACACCTAAAATGGCTGCCGTCTAAGTTTTTACTGATTACTCAAAAATATGTGAATGAGCCAAGGCAACACTCCAGGCATGTGTTTAATGAGGGAATGACATAATAACATGATATAAAGCTTGAAAAAGTCGATTTTACATAATACCCCCCTTTAAAGGAACAGGCCACCGTTTTTCCAGACTGAGATATGTTCTCACCTGAGCTTAGACGAGTTGATGCGTACCTGTCTTGGTCTTTACGCGTGTGCTCAGTCACGCCAAAAGACCAAAGATGTTGTTAGCATTTGGCCTCTCCCAGCATATTCCTATAGCTCCAAACGGGGGTTAAGTTGGAAGCGACCAAGCTCTCCCACGGGCACAAAGACCAGACAGGTGCGTATCAACTCTAAGCTCAGGTAAGAACATATCTCAGTATGGAAAAACGGTGGCCTGTTCCTTTAAAGCAGTACTAAGTAACGTGTTTACCTTAATAAATCCTTTCCGTAGTCCCTCTGGGGGTAATACAAGTGTTAATGGGATGATTGGAGGGTCTTTCATCTCCCCCTGGTGTCTGTGGCCAGAAAACCCATGCTTGCAACTTGACTGCCACCGGGACGGAGCCACCAATACACACTAATGGAATCACGGAGAAGAAGCTAACAGGCTAACGGGCAAAGCTAACTGCGGGCTAGCGCCACTTAAAACAGTATTTACAGCCAAGTTTGAGTGAAAAAAAATATTCCCATTGTATAACTGGATGTACAACACCCCTCTCTCCCTTCACCTTTTCTGTCAGCGTAGTATTTACTCTCCAAGACATTTAATAAGTTAAAAAATCGTAACTTGCTAAGACACCTGCAGTTGCGCTTATGGCCTTTAGGGGCAAGAGTTACTTAGTACTGCTTTAAGTAATAATTGACAGAGCAGCTTTTACTTATATTGGGGTCATGTTTCACCAGTAGTATCTGCACTTTTACTCAAGCCTTTATTTCAGACACATATAAAGAAATGTAAGGGTTTTGCCATGTTTTTAACCACTGTTATGCAAAAGTTTTTCTAAATGAGTCGTCTCCTTTGCCCCAGACGGTTGATATTCTTACGTGATTTGCGAGTTTGTGCTTTGTCCTAAGTTTAGCCGCCGTGGCATCTGTCCGCCAAAAACACATCCTGTTTTTTCCCGTGTTGTTTTTGTTGCGGCCCTTGCGCAGATGTAGAAGTCGTCTGGCGCATCGTGAGAGTGAGGGAAAGCGCTCCCTTGGCTGCGGTTTAGACCTCTCTATTTAGGCCCCGTCCCGCCCGGCATCTGAATAACAGGCTTCTCTACGCGGCACTCCACCCAACGGTCACGTCATCCCGCATTTTAGAACCAGCGCCACAGGAGAAGCGAGAGAGAGAGAGAGAGCGCCCGGGAGGGTCAATAAACACCAGATGTTTTTACTGAAATTTGGCTCGAGCGGAATAAACGTGTCTTGGAACGTGGACTGAACATGTCCTGGCTGCTCAAGAGCGGTTCGGCTTTTGACAGAAGTTCAAAATAATATTGCGCTTTTGGGCAATGCTGCACAAGTGAGGGGTTTTCTAGGTTGATTGTGATTTTTCTGACAAGTGTGCAATTTAATTTTAAAATCAAGATTTGGTTCATTGTGCACATTTTAGACACATCCAGGAGCATTAACGTTTGAGAGAAGACTGAAAAATGAACTGCCAAACTAATACAAGAATCACATGCATTTCAGAATATGTTTGAAGAGATCTGATTGACAGAGTTAGCTTGATTTATACATAATAAGATGACTTACTGTTGCTTTGAAAAATCCAGACTCAACGCTCTATCAGATTGAGTCTGGTCTTGGGCTGCACGATTCTTAGGAAAAACATAACTGCGATTTTACTGACAAATTTTGCGATTCATCCATCCATCCATTTTCTTCCACTTGTCCGTTGCCGGGTGGTCGGGGCAGCTGTTGGAGCTGCTCAAATCACATTGCACCAGCCCCTATGGCTCCCCCTGCAGGTGGTGGGTCCACAGAAGGACGGCCTCACGATTCTAACGGGCCTGTTGGTCTCTCATAAGGGGCTTCTGAACCGCTCTTTGTCTGACCCGTCACCTAGGACCTGTTTGCCATGGGAGACCCTACCAGGGGCACCAAGCCCCGACAACAGAGCTCCCAGGATCATTCGGGCTCAAACCCCTCCACCACGTTAAGGTGGCGGCTCCAGGAGGGGATTCAATTTGCGATTTTTATATTTGAACCATTTAAATGCATAAACTGCTCTAATGATGAGTGAAAGAAGTCGTGTTACTCTTGCTTAGGGCTGGGTAACGTTAACATTTTTCGTTACCAGTACTTTAACGATACTTGGTTTCCGATACCTAAACTAAATTACACAATAATGTGTGGAAGATCTGCAAATTTACAATATCGGGTTTATCTCCAATGTCAAGAAATGTATGTAACTAAGGAACAATTGTGTAATGTTTTTTAGGGGGGGGGAATAGGGAATAAAATGGGTGAATAATGGGAAAAGTATTAGTTATAAAATTTAGCAAAAATGATGGAAAAAAATTGGGAAATGAGCAAAAATTGTAATCAACCAAGTCACTTCCTTTAATGCTGTCCGTGGACCAACAGCATCAAAACGTGGATCTAAAGATATAAGATTTTTTATTTTTTTAATACTTTCATTTTTTCTATACCAGACTGGTATCGTTCTCCACATTAGAACAATACAAAAAATATTTGGTTTTATGTGGACAGCGCCCTCTACTGGAGGAGTTGGGCTTCCACCTTTCCCCGACATTCAGAGTACGTCTGAATGTCGGAGTAATAAATCAGGTATGGAATCGCATAGGGTCTATTGTAACACTTTAGAATCTGCTTTATGGAAACTCAGACCTTTTGTCTGTTGTAGCTGTTGAAGGAGTCAAAACCTCGATTGTGATTCGATATGGAGAAACCTCGCAGCGGAGGTGTGCGGAACATACGCAAGCAAACAGGAAGTGGAGTAAACCAATCAGAGGTGTTATTAGCGATTATGAATCAGAAAAAACCCCTACTGTCGATGTGTTTTTGGCAGAGACTGTAAAATATAATAGACATTGTCTCCTCACTCCTCCCCGTGTAGCCATAATGACCACGTTCGAAAAGGAATCTAAGGCGGATTTACAGACTCCTCCTCCCCAGCTCTGACGGAGCATGTTCCTAAAAAGGGCAAAAGGGCGGGATCTTCATTGTAGACTAGGGCTGGGCGATATGGACCAAAAGTCATATCCCGATATATTTAGGTTGAATATCGATATACGATATATATCCCGATATTTTTTCCACAAAGTAAGAGCTGTGAAATGAAATGTTAAGTCAAAGTCAAATACGAGTGGTCTTATTGAAAACATAAACACTCTATAACAAAACTACGTAAGGTGCACATTCTTAAAGGGGGGTATTATGTAAAATCGACTTTTTCAAGCTTTATATCATGTTATTATGTCATTACCTCATTAAACACATGCCTGGAGTGTTGCCTTGGCTCATTCACATATTTTGAGTAATCAATAAAAACTTAGACGGCAGCCATTTTAGGTGTAGCTATGCCTCAGTCCTCCTAGGAACGCCCCCACCTCCTGGAGACGCCTCTGGACCTTTCGTCACCAGCCAAGCCACCAACCACTGCTCCTCAGCTCAGCAGAGCCCCCTCCCCACACAGTAGTGTTGTTTAGATGCCACAGCAGTGTGCTGAAGGGGGCGTGTCGGAAAGCTTCTTAAAGAGACAGAGGCCTATTTCAAGACGTTCAGTACAGCCATTTTGAGAGAGCAATTTTATTCAAGGCAGTTATTTAAATTTACTGCATATACAGACCAACAGAAGGTTACGTCATCATTGTAGTATGCTATAGACTGGTGCTATGTGATTGAAAAAAGCATAATACCCCCCCTTTAAATAAAAATAGTGTAGAAAATAAATAGGTCAATCTTTTTCTGAGGGCAGCATTTACATATAAAGAGATAACAAAATAAAGTGCTCAGTTTGAGATTAAAAAACAATTTTTTAAACAGTTTGAGATTACCTGTTTCTTTTTGTTAATTTAATAGCTTATCTGAATTTGAAATATCCCGATATACACGATATGGTCTAATTCCATATCTCATTTAAAAATATATCAATATATCTTAAATATCGATATATCGCCCAGCTCTACTGTAGACTCGGTCCTGGCGGGGCGCATAGTTCGGCCGTAGCTGCACCCGTGCCTTTAGCTCTAATGTTAACGGCCTGTCAATCAAAGTCTGGCCCTCATTAGTATACGAGATTTCTAAAATGTTCCTTACGAAAACCAGCCTGTAACTAACGAAGCATCATCACTGGAATATCTAGCTGTAGAAAGTTTTAAAAAATTAGAAACCAGGCTTTACAGTTGTTTAGAGCATGTGTAAAGTGCAATGCTTTCTAATGGAAAACTAACTTGTTTTGCCGCCCACATATGGAGGTACTACAGCAATGGCGGCCCCAGCGTTGCGGTTGCAAAGCAGTGCAACCAGCGGCCATTAGTTTTTGGTCATTTATCGCCGCTTGGAAAAAAGCCCTCGGCTCCCGTGCGCCGTCAGTAGATTGTTATTGAGGCGACTTCCCAAGAGTCACATTTATATAGCGCCTTTCTACCTGCTTTAGGCACTCAAAGCACTTTACAAGGACACAATCACAGTGTGCACCTGCAGGATTTGAACCACCAACCCTCCAATCACTAGATGACCCGCTGTACTATCTACGCCACCGTCGCCTCATGTAGAAACAAAAATTGAACATTACTAGAACCTTGTGAGCTGCTGAACCAAATTTGAAACATGTTTAACAGATGTTTCAAAGCTGTATTGATTTTGTCTGACGTCCTGAAGTGTGCGTCCAGTTGGCTCTGGATCTGAAACGCTCTTTGAAGAATTTCTCAATAAAAACACAATCCTCGTTCTCTGCGAAGCTTTCTTTGTGTGTGGCCGTCTTATTTAGGGAGGTCCAGACTTCAGAAACTTGTCAGGAGGAGAGAGTGCCGTCAAGCGACCACATGTCCTGGACGTAACTGGACCTCGGTCTGAGTGGTTTCGGAGCCGTCTTTTGAAAAAGCTGAACTTCTCCTCGTCTGCTGTGGTGTGCCGTGGGCTTCACCTAAATACTGGAGCTAAAGGCGCGAATTCATTACGTCTTATGTAACGCGGCTACAATAACAAGTGGAAAGGAGAGGTCGGGATGAGGCGGATTTCGGTCAAGAGAGACACTGAGCGGATTGTGTGGAAGAGTCTTAAAGTTGTAATGACAGAGAACAGATTAGACATATGCTGCTCATCTTGCTCATAGTTTTAGAAATTGTATTGGTATCCTAAAAGAAGGTGTAGCTGGATAGTATTTCAAACAAATCTTCAATGGCATGTTTATTTTAATGATGTTTTGCAGGAAATGCTTGATTTGAAAGATAGGTCAAAAAAACACATTCACCAGCGGATTTTGTTGAAAATTTCGGTCAAATCTTTCTCAAAGTTTCCTGTTGTGTCCACCGTTTAATTTTCTTATGTGCATACACTCAATTCTAAAAATAAATCAAATCTTGGAATGTTAAAAGCAGCTCTTGTTGTGACTTCTCCCTTTGCTTTTGCCTTTAGGTCTTTCTCAATCACAAACCCACATTCCCAAGCCTTAATCTCGTCTAATTAACTTCCATAAATCATTTTGAGATTAAAAACAGTTTTTCTGCTCTCAGGGTAAGAAGTTTGAGATCCTCCCGGACGGTCTGCCCTCGGCCCGAAAGCTCATCTATTACACCGGATGCCCTACCAGGTCCAGGCACTTGCTGCAGCTGCTCAGCAACAGCCACAGACTCTACATGAACCTGCAGCCGGTGCTGAAGCAGGTGCGCCGCCTGGAGGAGAACGAAGGTATAAACATAACCTTTAAACTTTCTCTTATCTGTTTCTACAGGAAGTTTTTAAAGGTCCTTCACTGTATTCACCCTATTACAAAGACTTTAGACATATTGGCCTTGGTACTTCTTGCAGTATAACCTTAAATAATGTATGTGTCTAGAAAATGCCCATAGTTGCACAAATGTAGTTATACAAAAGGCCAGCAGAGGGCATACATGCCGGTGACCAGAGAAAACTTTCAGCTGTCTGTAAACCTGCTCTCCTTCCTGTTTGACCATTAAATGGGTAAGAACAAATTTGGCCAAGGTCTGCAGACTTTAACACAGATAAGAAGAATGTTTTGAGAACTGAAGAGGGAGACGGACAAAATATGCAAGATTATTGAAACGTAAATGAAACATAACACATGTTTTGGGTGAGAACTGAGCATTAGAACTTGATTAAAACATGAGTATTTCGTGAATCACAGGTGTTCAAACCTTTTTCACTGAGGGTCCCATATTGAAGAGGCTCTCGGTGAGGGCCACAGATCAATGCTGTAAGAGAGGTTTAGATCTTATCTTACATCTTAATTTAGGCTTGGAACCTTAATTCCAGCTCTGTCTCACAATAAAATGTTTGTTGAAATCAAAAATTGTTTAAGTGTTGAAATTCCATTGGAACCGAAATACTTATCGTTAGAAGTACGGTGGTATGTGCCAATCAGTGTTGTTTTTGGCAGCCCTTTTGGTTTTAGTTTTAGTCTTAGTCTTTTGGACGAAAATTTAAAAGCTTTTAGTCAAGTTTTCGTCTGTTTCATTATAACAAGTTATAATTAATTTAGATAACTATTGGAAATTGTGATAAATAATAATTATCTATTGGCTTTATAGCTTTTGACAAACCGATTACACCACAATAGGCACTAGTAGAAGTGTCTTTGTGAACAGGACTTTCCCCAAAAGCGCACGCTCTCCTCGTCCTCAGACGCGCTCCGTGGAGGATGTACACTAGCAGTGCACTGCACGCCACGAGGAGAGAGAGAGAGAAAGAGGCGCCGCTGCCCAGCCGCATCATGAGAGCTGCGCCGCTCTGTGTCACGTTTACCAGTGTGTTTTCCCGCTCCGCGTATAAACTCTGTTTGTGAACGATCTGATGAACCACTTTCTCCCATTTTAGTCTCGTCTCGTCGACGTAAACTCATAAACGTCTCGTCAGGTTTTAGTCCCCAAAGAGCAATTTTTAGCTCGTCATCGTTACGTTATCGTCATTAAAAAAAGGGAACGAAATCATATTGTTATCGTCTTCGTTGACGAAAACAACACTGATGCCAATTCCAAGACTAGAAACTGGTCTGACGCATTTGGGCACCCCTGGTGTAGACCCTCAGTCGTCCAGGAATTATCCATTGTTGTTTAGCTTTTCAAATATCGTTGTCGTCTGGACTGGATCATGGCAGTCCTGACCACTGCTCTCAGGAAGAGCTGTAACTTAAATAGGCATCTAGATACGTGTTATATAGCTCTTCAAGTCCATACCTTTGTTCTGAAGGTAATTTGAGAGATGAAATAACCACATGAAGTCTGGTGAAGCTGTCTGAAACACAGAGGAGGCGCCACCTCATGACATCGTGCGGTTATGAAACTGAGTCTGCAAGATTACTCAAACATGCATGAATGAGGGACAAGCATTATAACATGCAGTATTGCCAGTAGTGGATCACTAAAGTAACTAAAGTAATCCTCTACTGTAATTAGATTACCCTAAGTAACCGAGTATTCTCACGGGATTACAATTTAAAACTAGTAATTGGTTTATAATTACTCATAAAATGTCAGAAATGTAGAAATCAACCCAAACACTACAAAGTCGGGCTGTAAAGATTTTATTTTTTTGAGTTTTTCTCCTCTAATATTGTGGTTCATATTGTGATCCACTGTAAAAAACTGAGTGGGACAAACCTAAACCGCCTGACCTTTTTTAAACTAAAGTAACTAGAAATCAGATTACTTTTGAAATAAAGTATTCAAAGAAGTAACTCAATCTAGAATCAGTAATCAGAGGTCAGATACAGACTTTAAAACGTCCTCCTCTCTTATCTGCAGAGAAGAAGCAGTACAGAGAGTCTTACATCAGCGACGCTTTGGACCTGGACATGGATCACTTGGACAAGCGCTCTCGGACCAGCGGCAGCAGTGCGGGCAGCGTGTCGCACTCCAAACGCCTGTCCCGCCACTCCACCACCAGCCACGGCAGCTCCCACACCTCGGGCATCGAGACGGACAGCTTCAGGGCCCCGGGACACGCCCCGAACCGGCCCCTGAGGACGTGCAGCTCCTCCACCACCAGCCACGGCAGCTCGCACACGTCCGGCATCGAGAGCAGCGGCAAGGAGCGCGCGCTGGAGGACGACGGTGAGGGAAACTCAGACAAATAAAACGTTTCATCGTAGTTTTATTCATACACTGCCCGACCAAACAGAGATCTGAACCCCATTGAGAATCTTTGGGAAAAAATTGATGCAACACTGGATGGAATTAAATAAAGTTAAAGAAGCTACAAGCAAATATAACCTTTGATTAGTCAAGCAGTCAGTGGCGGACTGGCACCAAAAAGAGGCCCTGGCAATTTTAGCAGAGAGGCCACATTTGTCTTCAAAAGGCGGCCGCATCTCCGCTTTATTTATTTATTTAGCCTTTTTATATGGTTGTGCGCCACAAGTTGTGATGAGCGGCGAGCGAGCCGCTGGTGGTGCTGCCGCTTGCAGCCATTGCGCCAATAGGCGGCCGCCTCCTCGCTTTATTTAGCCTATTTATTTGTTTGTGATGCGGCCACAACAAGTGATGAGACCAGGTGGCCGCAGTGGCATTTGCCCACATTGCCCAATGGCCAGTCCGTCACTGCAAGCAGTGCATTTTTTCTGAGTAAAAATAGTCTAAGGAAGGCTGATGGCTGTATGGGTGATTAGCATGGCACCTTTACTTTAATTCACAGTGGCCTCTACAAAGCACCTGGATCAATTGTTTTGTAGGTTTTCTGGTGAGATGCTCCGTCAGCAGCGAAAAACAACCAGAAACCCTAAAAACAATTGTAGAGGCCACTGTGATGTAAAGTAAAGGCGCCACGCTAACATAGTAGTAACTCATACAGCCGCTGCGTCAGAGTCAATATACACACATTTTTCATATTTAAAGTTGCCTAATGCACCTTTAAAGCTGGGGTACCTGTCTTTTTGTTGTTGTAGAGTAAGTATATTTTTACCTCTTCAGAATATGTTGTAAGCATAGCAAAAAAAACAAAAAACTGTGTTGCATTGTCTTCAACTAAATTGAGCAATCGAAGATAAAAGTAGAATCTATATTCAGACTGCAATCAATCAATCAATCAATCAATCAATCAATCAATGGTTTTGTATAGCCCAATATCACAACAGGAGTTGCCTCATAGGGCTGCACCGAACATTAAGGCAATAAAACAGAACAGTAAATAAGACAAAGTTCAGGCGTATTAAAGTGATAGTCTGGATGTTGTCAGAAAGAGAGAGAGAGAGGGACTCTTTTTGAAAAAAACGGCCCAAGCTCCCTCCCCCTCCCTTCCTGATTGGTCTTGGAAGCCACGCCTGTTTTCCCGTGCACGCGCGAGGTTCAATGGGCCAAGAAGTGACGAGGAGACATTACGGTGACAGTGTCAACAATGGAGTTATCCGAGGTAACGATGCATTTATGGTACAACATGTTTGTGTTTTTGGGGATAACACGTTTATGCAGCTAACTCTGTACTAAAATTTTAATTAAACGGGCATATCCAGTGAACATGTAGTTTTGACATAGTTTAGCATGCAACATGGTTTACTTTTATAATGCTAACAGTTACAAAGTTAGCGTACGATTTACTGTCCGGTCCTGTCTGTCATCTTTTTGTGTTTTAAACCACTTTAGATTTGGGCCTTATTGCTTATGTTTTGTTTTTTCTAATTATGTTTTATCTTTTTTGTCTTCAAAACTCTGTGAGAGACTCCACCTGCAGCATCAAGCAAACGATCTCCAAAAGCATCTGTGGCCAGAGGCAGCTGGAGACACAGCTTAGACTTTAGTGAAGAGGATTCAACCCGTGTTCATAATCTAAGAATGCAGAGGCTACACTTCGAACGTGTAAGTCCCTTCAGACGTCTGCATAACCATTTACATCAATTGTAATAAACTAACAAAACTACACTTTCTTTTTGTATAGGGAGTAGGACACATACAGAATATGACTCTGGAGATCAAGACATGTTATTCAGGGTGGAGGACAAAGACCCTGGTGTTCTGTTTGACATCACCTCTCACACTGCACCTCCTGGAAGACACTCACCCACTGAAAATCAGCCCCTCGGTGCAGATGTGCCCACTGCCGGGAAATGCCCACCTCTAGAGAACTTCATATCTAAAGTGCCACATGTGGAGACTAATTCAGACACATTTTCTGATCCTGATGGGCACTACATTGGATTTATACCACATCGATTGTAATTTACATTTCAATTGAAGTCACTTTGCTTTGTTTTATGAGAATAAAGAATGCAATATAAGACAGACTTGTACTTTCAAAGCACAACTAACATATTGCCTAAAAAAGCTCTTGCACAGAAATAGCATCTAATAACTTGTCAGGAAAACATTTGTTTACAGATATAAACAAACAATGGTCAACTATTTTTCAACAAAAACTTTATTTACAATTAAAATGACAAATTATTGATATTTCTGTGGCAATCGTTGACCTGTAAAAAAGCAAAGGATAAAGAATGTGTCATGGATGTATGCAATTTCTGTATTCCATATTGTGATAATAAATGAGTCCATACCATCTCCTTGGGTGTGTTGGAGTAACTCCTGGGTTGTTGGGGCAGGGACAGCTAAAAGCAAACCCAGTTGTCTGAGGATCTCAGTATTGCAGGGCGTGGGAGACCTTTTTTGCTGTTCAACCGTGCAGCAACAATCATTGTCTGGAGCTCTGGAATATATGAACAGTCCTTCTCAACCTTCACTGTATAAATCCTGCAGCACGTAGACTTATTATTGAATACTTTAAAAAGGTATCTGAAAGAGAGACAAAATAATGCTAAAAAAGTAATTAATAGAAAAGCAATGAAGATACATAGTTTACAAAATGTGTACATACTGTATACAATTATACACCCATCAGCATCCTTTTTGCAGGTCAGTATACATGGTGAGGGCTGCAAGTTGCATTCTTATATCCATAATGGCCGGGTCATAACTGACTCTTTTGCTGGTGTACATAAGATGACTTTGCAATGCCTCCAGCCATGCAGTTGATCTACAAAAATGTTTGCATAATTTATAGCTTCTATATATATATATTTTTTATGCAATACCTAAACTTCAGATACTTTGGTAGTTCTTTGAACCAACGTTCTTTTAGAATTACGTCCCTGAGAGTATTGTGCGCCGTTGAACCTTTCACTCTCCACTCTTTCTCCCGTCAATGTTCCACTGTAGTTGTGAAACATCCCTTTGCTGGCCAGTCTACCCAGAAAAGAAACAAAAATCAAATACATGTACAGTATAAATGCACAATAAGCATCTTTTACAAAGCTCACAATTTTACTTACTGCATGTAGCTTTTGCCCAAGTTCTTAGACCCATGCTACATATCATGTGTGCGCCACACCACTGTCTTTGTATATCCCATTTCCTGTGTCAGGTTTATAAATTCAAAAATTAAAACTATAATTGCTTTAGATGTGTCCAATTACAAGTTTCATAACATAAATACGATGACACTTACTGAAAAGAGCAGAAATCTGTGAGTGGGCATCAGTAAACACTTCTGTAATGTGGACCTCTCCCTGTGTCCTGCTCACTTATGTACTGAAGGTCATTCAGGTCTGTTTTCCTTCTCAGAGAGGCCCCTGTCCTGTGAACACAGAGTGTAAACATTAGCATTATAAATTAGCATTATGTACACAAGTTTTGGTTTAAACTTGTTTTTGTAAACACAAGCTCAAATCCTCACAATGTGGTTGTACTCCTCCTCAGGAAAACCAACTGATGGTAAACTAAACAAAAAACAACATTATTTTAATTTCATTGTCAATGACCAGTGTGACAACTACACAGATAATAAACATGTTTTACTTACTCTGCAGTTCTTGAAGAAAGGGCTTCCTCTTGCTCCAAGACGTTCAGTCCCTGTTCAAAATTGGTATCTCTACAAATACAAGAGAATAGCAGTTTATGAATAATTTTCTAAACCAATTGATTGTGGTTTTGTGGTGTTTGAGTATCTATTTTTCCATGGCTAGCATCAGTAAGGCTGTGCATGCCATTTCATTAGACTATTATCTTCAATCCACTACAGTTCACACATTGTTGGGGGTATGGGGCTTTGAATTTCAATAACATTTGTTGTCTGCCCTTTACTGTGGTGTTGAGTACTAATCTAATTTACAAAAAAACATTCTTACCTCTCAGATAAGTCCCCGTGGATGCTCGATAGCGTTGGCACAGCAGGAAATAGTTGTTTTTTTATATATAGGAGTAGATGTTGTAGCCCTGATCCGGTTTGGTAACTGGAAACATAGTTATACATATTTACACAAAATGTAACTACATTGTTCATTTCTAATTAAAAATTCTTACAGATTAAGCTATATTTTTAATCGCATTTCCTTCAAAACACATATGTAGCCCGCTGGCCTTCAATCATTTATCATACAATAAACATCAGATGTTAACACTACATTTAGAGTTTGGCATTAGACCTACTGCATGTCTGCACGTCTCCAAATCTCAATGCTACATTTGATGTAATGCCAGTATGCACAGAAATATACATAGTGAAGACACGTGCGTGTAAAGTTGTGAAAACATCCGTGGTGACCAGTGTCATTGTTTACAGTAGGCTAACCTTATAGCTTTATAACGCGATGCAAACAGTTCATAGTTAGCTAGCGTATTAGCGCTTAGAATTTGCAAAAAGCCTAATCACGACGGACGCACTAAATTCAACAAATTGTCGCCATGAATACTTCAAAGTGTCATGCATTCACCTGTACATAAGAAACGTTGCCAACTCTTCATCTGTTCTTTCGTTGAGCTCACGAAGCTCCGTCCATCTGTTGAACGACTCTCCGATATAAACTCCACATCTATCTTGCATTAGTCTTTCTGCTAGATGGGCTTTTGAACCATTTAAATTTCTTTTGAGAAGTAGCAGGCAAGCAGTCGTAGCTTCTGTCCGTGTGCAGGATGTTGTTGCAGCGGCGCTCCGGGGTAATGGCGGAAGATACAGGTAGCAGAAACAGAAACACTCTCTGCGGCTGCGCGTGCTCAGTTATCGGGCACGAGCCTACAGCGCGCATGAAGTGTCAATCATCGTCTTACTCGCATTTTATTGGTTAACGCCATCGGCGAGGGGACTCTTGAGTAGTTGCTGAGATCAGAGAAGGAGGGACTTAACAAAAATATAATAATACATATTTTTACTTACTTTATATCAACACTTAAGGCCAGAAGGTCAATTTTGTACATTTCTTAAAATTTGTAATACATTTAGAAATCCAGACTATCACTTTAAGTATCCAGGCAAACATAATGTCCAAATAAGCATCAGCAGTAGGTGGCGACGAGCGGCGCGGGTGTCCCCTGTCCTTAGACTCTCCAGCACGGCAAGGAAAACGAAGAAACCTTGGGGAGAACCACAGAAGGAGAGATCCACTCCCATGGACGGACAGGCTATAGAGACCCAGGGCCGATGGAGTCCCTTCAGCAGACGGGCCAAGATCGAGACCGTCCAGTCTTTGTTGTCAATCCAGTAGGCAGGGTTCCTCCGTTCAGCCGGGTTGAGCTGCTTTTTAGTTTTTTTTTTGAGCAATTTTACATTCATTTTGTCTTTCAAAATGTATACAATTCCGGATGCTCAAAATGGAGTAGGCTGAAGCAACAAGCTTATAAGTGCCTACCCCGTGTTCAACTCAATATACATTTACATAACATAATCAATTGTAAGTTCTAAATTACATCGACTTTAGGTACAACAGATACAGATTTATAACGATACAATCATCAGCTTCAGACGTAGCAAAATTTGCCAAGAAGAGCATTTAAATGCCGTACATTTGTTACAGATATCTGCAGAATTTAAAGGAAAAAGAACAATTGATAGGACAAAGTATATCTAAAAAAGAATTACGTTGTTAATCTGACTTTTAAAGGTGTGATTGGACATTAATCCAAGGTTTATACTGTAGTTCTTTCTGATCTATATTCCAATGTCAGTCCAATGGTGTTTCTGTTTATTATATTAAATTTTTGACATTTCTTATCACACGTTTGACTTGTGTAGGGACAGGCATATTGTATTCTGTGTGTTATAATTTCTTTTGGTCCTGTTATTTTCCCTGTTGTCATTCCCATCTCCACTACAGTTTTTATGTTTATTATTATTTTCCCTGTATAGTGTTGCGCGTTAAAAAGCTAGAGCGTAGAATGGGCCAGTTGAGAGTTGGCGATAGCCCCCATTCAAAAAGCCCTCACCCAGCTACCCTATCCTACAACTTTATGGATGGTCTTTGTGTCCTATACTACGGGATGCGTTAAAACGGACGAGGCTTTATGAGCCTGTTGGCCAGGGGAGGGTGTCCCTCTGACCAACAGCCCGGTGTCTCGACTTCCCTTGTTTACTTGTGTATTGTTTTGTAGATATAGGAATGACAACAACTGATAACAGCTGCATTAGTTTACAATTTACAATTTCTCCACTATATAAGAGTTAATTATTTTAGCTTTAAGCTTTCTTTTAAATAGAAATAATGATGAACAGGACTTAAGCTCATCCTCCAAACAGTTCCACACATTCACACCTTGAAACGACAGGCTTCGTAATTTAGCATCTGTTCGCGCTATCGGTTTTGCAAACATAAATGATCCTCTAAGTTCATACGGTGTACTTTTTATTTCAAACAAATTCTGCACACAATCTGGAACCATATTGTTTTTTATTTTATACATTAGATTGCTAATTTTATACTCAACTAAGTCATTAAATTTCAAGACTTTGGAGCTGATAAACAGATTATGAGTATGTTGATTGTAATCGGCTTTATTAATGAGACGGACAGCACGCTTTTGCAGTATAATAATTGGCTGTATGGTCGTTTTATAGGTTTTCCCCCATATCTCAGCGCAGTACGTCATATAAGGCAGTATCAACGTATTATATATGAGATGCAAGGACTTAGGACATAGCATGTGTTTAGCTTTGTGTAAAATTCCAAGTGACCTGTACATTTTTGATTTAACATGGGCCACATGGGGTTGCCAATGTAGTTTATTATCAATAATTACGCCCAAGAATTTATTGTCATAGACCTGCTCTAATTGAACATTGTCTATTGTAATTTTGACATGTTGATTTATTTTCTGGTTGCTAAATACCATAAATGTTGTCTTGTTAACATTTAATGAAAGTTTATTGATATCAAACCACTTTTTCAGGGTCTTTAATTCTGTTTCCACTGTGTGAAGAAGTTGAGTGATATCCTTTCCAGAACAAAAATATTGGTGTCGTCTGCAAATAAAATGAAATGAAGAAGTGTAGAGACTTTACAGATGTCATTTATATAAAGTAAGAATAATTTTGGTCCTAGTATTGAACCCTGTGGTAATCCATATGTTATCCCTTCTAGCTCTGATTTTTCATTTTGTAGTTGTACATATTGATATCTGTTAGAAAGGTAGTTCTTTATCCAATTATTTGCAATCCCTCTGATTCCATAACGCTCTAGTTTTTTAATAGAGTGTGGTGGTCAATGGTGTCAAACGCCTTTTTTAAGTCTATAAATATTCCAATTGAATGTTCTTTCTTTTCTATCGCTCTTGTAATTTTTTCAACCATTTCCATTATTGCCATTTCTGTTGATCTATTTTTACGAAATCCATATTGATTGTCAGTCAAAAGTGTGTGTTTGTCAAGAAAATTAGACAGTCTTTGCTCGTAAAGCTTCTCTAGTATTTTTGAAAACTGAGGTAGGAGGGAAACAAGGATTGTCCGGAAACAAACCAGATTGTAGGGATAGATTATAGATGTAGGTTAGTGGTTTTACAATATAAGCAATAGCATCTTTTATTAGTTTCATATCTATGTCATTATAATCAGTAGAATTTTTGCTTTTAAACATTTTAACAATTTTTAACACCTCATGTTCCTCCACCTGTTCTATAAATAATGTATTTATATTATTGTCAATGAGCTCTAATCCTACTCCTTCTTTTGATTTGGGCTCTTTTATTGTTTTCGCAAGATCACTTCCCACCTTTGCAAAGTATTTATTGCATTCATTGACAATTAAGTTCTTTTTAAAGATAGTATGATCTTCATTCTTAAAATATTCAGGATATTCTGTGTTCTCCTTTTTTCCTTTAATAATATTGTTTATTACTTTCCAGGTTCCCTTGGTATTACCTTGATTTCGCTGTAGTAATTTATTATGATATTGTTCTTTGCTCATCCTCAGTATTCTTATTAGCTTGTTTTTATATTTTTTATACCTGCTTTCTGCTTTTAAAGTTCTACATTTGACAAACTGTCTGTATAATAGGTTTTTCTTTTTAATTGCACACTGTAGCCCTTTTGTTATCCAAGGTTTTGAATCAAACTTTTGCATTTTTTGCATGCCAACTGGACAGTGTTTGTCATAGATAAATGTAAAAATGGACAAAAAAGCATCATAAGAGTCATTTGGATCACTTTTTGTATACACCTCTTCCCAGGATTGCTTACTTAATTCATTTTTTAATGCATTTACGGCAGCTAATGTTTTACGTCTCACAAATTTGCAATTTTCTGGCTGTTGCTTAGTATTTGTAAAAAGTTTTGCAGTGTCACGAAAACAGGTAGGTGATCACTAATGTCTTTTATCAGAAGCCCGCTAGTTATTGTTCTGCCAGTTATGTTTGTAAAAATGTTATCAATTAAGGTTGCACTTTCAGTTGTTATTCTTGATGGTTTTAGTATTGTAGGGAACAGCCCTAAGCTGTACATGGAATCCATGAAGTCCCTGTTGCTCTTCCATTTATCAACCATCATTAAATCGATGTTGAAATCCCCACATACAAACCTAAGATTCTTTATTTTCCCTATGCCAAGCAATTCCAACAAATTGTTATTAAATGAATCAATACATGAGCCGGGGGTTCGATATACACAACTTATTGTAACTTTTTGTGTTTTTTTTACAACCATTTCTACTGTAATACATTCCATGACACTTTCTACTGTTGTTGACATTTCTTGCACTATATTACATTCATAATTATTTTTCACATATATTGCAACTCCCCCTCCTCTTTTGTTGTTTCTGTTTAATGCAAATAATTCGTATCCTTCTAGTTGTACGTCTTTTTCCTTCTCCTCATTAAGCCATGACTCTGATATAGCAATAACGTCAAACTTATCGAGCTGACTTAAGCATTCTCTAATTTCCAAAAAATTGGCTTGAAGGCTGCGACTATTAAAATGGATGAGTGACAGCGCATTGTTTGTTGTAATGTTGGATCGGAAATGATCCGGTGTGTAGTACTCACAGTTACAGGTGTTATTAGAGTAAAAGTTAGCTTCTGGATCGATGTCCTTTTCCATGTCGTACAGTTTGTAGTCAGCTGCGTTCCCATTTAATATTCCATCTGCGGTAATATCCATGCTCGTTCGGTTCTCCGGTCTCCGACGTAGTTCGCCATAGTTATCTTCTTTCATTTGTTGGTTTCTTTTGTGGTGCATAATTCATCTGGATGTTTGTTGTTACGCCTCCTTTATGGAAGTCGTTTGTAGCTTTCCAGATCATGTTGGTGTTTGACCCATTTAACTTTGACTGCGTCCGGGGAGTCATCATTAAGTCGGATCATAACTTTGCAGTTCCTGGTCCAAGTGGCAAGTATTTTGTTTTGCTTACGGAGAATGCGTGCCTGTCTTGCTATTTCAGCATTCCTTTTAGTGAGATGCTCATTTATGTAAACACCAGTGCCAGCGAGCTTCTTTGCGTCTTTGAGCAAGTCCACTTTGTGTTTCCGATTTGCAAATCTCACTATAATGTTTGGCCTATCGCTATCCTTTTTGGGAAGGGTGTGACAAGCAGCAATGTGTTCGCTTCCTATACGCATGTTGTGCTTTTTAAAGAAGTTGACAACTTGTTGTTCCAAAGTTTGTAGCTCTTGGAGCGGTGCGTCCTCGTCTTTGGCTATGTTTGAAGCTGCTCTCGCGTATGTTCTGTGACGCGTCTCCAATCCAGTGATTATCAAATCATCCATACGTGTGTATTGTTCCAAATCGTCTAATCTGTTCTCCAATGATTCAATTTTCTTGTCCTTTTCATCGATTATGAATTTGAGGCGTTTTACCTCCAGTAAGCCCATAAGTTTGGTTTGCTGTGTTGCTACCTTGCTAAGCTCCTCCGACATGAAATTGAGCGAATTCTTGATTTCCTCCATCTCTTCTGGTCTGATCTTTGGCGGCATTGTTTTACGACAATTTTCTCCTTCAGATTAATGCGTTTGATGAGTTTTTTGTTTTGTTTTGTTTTTTTCCCCTTGGTCAGGGAGCAGCGCGACGGAATCCAACAAACTTTACCAAACAGATTCGCCTCTCTTTTTCAATAAGAGAGGGAGAAAGGGGCGGTTCCTCCACTCGATCTAGACAGACACTCCCGAGGGGGAGTGGGACAGGAGACACCGTGTGAATAGTAATGAACAGACTACAGATAATCTAAATATTGTATCATAATGAGACAGTAAGAAGAAGAAGAGGATAGCGCTCAGTGTTTCTTCTAAGGCAGCTTTACTTCAGGCTGTGGGTTAGCGCTTTACCTAACTGACCTGATCGTCAGTGTTAATTTTGACAACATATTTTAATTTAGTTTTAGTCTTTTGACGAAAATGTAATTAAATTTTAGTCGAGATTTAGTCAAAAAATATCTTCAATTTTAGTCTAGTTATAGTCGACTAAAATTGCAAGTAAATTTAGTCGACTAAATTTAAGACAAAGACAAAGAGCGGAGCCAAACCCTTTATGGCTTTAAATGTGAGGAGCGGGATTTTAAATTTGATTCTAAACTCAACAGGAAGCCAATGGAGAGACTGCAGGTTGAGGCGACCCAATTCCAAAGCTGGGAAGGTCGCATTTATCCGACACACGTCACCAATGCACTACAGATGCCATTCATTCTGCATTAAAGTAGACGGGAGCAGACAGGAAAACTACACGTGCACTTGTTATGAATGAAGTTAGTGTGAATGAAGCCGCTCAAACCCCCTCTCCACCGCGGACATCCACAGCGGCACGTTTCTCATTAAAGACATCTCTGCGTCTGCTCCACAAAAGTCCATAGTCCAAAGAACTGTCTCTCTCCCTTCTTAAAATGATTAGGTAATTAATGTAGTGGCTCTGTTCGCTTCCCAGAACTTAAACATTGCCAGATCCACGGCGCTGTTTCCTGTTTACTTCCCCAAACAGCAGTGCACGACACATTCAAGCCGCATCTCGTTCAGATAGGAGATCACACACAGGTCGCAATTGAGAGTAATATGAACGTAGTGACTGGTGGTTTTCTGCAGAGATGGAGATTGGTAGATTGAGCACAGTCAACCTCTGGGCTGTTATCAAATAAGCTAAAGTTAATTTGTACTGAAAGTCTCCTCTGAAGTGTCCTGAAAAGCCGGAGTTATGTAGGGAAACGCCTGGCTGTTTGGATGCACTAACAGCCAATGCTTAGTAGTGAAATTTCTGTCTCATGCAGAGATCGAGATGCTGGTGGACGACCCCAAAGACTACGAGGAGCTTCATGAGATGGTTCTGGACCAGGACCTGTGCATCCACATCACTGAGGACATGCTCACCATGTCCCCGGACAGCACCAACGGATACTCAGGTCAGTGGATGATTCTTCACTGTTATTGTGTGTCATTTTGCATTTGAATCTAAAGGGATGTGATTTTTTTTCCCTCTCGATTTTCAGGGCTTATTGTGAAGGACATCAGCTCGTCCACGTCCAGCTCCTCAGAGACTGTGGTGAAGATGAGAGGACAGAGCATTGAGTCTCTGCCACAGGTAACAACATCAACAAGTTCAGTCCCGTCTTAATCCAAGTTTAGACCTACTACTTTCTAGAGCTTTTTCAACATTTTCCAACTAAAAATACTACTTTTAATTGCAAAGAAATGATGACGGGTTCTCGGCTCAAACCATTAACCCAAAGGTCTAAATAAACTGAAAGAAGTGCATCACATGGAGCAAATAACACGATTGAAAATGAAAACTGAATTATTTGTGGACAACTGGTCTTTAATTGCGCTTCAAAAAGAAAAAAAACTGTAGACAAACACAGTGGTCTCAAGGAATAGGCCGAAACGTATGCTAAAACAGGAAAATGTTTGCTAAACCCATACCATGGCTGTTAGTGCTAGATCGTCTGCTCGGAGGGACGGTCTGCTGTGATTTTATATAGCTCTGAGTTGGTTTGTCTAAAATAAAAATAACCCTAATCCTAACCTTAAGGTTTACCATTTACTTGGCCCTAACCTCACAGCGGACCGTCCCTCCCGAGCCGACGATCTAGCACTAACCTACCATGGCTGTGGAAAGCAAGAGATTCGAGGTAACAAAATTAGACTAAAGCCATCGTTCCACATAGCGCGAACCGGCCGCGCACGCCACGATCTACGTGCACGTATCGACACAACCCCGCAGACCTTCTGTTTCCACCACACAGACATGCATTTGTTGTGGGCGGAGCCACACGCTGTACAGATCATCATTAAAAGTTTTTAGAGCCGCGATGAGAACAAATGTGGACAAATGTTGTCATCTGGTGGGAGTTATGGAATCATTCAGAGGAGCCAAGCTGTATTAAAACAGAAAAGAAACTTCTAAACTATGAAGGTAAGCTACATGCAAATGTTATGCTAACACCAGCTAAAGCTGCGCTAACAGCGGCTAAATGCTATTATCAGCAAAATCTCCTTTCAGCACAGCGGTATGATGTTGTGAAATATTAAATCCGTACGACCTGCGTGTCAATAAGCCCAATGCCCATCTCGACTGCGCATGCGTGGGTCAATCAGGCTCCTAATTTCGGCCCAAACAAACCTCCGTAGGCAGGAGCGGACCATCGCGGACAGGGGAACGACAGGACCTGGGATCAGCCCGACACAGACACCCTCACTTTTTAAATCATTTGAATTCGTCTTGTAATCACAGGGAAAAGTTCCAAAATGGTGTTGATGTTAAATCTAGTGGGTAAATGTCCGTCTGTCAAATTAGCGACTGATTAGCTTTGTTGTACCATCAGATCACTCGTAAAAAAAAATTAAAGTACATTTAGATGGGAGAGCCTATGTGTGTATGTGGATCTCTCTGGTCACAATTAAGAAAAAGATTGTCTACTGTCCACCTCCTTATTGACAAAAAAAAGATGGAATCTATGTATTTATTTCTCATTTCAGTTTAAATCTTGTCAATATCGGCGACATGAGGCCACAGTTTCAGATCCTGGACTTTGTCCAACAGTCGCCTTCAAGGGTCACAAATGTTTTTCTGACATAGTTATTTCATAGTTATTCCAACCATATGAACAAGGACTGGTCGTCACTTTTAACAGCATCTCTTCGTATGAATGGCAGTTTCGTTTCTGACTCTCCGTACGCAGCTCCGGTTGTAAAAATAGACTTTAAGCTAAAATTGTAACAGGCTCCATGGCGACGACAAAAACGCAACTTTCCAGCGGTTAAAACGCTCCAAATCAGAGCTTTCTTCATTGCTTTACGCTAACTATCATTATTGTTTGGTAGCCAAAAGACATTCCATTACCCGTAATGCAACGGGCGAGCCGAGATGGGCATTGGGCTTATAGTGAGGGCTGTCCACTGTCTCATTGCCAATCAGAGGCCAGAGTCTGTTCACATCACATCAGACACGGGTTAGCGCGCTTTGGCCACAGCCAGAGGTCAGTCTCAAAACCTATACCTGGTCAGACCGGTTTGGCCCTGGCCTTTGTTATGGAAAAACTCGACAAAGCGGGTGAAAGAGCCATTTTGCTGACACGCGCCTGCATGTGGAAAAGAGCCTTAAAAGTCCTTTATTGACATGGACCACGCCAACGCGCTTCGACTAGCGTCTTCATCAGGGCGTGATGAAGAGCGTGATTTAAATTGTATTTAAATTGTAATATATTAGATTCTATTTGTTTTTGTGTAAAATTCTATTGTTATGTTATGTTGAAGATTTCAAATAGAAAATAAAAAAGCGCAGAAAAATCAACAAAAACATGACAGAAAAAAGCGATTTAAAAGGATGAGAACAACAAAAACAAAAACAAAATGTGACAAAAACACGACAAGAGAGTCACGAACAAGAAAGCAACGAAAAAGTGACAGAAATGCGATGAAAAAGTGGGAAAAAAAGTTACGATCAGTTTTTAGCTTTCAAATGAGGCGTTACACTAAGGCTGTAAGCTCCAGTCCAGAAGCTTTTAGATTTGGGTAAAGCTGAACTGGTTAATAAATAGGAACTAAGCACAGGAAATGCATTTTGAGGGGCAATCCTTGTGCTAAGATGGAAAATAGTAAAATCTAATATTGTTTCCTCTCGTCTCCGCAGCAGTCCGTCTCCCGAAAGCCACAGTCGTCCACGGACCGCCACAGCCAGTCCCTGGACGACATCCGCCTGTACCAGAAGGACTGCGTGCAGTGGGCGGAGCTGTGCCAGGACACGGCGCACAGCTACACCTTCGGCTGCGCCCAGGAGCTCAGCGACGGGTGCAACTCGCAGGGGCTGAGCGAGCAGTGCGCCAGCATCCGGAACGACCCGCAGCCCTTCGCCATCAAGAGAACCAGCAAGTATTTCTCCCTGGATCTGACGAGCGAAGAGGTCCCCGAGTTTGTGGTGTGAGGAGGACGACAAAATGGACCGTGACTCAGGGTGGACCTAAGGGAGAATACGGACGCTCAGGAATTAGTTTTGATAAAAGATTGTTGGAGTGGCAAATCCCAAAACATAGCGGTCTAAAGAGCTACACATGGCTAAAAGTGAAGTCTTAATGAATTTAAATGATTGGAATTAAGATTATTTTACCTTAATCTGAGCAATATTGACTTGCCAGGTAAAAAAAATCTGCCAATTAAATAGGTATTTTAAATCACTAAAGTGAGATCTCAAAGAGCAGTACGGTGTTGTTTTCCTTATTTGAAGTGCTTAAAAGCTCCACTGACAGATTAATCAAAGGCAGATATATTTATTACAACAAAATGACGCTTATTACCGATGACTTTTAGCAGTGATACGAATATCTCTCAACATTTTAACCTTTTCGAGACAAAGGTTTTGGTTCTGGAAGACGGATTTTTCAAAAGAAATTCTCGAGACTTTTACCCAGGGAGAATACGAGGGATATTTGCGATCACAGGTTTTGTTTTGTATTTACTTTCTGGACTCACTATTGATTTGGGATTTGTTTGAAAACCAGACGCCCTTTTTCCATTTTTTCCTCAAGAATGGACTCGTTTCGGAGGAGTCGAAGTCCCATTTCAGCGAAGAAGTGAGCAAAATGTGGAACTTGTGACTGAATTATTTGTGACTTCTGAACAATAAACACTACAGTAGCCAAACCCAGGCTGCTCCTGCGAGAGGAAACTAAAGGGAACAATTTATATATAATAAAAAAGATCTTAATATTCAAATTTTTTAATCTTTTGCTTTAAGAGTTTTATATATTCACAAACAGAGAAGAGAAACCTATGAGCTAACAACCAAAGAGACGTCTGTGCATCTACAACATGACTGAAGCTTTCGGGTTTGAGGGAAAACGGACCTTTGTGAGATTCTTACCCACGATGCATCGCGCAAACGCATCTAAACCAGTGTTGCCAACTCATCCGGATCATGTGACCACAACAACCTGACGTGCCTTTCTCTGTCTCTCTCTGTTTATATGCAGATCTCAAACTAAAGCTGCAAAAGGAGCCTCCCCAAGAGCTTAAACTTTAATATGAATCTATATTTGAGTAGTTTTGACTATGCTGTGTTCCAGGCAAATGGAAACTGGTAACTAGTACATTTCCGAACTCCAACTTAGAAAATGCCTTGAAACGCCGCTCGAACTGGTAAATTAGCCATAGACTGTAAAATGAGGAATGGACTGAGGGAGTGAGGTTCCCCCTTAGCAGAAGCTCGTTCATGCTGCAATTTGACTGGGTTTTTGGAGCCAGCTTTATTATTTAGACTAAGGCAAAAAGGAAAATAACAATAGTGAAAGGATGATATAAGGACAATGTTGTGCATGTTAACACGACTTAAAGAGGGGCAACAAAGTTTCACTGGAGCATCCATAGGAGCCAGGAACTTTTATTTATTATATTTATTTATATGGGCGGCACGGTGGCGCAGCGGTTAGTGCTCGTGCCTCACAGCAAGAAGGTCCCAGGGGCCTTTCTGTGGAGTTTGCATGTTCTCCCCGTGTCTGCATAAGTTTCCTCCGGTTTCCACTACCACTAAAAACATGTTACCTTGCCAGCAAGCTGAATTCTCACGGTATTTGTGAGTTTACAAACACATGAGAATCCCATCTTGAACTGCTCCAGCCTTCACCGTTCAGACAGAACCAAAATTGGTTCTGGCAAACAAGACACTAATTAACAACGCAGCGATGCCAACAAAAAACACGAGGTGCTGCAACACTTAACACAAACACACACAACTTTTTGCAAAACTAAACATTGAATGGATTTGCAACATTCTTGATCTAATCAGCAGCAACTGCTGCTCCAAACGTACAACGTCTCCCCGAACAATTCAAGCCGGTGCAGTCCCAGATTGATGTCAGTGCTAATGTTATTGGCGCTGTTATATCAATCTGGCCTTTGCCAGGTTAAAAACATGTACAATAGGTTCCCCTCTGGGGCCAGGACTCCCCTGACAAAGAGATTCCTAATCTCAATGGGAATTTCCTGGTTAAATAAAGGATAAATAAATACTTAATAATAATAAATAATTAAAAGAGGGTCTAAACCGTTTCAGTAGAGAGTCCATAGGAACCAGGAACTTCCGGAGCCATTTCCTTACGGTTACAGGAAGAAGTCGGCCACAGTCAGTTCATTCTTAATTTTACAGTCTATGATTAGAGGTCCAGGTTCAGATCATAGCTGTCAAGTGTCCCGTTTTGGCCGGGAAACTACCGTCTTTTAACCCATCTTGGAGCTTGGTTGTGATGGGACGGCTCACAGCAGGTGCCGCGGGTTTCCCTTATTTTAAAATATTTCAAATTTGTAATATACCTCCTTATGTGAACTTTTCTTAATCTGCTGGGAAGTAAAAGTATCATTTGTAACTAGTCAAAAATATGTGAAGTCAAGTCACTTTTCAAGTTAAACTGGACAAAATAAGCTTATTTCAAGTAATTTTTCTCATGTGGATGTCCCCTTTTTGCAGCGCAAATCAGCCTCGACAATCAGCCACAGCACACATGCATTTGAAACAGAAAAATCTCCATCTTTGAGCGTCTTAAACGTCAATGATAGAATGAGGTCGGGATTTGCAACTTGCCTGGACTTGTGTGCGCTAAGAAGGAAAGACTCGCTACTGCTCAAAATGCATACTTCCTCTGAAAAGTGTCAATTCGTCAAGCATACTTTATCTTTGGTTATGAATCTGCTTTTTAAATGCTTTTTGTAAACTGGAATATGTTACTGTTGTTGTAAAATATTTGTTTTATCAATGTCATGTCCAAACTCGTCGCAGTTTGAAAGTTCTCGCAAAATGTATCAGAGCAGTATTAAACGGTCAGGCGATTTTTCAGACTTTGTGAACAAGAAATACAGGTTTTTGTTGTTTTACGTCACTACTAAGTTGTGCTCATGGACATTTCCACGTGACGGGTCTAATTTAAAGTGGACATGTCATGCATATAGAGCCTAAAAATAGACTTTCAAACATTATTTTGGGATCCTCAGCTTTGATATTTTACGTTTTATAATTTGAAAATATGTCTCTGTAAGAATTAAATAGTAATAATGAAATGCAGGCGAAAGAGCTGGTAAAGATCTTGACTGTGGCTCCTCCTGCTGGCAGCTATAGGAATAATTTTCTTAAATAACTCCCAGGTTGGATGCGGCGTGTGAGCAGCTCCAGCATTACGTGATAAACACACTTCGAGCACAGAATGGCTCAAATCGATCATGTTGAATTATGACGTATGAAGTGTAATCAGGAAGTACAGAACGAGGCGCTGACACTGTAGAAGAAGAAACAGCTAAATTTAACAGCTTTGTCCGAGGATTAAGGCCCAATCTCAATTCTCTTTTCTACCCCTACCCCTTACCCTAGCCCTAGCCCTTGCCCTTTCCCTACACCCTGAAACCAAGGGCTAAGGGCGAGGGTTGAAAATACCACCCTAAGAAATGGGACAGCCCTCCATTTGACTGCATTTACTATTAACACAGATGATTTATGTAAAATAATAATAATAATGAACAAAATAAAAGCAAGCCTACTTGTCTATAGAGCATGTTTCTACTGAACCAGTTTATCACTTGACTGATGCTATTTTGTAACACCTAAACAACAGGACTCGGTCTCAGCCCAAACCCAACAGATTTTCATCTATTTCTGCTACATTCTCCTTCCCCCTGTCCGTGTGTTGCTGCTTTTACCGCGGGGTCGCTGTGGCTGCAGCCAGAGCTGCGAGAGATCAGCTCATCCGCTCCTGTAGCGCACTCAGCGGGGACAGGCAGAGGTAGACCCGCTCGCACTGCGCACAGGGCGGGGACAGGCACCCGCAGCCTCCGCACTGAGCCCCGGGCCTGAGCGGAGGCTGCCGAGGTGCGCTCAGACCGGGGACAAACCGCCTCGGACCCGGGTTCAGAGCACAGCGGCGCGGGGAGAAATCGAGCGCAGCAGCGAGGCACTGAACCCCGTGTGTCATGTCAATAGCGACGTATCAAAAGTTTGGGAGCGTTCGCAGCAGCAAAGCGAAAACGTAGAACTGACACGTTTATAGCAATGTACTGTTCTAATTGTTGCACAAAGCGAATAAAGTCATGAACGAAGCGTTCTGCAACTTTATAAATGTTGTAAGAGTGCTTAATGATGATATTCGTGAATTCATTTCGCTGCTTATTTCCGTGTTTTGTCAAACTCCTCCTACCCCTTCGTCTGAAGTGTGCATCTGAAAAACCCTCGCTGGAAGGGCTATGTGGCCCTCTCCCTCACCCCTACCCCTCACTGCAAAATAGAATTGGGACACCCCTTCGTCTCTCGTGAACGCGCACAACGAAGGGAAAGGGCTAAGCGGAGGGCTAAGGGGGAGAATTGAGATTGGGCCTAACTCAAAATTGTGTAAATGTTGTCAAACTCTACTCCAGAGCTGTCTTTGACGAGGGACAACGTTAAAACATGGTTTAAACCTTAAGTCTATTTTGCATGATATGTCCACTTTAAAACAAAGAAAATGCATGTACAAGTAAACCGGAGTATCGAAGTAGGCCCTGGGATAATTATGTTATTATTTTACTTCCTTATTGGAAAGGGAAAAAGGAAAAGCAACATGTTGGGGAAGAAACTAGCCAGACAGAATAGATAAATAGGTTAGTGCGAGAGTTCAACCCCTGAAGAGGTGTTTAAAAGGCCTTTTTACATTTCTTGAATTGAATTATCCATCCATCTTCTTCCACTTGTCCGTTGCCGGGTCGTGAATCACATTGCACCCGCCCCTATGGCTCCTCCTGCAGGTGGTGGGTCCACAGAAGGACGGCCTCATGGTTCTAACCGGTGTTGTTGGTCTCTCATAAGGGGCTTCTGAACCGCTTTTTGTCTGACCCGTCACCTAGGACCTGTTTGCCATGGGAGACCCTACCAGGGGCACGAAGACCCGACAACAGAGCTCCAGGATCATTCGGGGGCTCAAACCCCTCCACCACGTTAAGGTGCCGGTTCCAGGAGGGGGAATTGAATTATGTATTCTCAAAATACAGAATCCAAATGTTAAATGTTTTGCACCTTAAATTATTATAAACGCCAAGTACATTACACAGAAGGGGGTCCCGAGTTGTTTGTTGACTGATTTTCAGGGTCGCGGTCTGAAAAGTTGGGGAACCTCCGCTCTAAGGGACAGCGATTCTCCGGTTCACCTGTTTGTGCACTTTTCTCTTCGGATGAAGTGGCGAAAACTGAAAACAATTCATTTCAGCGTCATAGACTGAAACCAAATGTACTTTTATGATTCTGAACAACTGCAAACTGCTTTTCGTTTATCAATGATCCTGTTGGTTTACTGTGCTTTCCTACATTCTTTGCGATGCATCCATAATTATTAAGCATCGACGAACAAAGTAAAACCTATATTTAATAACAATACTTTGATACTGTTATATATATATATATATATATATATATTTAAACAGCGTTTATTTCTTACAACTTGTGTAATTATTTGTTTTAAGAAGTTGTATTTTGTTTCTCCTACAGTGTGTGTATATTAAAGGTACACAGCCATAACTCAAGAATCTTCATGTTTGCGTCTTCAAGTCCTAATTTTTTAACACTTTTGGGTGAACTGTGTCAGAGTTTGCGTGTCCATATCGAAGTCCTTTCCGTGAAAGGATGTGCTTTTCCCTCTGTTTGTCTGTTATAAGTTGTGTCATGTCTGTGCCTTTTGGTACTAAATGCTACCCTCGATATCCAATAAACCGGTACAGCCACGCGGTCTCACGTTTGGTTATTTCATCTGTAATGTCACCTCTTAACCAAGTGCATTTTCTACAGTTCACCCACATCTAAAAGCTTCTTAACTGGAGCTTACAGCCTATAGGCCACTGCTCCCTACGGGTCGTCCAGTGGTGTCGAGGGATGGGTTAAATGCAGGGGACAATTTTCAATACCAGAACTTTAATGATACTTGGTTTTCGATACCGATACCTGAACGATACTTTGTCCGATACCCATATTAATATGTGTCATCTAGAACCAGAAAACAGAACAGTAATGTGCAAGATCTGCAAATTTACAATATCGGGTTAATCTCCCATGTCAAGAAATGTGTGAAAAATTAAGAATAATTTGGGGAAAATTTGGGCGAAATTGTGATAAAAATTTGGTAAAAAATGGGGGGAAATAGGAAAAATATTCATAAAAAATTGGGCCAAAAATCTGAATAAATTGTTGTTTTTTTAAATAGGAAAAATGGGGCAAACATTGGGGGATAATATGTACAAAAAAGGGCAAAAAAGGGAAACAAATTATTTGAGCTGAAACAATCAAGTCACTTTCTTTAAATCAGTACTAAGTAACTCTTGCCCCCTAGAGGCCATACGCGCAATTGCAGGTGTCGTAGCATGTTGCGATTTTTTAACTTATTAATTGTCCGTGAGAGTAAATACTACGCTGACAGAAAAAGCGAAGGGAGAGAGAGATATTGTACATCCAATTACACAATGGAAATAATTTTTTTCACTCAAACTTTGCTGTAAATACTGTTTAAAGTGGCGCTAGCCTGCAGTTAGCTTTGCCCGTTAGCCTGTTAGCTTCTTCTTTGTGAAAACCATTGATTTGTCCCAGTTTTACTCGTAATCTGTCCCAGTTGTCCCGGTTTTGGCCAATGTAGTCCCCGAAATAGCATAGCCTACACTTGAAAATTAATGTCTTTGGCCCATGAGAACATCAATTACTAAGTGTAAACCAACCTGAAGCTGAAAATTGCTACAAATCATATAAGAACAAATTAACAAATATTATAAGAGTAAACAAGAAAAAGTACTACACAGATAGATTAAATGAGAATAG
>VHKM01000443.1:600000-760000 GCA_007210695.1 Neogobius melanostomus | reverse complement strand
AAATAAAAACAATAACATTACATTTAACATTTGTAGGATAGCAAATCATAAACAAAGGAACATAGGGCAGTAACAAGTAACAACAAATAATGAAGAACAATAAAAAACAACAACAGCAAAATAAAGAAACAACAACAAAAGAATGTGCTACAACTCATATCTAAGAAATATAAACTTTTTTTTAAATGTACCAGGTTATTGCAAAGTTTGATGTTTTGATCTAGATTATTCCATATTTCAACACCACGTCTCATGAGGCACATGCTTTTCATAGTTGTCCTTGAGTACTGTTTATCGAAGCTCATCTTATCTCTCAAGTTGTATTTGACTTCTCGTTTGCAGAACATATTTTGTATACTTTCAGGAAGCGACTTTTGTGAGGCTTTGAGCATGATTTGAGCCATCTTAAATTCAGTAAGGTCTTCAAATTTCATTGTTTTTGATTTAAAAAATAAAGGATTTGTGTGTTCACGGTATCCAGCTAAATGGATTATTCTTATTGCCTTTTTCTGAACTTTAAACAATGGGTCAAGATTACTTTTATATGCATTTCCCCAGGTTAAAGGCAAACCAACTAAATATTAAAGACCTTTTCTTTTGGGTCAGGCAGTGTATAATCGAGAATGTACAAGCATTTTAAACAATAATGTGTCACGTCAGAAGTAAACAATATGTTTTTGAATTAACAGTGTAGTACTTTCATCACACAGCCAGGAGTCCATTGTTTTGGTTTGTATTACTTGATAAGTATAATCCATTTTTATTTTATATTAAACAATGGACAAACACACTGTTGTCTTACTCTCCAATATTCCCTTATCAAAGCAGCAAAGCATTACATGTACACTTCGTGCCTCTTGTTGTGGCTGTGTAAGGCCTTTCTATGTAGAGTTTGTGTGTGCTCATGGGTGCTCTTGCCTCCCCCCCAAATCGACCCAAAACCTGCACAATAGGCTAATCTTCCAGCTTGAAACTCCTTACCGAGACACTGGCTCAGGATCTGGAGAATGACCCCAGGGCGTTGCACTTTGGTCGCCCTATTATCGGGAACAACGTTTTTACTTGAAACATCTGCGCTCTCCGTTGTGTAACGCTTAATTGGAGCGTCGGGGTTTGAAAAGATAACGTGAGCTACCAAAGTCAAATGCTGCAATTATTTTTGTACTCTAAGGCAGTGTTACTTGGAACTATTTCAGATTGAAAAAAGGGGACATTTTACATAATTTTTTGTCGGAAAAACTATATTTTTCAGTAAAATGTGTTGCTTTGGGAGAATTTTAAGTTTATTTTGACTGCAACATTGTCTTTTCTTACACATACCACTTTTGAGTAATTACTTTTTAAATAAACTGTAACACCCTTAAGGTAGGGGTACACGGACAACCACTGAAAGGCCTAAGGGATACGCAAGACAATAAAGTTTGGGAACCACTGCTCTAAGGCACTGTACCTGATTTTGTTTCTCGTAATGTAACAGAATTAGCTTTGTCCTCAACCAGTACATCGTAAACTCAGTAATTGTGGAAATTATTATAAAGCATTTCTATCAGTTTCATGGACTTGCAGTTTTCAAGCATTTCTGTGAACTCATCCCTGTGAGGAAATGGGATGTTAGAAATGTGAATAAGTTTGGACCATAACTTACAATTTAATTTACTTGCACAGTCTTTAAATCAGGTAAAGGGCCCCTAATGTCCTGTGCAAACACAAGAATAGCAGTGGTATGCAAAGGCTTTTGTGCCTTGCGGTTGCAGTAATCCCTGTTGCCCCATCTGGCATGTGAAAAGTGAGGAAGTTACGAGTTGAGCTGTTACTTTTTTCCTTTGGAGTTTGACATTTGTTTAGTGACGAGGTGCAACACGGCAGCAGATGTCACCATGATTTATTAAAACATTCCTCAGAGGGAGCTCGTTTTAAACACAAAACTAATCTGTAAGTCTCTGTCTCTTATGGTTCTGAAATGTTAAGCAAAAGTCTGCGAAATAAGATATAAAAACTGGACAATCTCTCTATCAGTGTTAATTTCGTCGACTAAAATATTTAGTCATAATTTTAGCCAAAGTAATATTTTTGCTGACTAAAATTGGACTAAGTTGTTTATGAGACTAAAACTGTGACTAAAATGTCCAGATATTTTCGTCGTCTAAAATAAGACTAAATAAAGATGAAAAGTAGACACTATAATCATTGACAACTTCCATTGACAGTTTGAAAGAGCCTCATATCATTTAAATGCTCTGCCAAAGGAAAAGCTCTGAGCTTTTTTCATGTGGAAGAACAAACATGAAGCAAAGGATCTTAATTATATAAGATTATAATAAATATATAGCTGTAAAGACTAAATTGACATGCAATTTCAGTCGACTAAAGCTAGATTAAAATTGAAGGACATTTTCGTCAAAAGGCTAAGACTAAAACTAAAGTAAAATATGTTGTCAAAATTAACACTGCTCTCTATCACTTTTAGTTCCGGAGAAATAGGCTTGGCCGATAGCCGGTATTGAAAATACCCAAATATCGGCCCGATATATCGGCCTCTAAACAGGACCATGTGAAAAAAGCTAAATTTTACGTCAATGTTTGATTATAAAACTTGTTTGTCATACTATTATTTTAAAAACAGTTGGTGAAATATAATGCTTTGTGTGTGTTGTCACCTGAAACCTCGCCACAACCAAAGAGGAACATCCCTTTGTGAATCTCTGTCCGCTCCCACATAGAATAAATGAACACAATCCATCTCTCCAGCTCCCCGACTGAACTTACTACTTTTAAATGAGACTATATTTCTCACTCAGGAGTCTGGGCCTTTCCCCTTGTCAGTTTAATGTGAAGACTAATATTGTTCATTCCCTTTAAAGCAACAGGACCACCCCCCGATAAGCAGCGCTGTTTCAAAGAGCGCTCTCCGTCGACCCCGCGGCCCCCGCGTCAACAAACAACCAGGAGGTGACAAGTTACAGCGGGGTTAAAAGGAGCTAATGGCACTGTCAGCAATTCACACCTAACCAGGCCACTTCAAAGGGGAGGACGTCACACTGCCATGACACAATAAAACACGGTAAATACATTGGTTAATTACAAAAGATCTAAACAGGGCATGGGTTAAAAAGATTGAAGTCAAAATAATGATGTAAGTTTGGAGGGAAAGTTAAAGGATTGTCACATTTCCACGACAGCAGGAAAATACGCTTCTTAAAAACAAATACACAAAATATATAAAACTATGATAATATGAATGAGTTAAAAGGTACTACATGGGTTAAATGAAAAGAATGGACCCCAGCTATAAGCATTTTTAACAAAGTAGCAATACATGGTGGTTTATAAGTTGAATCCCTCATAAGGGTGAAATAGTGAAAATAAAATTACAAAAATCTAAACAAGAATTCAGAATGGAGCAGTCTTTTTGAAATTATTTATCTGCTTTTATAGCCAAATAAATCAGGCAATGGCTTACGTTTGTATTATTCTCTACAATCTGCAAGTGTCTAAAAAGCTCTACACAACAAGTCATTATTTAGTCACTCTGGGATGGTTGTATGCCAAGTCTGTAGTTGCCCTGGGGTAGTCTAACGGACGCAAGGCTGCCATTCTGTGCCAATGACACCGCCGACCACCACCGACTAAACACAAAGGACACAATGATAGTCTGCACAAGTTGTACCCATTGATTGTAAATTAAGAATGGACTAACTGTGGCCTACTTCTTCCTGAAACCCTGAGAGAATAACGGCTGACTCTGGAAGTTCCTGGCTCCAATGGACTTTCCATTAAAACTCTTTTGCTAAGTCATTATTGAGCACAGACTTGACCTCCATGTGTTTGTCTGAATGCACACACTACATTGTCCTAATTTTTTTCCCCTCACTATTTTTATTTCGCCCTATTCTGGAGCTGGCTCCAAAAACGAGCCAAATTGATAGCACGAACGAGCTTCAGTTCCCCCGCGTGCTGAACCTTTGAATCCTTGGACAAACACTCAAACCAATTGCCCATTTAGCTTGAAATAAAAACAAAAACAAAAGCATTTACTGTAATTTTCTAATCTTAGAAAAAACAAAATACTAAAACTATTCATACTCAAATAGTTTACTACAATTAAGGTAAAAATTGTTTCATAAAATACTACAAAATGATGTTATTAAATAGTTCCTGCAGTAACATAATGTAGACCTGCTGCTTCAACATACTTGTCAGTGAATTCATAGTGAAAACCATGTGAGTCCAAGTCAAACAGATGTGCTTTTTACAGTGCAGTTTAAGTTCAAGATAGCGGCACCTCCGATGGGCATCTGTTTGGTCACAAAACAAGGGGCATTGTGGGAAACGGTCCGGAGGAGGCGTGGCTGTGAGCATTTGCTTTACTTCCTGCCGAGAGATCAGTGAAAACAAAGTGAAAGATGGAGGGTCAGCGGGGTTAAGTAACAGGAGTCGGCCCCCAAAACAGAAAAACAATCGGATCGGGCTCGGCGTGTTTTAGTTACGAAGATGAAAGTGCAGATATAGAGGGTCACAGGCGCCGCTGGAGGGCATGACGTCAAATCCCTCAAAAGCACTTAGTCATTAGAAAGCGTGAATCAATACAGAGGTGCCCGCAGCTGTTGGCCTAACTTGTGGCTGCAGCTGTCCTGGGGCACAATGACGCAAAAGCCACGTCACAAGAACGTATTCGAGTTTGAAATTTAACGCTCATGATGTTGTCTCACACTAAAAATGTTCAGTCTATATTCTGATTTCTAAAAAGCCTGCACTCACTACACTGGGCGATGAAGGGAATTTATCACAGATCTCAACGTTATCTATCTTCAAAAACAGATCAACTATGACTATGACCACACCGCCTGACCAAAAAGAATTAAATAGTTTCCACACAAAAAAAGGTCACACGCTTTAAAGCAGTACTAAGTAACGTGTTTACCTAAATAAATCTTTTCCGTAGTCCCTCTGGGGTAATACAAGTGTTAATGGGATGATTGGGGGTCTCTCATCTCCCCCTGGTGTCTCTGGCCAGAAAACCATGCTTGCAACTTGACTACCACCGGGTTGGAGCCACCAATACACACTAATGGAATCACGAAGAAGAAGCTAACAGGCTAACAGGCAAAGCTAACTGCGGGCTAGCTCCACTTTAAACAGTATTTACAGCCAAGTTTGAGTGAAAAAAAATATTTCCATTGTATAACTGGATGTACAACACCCCTCTCTCCCTTCGCCTTTTCTGTCAGCGTAGTATTTACTCTCCAAGACATTTAATAAGTTAAAAAAATCGTAACTTGCTACGACACCTGCAGTTGCGCTTATGGCCTCTAGGGCAAGAGTTACTTAGTACTGCTTTAATCTCGTTGGACTGCCTTTAGCTTTGATTACAGCGCATTTTTCGCTGTGCGTTGTTTCAAGAAGCTTGTGTTGCATTCATTTTTCACCAAGATCTTGCGTTGATGATGGGGGAGTGTGACCACAGCGCAAGGCCTTCACCAGCACATCCCAAAGATCCTCAATGTGGTTAAGATCTGGACTCTGCGACGGCCAATCCATGTGTGTAAATGATGTCTCATGCACCTCAAGCCTTGGCACTATCATCCTGGAATATCCCCGTAGCATAAGGGAAGAAGAAATCCATTGATGGAATAACCTGGTCTTTCATGATGTTTGGCTGATCTCATTCTTTGGGCACATCAGGCGCCATTCCACATAACACGCTTGTGTCCCGAACGCCTTGTCACGTATCAGTACACGCTTGTGTTTCCACTACACTACACAATTGCAGTTGTTGTGGGTGGCGCCCCCACAGATGTGCGCTGTACTAAAGCAACAACAGAACGGCCTGAAAAGTTTTGTGAGCTGCGATGAGAACAAATGTGGGTAAATGCTGCCTTCTAGTGGGGTTTATGGAATCATTCAGAGGTTCCAAGGCAAAAATACAAGAGGAAAGAAGCAGCTAAAAGATGAACTATGAAGGTTCGTCTTTTAGTGAACCTTCATGAGGGCTGTCCTCTCTCTCATTTTCCAATTAGAGGCCAGCGCCTGTTCACATCACGTTAGTCTCGGTTCAGCTCTTTGGCCACATAAGACGGTGCCAAAACATATACCTAGTCAGACAAGGTTTGGCCTCGGCAGTTGAAAAGCTCGCCAAACCGGGAAGACCAGGCACTGGGCTGTGTAATCTCTGCCAGTGGAAAAGCTGTACCCTTACAATAACATTTTAGGGTTAACCAGAGTACCGTATTTTCCGGACTATAAGTCGCTCCGGAATATAAGACGCACTAGTCAAACATTGCCTAATGAAGAAAAAACAGGATGAATAGGCGTACGGTTCGCTAACGTAACACATTGATGGTTAGCTACATGAAGCATATGTTAACTTCACATAAACAGTTCATATAACTATAGCATAAAGAACATATCAAACTCTCGATCTCACTCCAAATCAATCGCCTTGGCAACTACCTGGGCACGGAGATGTAACTGCACGGTTGACAAGCCTCTCCCAACAGCATGTTTTCAAGCTTCATCTGCAAACCTCTAGCTGTGGCCATCTAGCTTTTAGCCCGTGATTAGCTTGTTTTGTTTACTTCATTGCAGTAACCTCCGCTCTCTCGCTCACTCCAAACTTTCTTTCTGCTGCTCGATTAGCCTGCAGTGCCCTCTAGCGGTGTGTGAAAGTATATATTTGAATTAAAAAAATCACATATTAGTCGCTCCGGAGTATAAGCCGCACCTCCGCCAAAGTATGAAAAAAGTGCAACTCATAGTCCGGAAAATACGAAAAATGTCAATAATTTTAATCAAACTTTCTGAATCCACATTCTCTTCCCGCATTTTGGTAAAGCTAATCCCTTTTGTGGCGTACGGGTGGAGTAATGGAGTAGTCCTTGCCTGACTGCATTATATAGTTGTTTTAAAGGTCAAGGTGTGCTTCACTGTGCTCATGGGGAAACTGGACCTCTCCATTCGACCCATCCTTCAGAGCATGGGGCTACACATCCGGGGCATTGATTGACGGCATTGCAGTCGCTTGTGGCCCATCTCCGGAGTTTGAGCTAGGAAGACGACAATGCCAGGATTCATCGGGCTCACATTGTGAAAGAGTGGTTCAGGAAGTATGAGACATAGTTTTCATGTATGGATTGGCCGCCACAGAGTCCAGATCTTAACCCAATTGAGAATCTTTGGGATGTGCAAGAGAAGGCTTTACGCAGTGGTCACACTCTCACATCATCAATACATGATCTTGGCGAAAAATGAATGCAACACCGTATCTTTTGACATTGCAGAAGCTTATGATGCCACAGTGAATGTGTGCTGTAATAAAAGCTTAAAGAGGAGGTATTATGCTTTTTCAATCACATAGCACCAGTCTATAGCATACTACAATGATGACGTAACCTTCTGTTGGTCTGTATATGCAGTAAATTAAAATAACTGCCTTGAATAAAATTGCTCTCTCAAAATGGCTGTACTGAACGTCTTGAAATAGGCCTCTGTCTCTTTAAGAAGCTTTCCGACACGCCCCCTTCAGCACACTGCTGTGGCATCTAAACAACACTACTGTGCGGGGAGGGGGCTCTGCTGAGCTGAGGAGCAGTGGTTGGTGGCTTGGCTGGTGACGAAAGGTCCAGAGGCGTCTCCAGGAGGTGGGGGCGTTCCTAGGAGGACTGAGGCATAGCTACACCTAAAATGGCTGCCGTCTAAGTTTTTACTGATTACTCAAAAATATGTGAATGAGCCAAGCCAACATCCAGGCATGTGTTTAATGAGGGAATGACATAATAACATGATATAAAGCTTGAAAAAGTCCATTTTACATAATACCCCCCCTTTAAGTCGCTACATACAAATACTAAAGCGTGTGACCTTTATCTTTTTCTGCAGACTTTTCTTTGGTCAGGCAGCGTAGCTTTTGTTGATACGTTTATAAAAAAAAAATAGACTGTGTTTAGCATTGACTCACACGTGTTGCTGTTTTAAAATCACTTTTCTTGAAATATTTCCGTCAAGGCGAGTCTCAGAGCGCTCATGTGAAGCGTACTCAGGGGGGAGAACATGAAGTGAGAAGTCATTACAAAGAGCTGTTTTCCTAAACAGATAAAGCCGTTTGAAGGTTTGACTCCCGAGACCGAGAGTCCGGGGAGGGAGGGAGAGAGATGAGTGCACATATAGAGACACACAGACCGAGGCATGCGTGGTTTATGGTTCCGAGGGGGCAGTAAACTGTCGGGCTCCACAGAGGTGAGGGCCAGGGCCGTGAAACCAGATGTCGAGTTTCACAACATACCGCAAAGACTGCTGACGGACACATGTGGACTTGTACCGCTCATCTGATACTCGCCAGACACCACAGAGTTTGGTTATAGGTAACACAGTGTTCTTGACTCAGTTTGACATATTAGAGCTACGCAATATAAGAAACATATCCAATATTTGATAAATAAATGAAAATTATTAGTATTATTATTAACTCATTTTGACAAAAGAAGACAGAAACCCCATAAAATGTCCTTTCCATTAATTAGTTAGGTCTGTTAAGCTGTGGGTGGGTGAGTTTACGTTTGCATCATTACATCAAGCGTCATGTGACCTAGCACGGCCAACAGACTAGCATAATACCCGGTAGTGGGTTGCTTGTAGGTATGTGCATAATTCTAATGACTTCTACACTAAAATGTGATAATGTCGAACTGTAGGGGTCGACTATCGGAGCCGTGGGTCGTTGCGAGGGAGTTTTGAGCAGGATGTATCTGTGGAATTGGTAAGTCGCTTTTTTTCATTCATGTATATATTCATGACTTCATGTATGTACTGATTCATGTATTCATATACTGTATGTGTTTATGTATGTATGTATGTATTAATTCATGTATTCATGTATATATTTCACGTATTCATGGATGTGTTCATCTACAGTATGTATTCATGTCTTCATGTATTCATATACTATGTATGTGTTTATTCATGTGTAGATGTATTCATGTCTGTATTCATTCTTGTATTCATTCATGTATGTCATGTAAAATGCAAGAGACTGCACAATTATTCGCCTAAGAACCTCTAGTAGCCGGCGCTAACGATGTAGCAATTTTAGTTTAGCACATTTATCCTTTGTTATTCGTTTCGAGTAGTTTTCACTGTGGTCAATAAGCCAAAAGTAAAGCCCTTGTTTTTGTCATTTCGAAACTCAAACAAAACAAAAATACACCAAGGCTGAATAAATTACTAAAGCATAAATAAAAGGATTCCTAATTAACACTGGATGAGACAAAAGGTAATGAACTTCGCTCTCATTCTGCAATAACAGCCTTTCGAATAAGCTACAGTCACATTCAAACAAGGCCTTGCTCCAGCTGGACTCAAACCACCAACATTTTGTTTATTTATTTTGGTTTGGCATCGACCAGCTGTGCCACAACCACCCCCAGTCTTAACTGCGTCGGAGGAGGCGCCCTGAACACAGCCCCCACTCATCGGCGAAGGTTAAACTCTGGGTGCGAACTGAACCATTAGCACTGGCCTGGGACCTGTTTACTCACAGGCCACTTCCCAGAACTTGTCTAATGCAATTCGGCGCGATGCCAGAAAAACTAGAGGCTGGAGGCGCGCGGAGGAAAGGTACGAAACACAAGACTGCCCCTGTGTCTGTGGAAGCCTCTGACAGATGTCCAGTTTCTGTAAGCAAATATTTGACAGGTATTTAGTACGAGGATGAATGGGCTTAAGAGAGGGGAACGGGAGAGCCTCACTGAAGTCAGAGGCGTCTGGAGTCGGCAAAAGATGAACTATAATGGTTACATTTACAAGCCCATGCGCCTGAGTAGCTTTTTTAAGTGCATTTCTCAAAGTAGTTTTGCCACACAGCACTTTTTACATCTACTAATAATGATTTCAAGTAACCATAGCTACTCAAACATTTGTTCAGAACCCAGGAGGCAGCAGTAACCATGAGGACCAGATTTATTTATGGACAGTAGCACAATTGTTCACAGGCAGTAAGCGAGGCATTGTAATGTACATTCATCATCTCCCACGTCGTCATCTTCTGACAAAGTCCACAGATCGTTGCTATATGATATATGACCTGCACGCTGAACATGCCATACATGATGTCTTGATTTCAGGTATAGTGAGATAGTCTGTCCTTGGCACATATTCTAATTGTATAAGACGGGTACAAAGCGTTACACATCTATGTCATCTTATCCCAGTACCAGTTCATGACGCATGGCCTAATTCTCTTTCGCTGACAAGAAAACAAAGACATGATCAAACATGAGTAAAACAAATTAAAGCAAGTCCACAATTTCCACAACTCCTCCTCTTTGGGCGACAAAAGTTAAATGTAGACATCTAATATTTTTAGTGTAACCTCTTTGAAAAGATCTTTGTTTTATGTTCTGTCTGCCAAACTACATCAACAGTTATTCAAGTAGTAGTTTCAACAAGTGGCTAGATTTGTGCGACTCATTTCTGGGACCAATACTGTCTTTTCGTCTACTGAGTAACATTATTTAAAAGTACTGGAAGTCCTACTTGAGTAAATATCTTTGGCTACTATACCCACCTCTGACAATTATCTGGTCTTTGTGCGTACGCTCAGTCATGCAAATGTTGTTAGCATTTAGCCTCTCCCAGCACTGGTATAGCTCCAAACTGGGGTGAAGTTAGAAGCTATCAAGCTGTTCCAAGTTTCCCCTATTTAAATACAGTTCCGTGAAATGTTACACAATCCAAGTCTAGTTACACAAAATTAAACATGACAAACAGCTTGGTAGCTTCTAACTTCACCCCAGTTTGGAGCTATACCTTTGCTGGGAGAGGCTAAATGCTAACAACATTTGCATGACTGAGCGCACACTCAAAGACCAGACAGGTGCACATCAACTCATGTAAGCTCAGGTAAGAACATATCTCAGTATGTAAAAACGGTGGCCTGTTCCTTTAACCTGCTTTGTTTTTCCGCCATTTACCCTTCTTGTCATAATCAGTCCATAATGTTGTATTACTATATTACTCGGGAATAAGTTAAAAGTGTGTTGTGATAAAACGAAAAGCTACTCAAGTAAATGTAGCTACCACCTCCGTCGCCTTGTCTCTCATTGTCCCCCAATAGCGTCTGATAACAGTATGTGGTCTGTAATTTCCAGCCATTATAGTTTTCAGGGGGGACTTGTGGAAACCCATTCAGAGCCACACCAGTCTGGGATTAACGGGAACTTGAGACCTCCAAATGCAAGGTGTTTCCGAAAGAATTATCTGTTATCTTGGAGCCAGCGGAGCCTGGGATTATGTTCGCATTGGCCAATCCAGGGTCAGTTTACAGATGTGGAAACTGTCACACTTTGCAAAACTACTTCACTCGGCCAAACAAAACATGCACAGTAGGCTGAAAAACCTCCAAACCTCTGAATTGCACTCATACAGCAATGTACTGCACCCCCCTTTTTTGAAGTGCAGCTCCGCTTTTGCAAATTTCTGTCTTGATTTTCCCCAGACCTGCGCTCCTTACAATCCCAGATGAATATCAATTTTACATCTTACTCTTGAGAACTACTGAGCGCTTTGTTAATCTTATAACTTTTATCATTTATGACACACAAAAAGGCAGAACCCTTTGGCTACATCTCTGTCAGTTTTCCCTCAAGCAAAGAGTGCGCAAGCAATAGCAGTAGCTCACAAGTGTCAAAATACAGATGCTTTGACCTAGTTCATGGTTAATTTCTCAGTAATTTCCAGGTCTACCTCCGTGAAATAAAAAGTACATGTGAAAAAAGAAAAGAATTAGAAAGAATTATTATACTGTACAAGTGTAAAAACATTACTCAGTTACACAAACATTATTGTCATCAGCAGACATTAAAGTGGATATACAGTATATGGGGCTATATGGGGAATTTTGGGCGCCTCCTCAGCGTTGATATTTTACGTTTTGTAATTTGAAATCATGTCTAAAAATTAAATAGTAACAATGTAATCTGCTAGAGCTGGTGGAGACATTGACTTGGGCTCCTCCTGCTGGCAGCTGCAGGAATAACTTTCTGTTTCGATTTACAACGTGGTTTACAGCTTCAGCACAGCATCATAAACACACTTTGGGCGCAGAACCGATACAATGTTGGATCGTGAGCTTTATAAATGGGGAGGACAGTTTTGTGTACAGAACAAAGCGCTAACAATCTAGAAGAGGAGACAGCCTAATTTAACCTAATAGAATCACGGAGAAGAAGCTAACAGGCTAACGGGCAAAGCTAACTGCGGGCTAGCGCCACTTTAAACAGTATTTACAGCCAAGTTTGAGTGAAAAAAAATATTCCCATTATATAACTGGATGTACAACACCCCTCTCTCCCTTCACCTTTTCTGTCAGTGTAGTATTTACTCTCCAAGACATTTAATAAGTTAAAAAAATCGTAACTTGCTAAGACACCTGCAGTTGCGCTTATGGCCTCTAGGGGCAAGAGTTACTTAGTGCTGCTTTAAAGTACAAAATATCTCCACTAGAAGACTCAGCAAATTGATGAACTAAGTCTAAACCATGTTCTTTTGTTTTGAAAATAGTGCTTCATCCATATGATAATCATTCATTTTCATTCATTCATTCAATCTTTATTAAGGACACAATTGTGGACACATGATCCATAGTTATGTTAAAAAACAAAAGAAAGTAGAAAAATATTAAAATACTGCAAATAATTACAGCAACAAAACAATAGGTACCAGCAATACTCTAGCTGCCACTCACATAAAGACATGAGCGCCACTGATTCCACATTTTTGACGTGAATCTCATTGAGCTGATCTCAGGACACACCAGAGTCCGTATAATGGCATTCTGACAGTTCCTCAGTCTACACATAAATTTAGTACCAATTACTCTATCTTAGATTTTGACATGAAATTCTATATAGAACCTAAGCTGATTGGAAACGGTTCTTTTTGGCTGTGCACACATGATTTGAAAACTAACCCTATCCCTGAAGTATTTTATCTGCACTCTGCTTTAGAAGCCTTAGGAAAGGAGCAAGCCACGTCTGACTTTAAAACATGGTTTGAGATGCCTTTTAAAAATGTGTTTACTTTTGTAATTTGCTGATGATTTCACATTGTTGCTTCTGTCTTATTTAGTAAAATGGACACACTGTAGTTGAGTCCTCGTGCAAGATATTTGATGTTTGAGCCTGGCTGGGGCAGTTTTGGCGAAATACAGTATGTAGCTTAGCACAACTTGGGAGTGAATGAATAAAGCATGATTAACAGGAAGAAGGGAAGGTCCTCCTGGATGTTCCACCATGTTCTGAGCCCAAACACAAGAGAGAGAGAGAGAGAGTATTTTATCAAAATCTTTTGGCATTTTACTTTTTCAAAGGGTAGCTGCATTGAAGTTGTCGTATGGAGATTTGAAGATCTAAATTGCTGTGGTCAACTTATCATCATCGAGAATCAATGCCCATATTTTTAGACATTATTCATATGGTAAGAAGAAGATGGAGGGCTCATAGCAATAGCTTACCCTCTGCCTTCACATGTAAGTACCCCATGTTATCAGCACAAAGCCTAATCCCCACTTTCCCTGAGCGCAAGTGGTCCTAAAGCTTAGGGCCGCACAAGCCAAAAGAACCGGTGGATTCAGCCAAAGTTTCCTTATGTCTGTAATTAAGTAGCCTATGTGTTAACAGGGAATAGAGGGAACACGCCAACTATAACAGCCTCGCGTTTCTCATGTGCTCTAGGGCCGGTAAACTCTGACACCTTTAAATAATGAACCAATAATGCAATCATTCTGACAGAGGTCTGGTGAAAACTTACAGCTTACTGTAACGTTAGAACTGACAAGTGATTTAGCCAGAAAAGCATTCATGTTTTATTTGATAACTTAAAAAACAAACAAAACCTAACCTTGATTGTGCTGCATGAATGCTTTGGGGTCTGACCTACAGCGCATAAGCTTAACCAGGCTGAGTGTCGTGAGTTCAACTCCCGGATCTGACATTTTGCTGAAGATCTTTCCTCACCCTTCAACCCCCTATCATATTTGTAATGTGTAATAAAGCCTACAAGTCATATCTAGATAGATAGGAACTAGAGCAGGGGTAAATCTTGTGGTGTTCCTCAGGGATCTGTCCTTGGTCTACATTTATTTTACTTTATTTTGACAGACATAATACAAATGTAAGATAATGTTATACCACAAAGCACGTAAAATGGTTTTAGGCAAAATTTCCCTCATTTTGAAATTTTATTTTATTTATGTTATGAATATACTCAGCCCCGCTATTGAGTTGAAGATCTTATGTATTCAAAATCATTGCCTATTCATGTACGACTGAGAACTTACACAGACATTGCCTATTCATGTTGTGTAAAAAGTTAAAGCCACACCGCATAACATTCAACTTATTAAATAGAATTAAATGCAACCTTTATTTTAATATAGATATTTGTAATAATTAAAAAACACCGGCCAAACTGTGAGCAGCTCACCTCACCTCTGACTTGTCTCCATGGAGATGTTGACTAAAGGCAACCAAATATGACATGATATGGTCAGATCCTCATCCAAATCAATTGTTTGATTACCCACCACAAAAATAGCATTTTCTGTGTTTAGCTGGTCATAAGGAGCTTTAAGGTTAAGGTGTTCTTTATTGCCCCACTGGTAAAATTGTCCTCTGCATTTGAACTATCCTCCCGTAAGGAGACTGGGTGACAGCAATAGAGCTTCAGGGGACCCATCCCAGATGTCGAGCCAGGCTAAGGAGGATGAACCCTTTGTGCATGTTTTGCGTTGTTTTGTTTGTCCTCTTAGATGTACATATAAAAATCACAAAAACCTTATGGTAAATGATGTTTTCAAAATGCCAATGAACAAAAAAGCATATGTTCATTAAAAAATAAATATGTGCATGTTGTGTGGGCAAACTTTGGGGCTTTGTTTCAGTGACCCTGTGGCCCAACTTATCACAAAACAAGTCAAAAAAAATCACCCAACAGAAAAACATAGTAAACAATACCCTTTCATTAACACCAAGATGAAGTCATGCGATCAGAATCCCTGTATAATTTTGCCTTTCAAACCTTGTTCTTAATATCAAGTGGTACAGGAAAGCATTTTGCAGAATGGGGCAGTCATAAATAACATCTGGTTTGAAGCTGAGGTTGATTCATGTTTCTGTTGGGGCTGTGCATCTTGAGTTGATGCCTGTTTATGTTGGATTTTTACAGCGTATCACTCTTCTATAGCGGCGGTGTGCGGGCCAACAGTGCAGCTGCAGGCATCTCAGCGGGGAGCCATAAAGTTTAACATATATACTACAAGGGCCTGATGCCAAGAGGAGACGGTAAAGAGCGCGAGACAATGCTGATAGATAAGAGGGAAGAAATACATTGGAAGTTCAGAAGTTGAATGATGTGTTAGTTCCTCTGGCTGCTTCTCAAGACAAACTCAGAGCAAATAAAGACTAACTTGAGTCTGAGGCGCAATTTTGGAAAAAACAGTAACATTATTCAATAACAAAGTTGGATATTGTGACTATGATTTACAATATTTTGATACACTAGTTTGACATATTTTACAGTGTGAGTAAGTCTGGAGTTGGAGAAATGTGTGAGGAGGATGGATAGAAAAAGGTACTGGTGCAGTGAAGAGTATATAAGAGAAGAATATAAAAAGTTTTGATGGAAGCAGATTCTGTAAGTGGAAGAGCCGATATACAGTACCCCCATTACCTGTCGTATTGAGCCCTAGGTATCGTGATACATATTGGATCGCGACAAAAGTGTGTCGTCCCAGCCCTATCTACACATCTACACAGTTCAAGGTTATCTTACCGAGAATCGTACCAAGAATTCACGCCATGTAAACTCTTGTGACAGCCCGTATTTTGTAGTGCTGTGATAATAAACCAGATCCGATCACAGTGATGTCATGGCCGACTTTTCTCCCTCAGCGCGGTGCAAATCAGCGCTGCCATAATGTTTTCATTTCCACAGGATTACTTCAAACGTGGCCGGGCTACGCAGCCTCACCTCGGTCCCCCCCAAAGGAGCCGGTGCAGGAGGAAGGAGCGGCGTCTGAGGAGGTTGTGGTGACACTTGACCTTGAGTTAAAGATCGCCAGGTGTTTGAGTGTTTATGTGCAGTACGGAGTAGAGAAACTTCACAAAATCCCCCACGATGACTGACAACATCCACAGAATCAGCGTACTTGACTACAACGATTTTATTACACTTTTGCCAACATCAACACATACCCTATGCCCACTGAGGAGCCCTAGATAGAGAATATTTATAATAGTATAGTCAGCGCTCGTGCTTCACATAAAAAGTTGTATAATGCGGCTTTAAAATAACATAAGACTTTAATGGTCTCACGATAGAAAAATTCATTTGTTACCGTGGTTTTCAAGACCTCTCAGGGGATGCTAATAGTTAATGTGCAAACAAGTCAAAGTAAAATAAAGGTATATTATGTACAATAAATGGGCGTATCTTTATATTATTTGACATTACTACAGTGATACAGTCAATTTAGAGACTACTCTTCCTTTGGTGCCTGAATGCACATCCCACTACTATGACACACTATATATATATGAACAGTTTATGAAAATGCAGACGCCAGTATTTTATCCTCCATTGTTTTACGACTATTTGGCCGACAATCCTTTAATGCTTTGCGGTTTAAAAAACACATTCTCAATCCATAGATTTATCTGTGTATGTTTTCATTTAAACATATTTGCATTGTGAGTCATGTGAGTCCCAACATATGGCGCTCAAGCCACTTCAAACTCTCCCTAGAGCCTGGGGTTTTTAATATATAGCGAGCAAGAACAAAGAAAAAAGCAGCATCTGGTCGTCGCTTGATGAGCATAAACAACAGGCTCATAGGCTTCATGTTAAATTAAATGTCTGAAAGATTGTCCTTAAAGAATGGTACTGTATTATTCATGCCATGAAGTCCAGGTCCAGGTATGCCCGATCGTACATCTGTTCTTCGGGGTGAAAGGAAAGTATAATTTCAGGGCCAGTGGCAAAAGGCTCTTACCTAACAATCCGCTTTGAGAATGGAATAACCTTTACTCTCCAATTACCTCCGCATAAATCCTTTCCAGAAAAGAAAAACTTCCACGAAAGTTCAAAAACATGTGGTCCAACAGCGGAAACTGGTTCTGATTTAGTAAAAGATCTGAAGTGTTGCTAGCGCTGAGGTAAAACGGTAAAAAGGCAATCATACTTTTATCAAAACATTTTAGCTCCACAGAATTTGGCAGCCGCAGTATATTTAAAGAAGGCTGTAAGAACGTCTTGTACAAAATGAACAGTAAGGAGGATGTTGCAAAGGGGCGAAATCTCCATGAATCTCTGCTGGTGACAAGGGCAGTAAAGGGGTCAGAAAAGTCTCTAAAACTGCAACCTACCAACACACTGTGACATGTTTGGCGAAGTCAGTCTTTGGATTGGCACAAAGGACACTCGTTTATGGTAGTTCCTCCAGACAAAGCGTGTTTACTCTTCATTGTGATAAAGGTCTGAGGTCTTTGGGCTGCACCTTGTCCACCAAAGTTCATCTTTTGTGTCTGAGAGGTGGTTTGGTTCATAAAAGTCTGTTTTCTTAAAGGGATACTTCGGGATTTTTGACATAGGGCCTCATTTCCTAGTTATCCAGAGTGTTGTTGATGTCTGGAGATATTATTTCTTAAATTCATGCAGTTCTTATATTTGAAGAGTCTAGTGGCGCTAGGCTAGGGCAAGGCTAAAGCATTTCTATGGTATCAGTTAGCCTGCATTTAAAAACAGTCTGACCCACTCCACAGTGCACTTGAAGTAAATCACTTATAACACCAGACTAACCATATAAATGTCTGTGTTAATAGAATCATTTTTGAAATATAACTGACCTTGTATCACATGAATTACCGCATTTTGAGGGACTATTTTCTCGCAGATCACTCCGCCGCTGCGTTAGCTTACAGCCACGAAGCTGATCAAATATAAGTTATTTTAAATGCAAAATGGTTAAAATTATTCTATCGACAGACATTTATATGGTTACCATTTATATGGTGTTATAAGTGATTTGCCTCAGGTGCACTGTGGAGTGGGTCAGACTGTTTTTAATGCAGGGTAACTGATACCATAGAAATGCTTTAGCCTTGCCCTAGCCTAGCGCCACTAGACTCTTCAAATATAAGAACTGCATGAATTTAAGAAAAAAATATCTCCAGACATCAACAACACTCTGGATAACTAGGAAATGAGGCCCTATGTCAAAAATCCCGAAATATCCCTTTAAGATGTTTACACAGTCTGTATTGAGAGACAACTTATGCTCCATTTTTCTCTCTATTTTGACGCTTTGTTCAGGAGGCTTTCAGATTTGGGTAATGCCAAACTGGAGACAATGTGCTCGGTTCAGGTGCGGGTTAAGAGGTTAACCAGCAAAGTCCCACTGAGACTCAGAATGTCTTTTTCAGGGAGTCCTGGCCTCGGACAGAACCGTATTGCGCATGTTTTGGTGGTCGAGGAAACAAAATCTAAGCACAAAGTACCTCTCAGCCAGTCTATGGTCCTTCACTTGACTGTATCTCCAGACTACTCCAGTGTTGACCATTTGATCTGGGCTGAAACACTGAGGCTCCTAAAGTTCACGCCTCACACTCAACGCGGGTCGTTCCCGTGTTTATCCCATTATCTAGTTCTCTGAGTTCCAGTGTTTGCCCAGCCTTTACAGCCGTTACGGGTCAGCGGAGTCCAAAAGCTGCTCTGGACGGAGAGAGAAATGAGGATGTTTGAGAGAGTTTTTTTTGTGTGTGGAAATTATGACCTGGGAAACATGGCTGAAGGGATCTAAAGAGGAACAAACTAAATGAAAAACAAACGTTAGCCATCTGTGCCTTATTACAGTAAAGGAACAGGGAGGACTGTACAGAGATGTGGTTCTTGTAATAAAGTCAGGACCAAAACGGATGCAAACACACTGACATGGGACAGCGGCGTGAATGTCAATCGCTGCAAAACACTCTCTCCTCTTGTGACGTCTGAAATGCCGAAGTGCAATGGGATTTGAACAGTTGATTTATTGACTGCTGCGCTGGCAATAAGAACGCACTGGAAACAAACTGGGATTGATTAATATCTAGCCGTGACAGACCACAGCTCATCGTAAGGCAGATTTTGTGAAAACAAATCTCGGAAAAATTGTGCTCGTTTGATCCAATCCTTCAAAGGCACTGGATAAGCCTGACGTGGGGAGTGGGAAACTGCAGTTCAGCGCCTACATGACCTTTGTGAGAACCGAGTCGGGATCCTGGACTGAAGTAAAGCGCTGGGTAGTTTTCCATTTTTGTTTTTCAAATACCAGTAGTCTAAGCAATACTATTATTTAACATTGTAAATGAGAATATGTTCTGAATGTTTTGTCTGTTGAAGTAAAGGAAATAATTATAATACTAACAGAGATAAAGTGATCAGCTAGCTTATGAGCTAAAGACATTTGAGACCTACACATTTCTTCTTTTGAAACACTGAAGAGGCACCAAGAGCCCCCACACCTGCAGCACAGTGGAGGCGTCACTAGAGGCGCTAGAGGAACAGAAAAGGAACAAACGAGGAGGTCTCCGGGAAAGACTAGCAGCTAAGCCACACAAGCCTTCTAGCCATACTATTGTTCTGGCTAATGTTCGTTCACAGGAGAATAAAATGGATTATATTCATCTGCTAAACTCTTCCCCAGAAGATGGTGAAGCGGAGGCAGCAGCGCAGGAGGAAGAGGAAGGTTAAGGAGGGGAGCTGACCAGTGCAGGACACCACGCTCTGAAACAGGGACAAACCCAGGAGGGGGTGAACAGTTTCAGAATAGCCCTGAAGGCAACACTCCGGTTTCCCTAACCCTCCAAAACATGCTGGTCAGGTTGACCCACAATGGCGGCAGCTCAGGACTAACCCGACACCTGAACGCAATTTCGTTGCACTATTGTACAATGACAAATAAAGCACTCACTTATATTCATGTATAATTTAGTAATATTTGGTGTTTACTGGATTAGATGTAGTTTACACCCAGTTTAGACATTATTTTGTCCAAATTAAGTCTATTTTAGACACGTTTTAGACCCAGTTTAGTCTTGATAAGACTTGGTCCAGGCCTGATGGTACTTAAAAGGTAAAGTGTTAATTAGGTTATACAGTAAAAAAAATAAAACACTATAATAATGTTCCATATTCTATAAAACACAATAGCACTAAAACTTTTTTTTTTTTACAAAGTAACTTTATTTTTTAACTTTATTAACAGTCCCGGGACCCGCCATATATCAGTACCTTAACCTTTTAACCCCCACCTTATTTATCCGAGCGCCTTTTCTCGAGCCTACAGCCTACAGGCCTACGAAACTCATTTACACAGATCTGTTTCCTTGTGTTTTTGTCGCGTTGTCACTTTTTTGACATTTCTTTTCATTGCTTTGTTGCCACTGTTGCCATTTTCGTCACTTTTTTGTTACGTTTTCATCCTTGATTTGGGTAAAGCCAAACTGGAGAAAATCTGCTCAGTTCAGGTGGGGGTTAAGCGGTTAACTTCTGTCCTGTACCATATGTACATTTTTTAATGTTACGCTGCCAAATATTACCTTGCAGGAGGATTACGCTTCATTGGCAGGTTTAAACGGACGGGGAAATTCAGAGAGACCAAATTTCAAATTCCAGGCAGAGAGGCTCCACAAGGTCCCGGTGTCAAACCTTGAACCTTCTAGCGGTGAAGCGAGACAGCTCACTTTGTGCCGAAAATGTCTGCTTTTACACTGAAGGACAAAACACATTTTCCCAGGTACAAGCATTTGATAAAACCATCAGCTTTACATGTTTCGCAACCTGCCAAAAATGGATATCTGCTGTACAAGATTCTAATAATACCTAACATGTACATGCATACGGCCTCATCTTATAAATATAGCTTGCTGTTCACACTATTCGGCCGAGGAGCGTAAGTTGTTTGGTTTGAGTAACGTTAGCCGGTGTCGAGCATTATGCGGCTTCCCTCTGCACTCGGGGGCCTTCTCATGTGAAACCATAACCGCCGCATTACCGAACTGAACCGTGGGGATCAGGACTTACCGAAATAGGCATTACAGAGATCTCCTGAATATATTTAGGAGGCGTTTACAAGAAGGAAAGGGAGTTGTTTTACTTCGTTAGAGACTCAGAAGTGACACAGCAGCCAGAATCGCACGAATGAATCGTTACTGCGGGATTTTACTAGAGCAGAAGTAAAAGTAATCAGTAAAGTAGCTTAATTATTCCTGCAAAGTTTACCTACTCAAGATATATAAAGATGTTTTTAAAGTTTCTGTTAAAGAAGTAGAGCAGCACAATATACTGTAAAATCATTGGTTAAGCCAGCCATTCCCAAAGTCCCCTGATCCCCCAATATTAATACGGCAATGACTGTAGGCTCAATATTAGGGCTGGGACAAAATATCAGATCGGATCTCAATACTTTTTGCTGTAATACCAAGTATCGATACTTTATCAAGTATTGCTGGGTTTCAGGTGACATCACAGCTTTCTAAAGGCCTATAATATTATATAGAGGTAAAATTATTTGTTTTTGAAAACAGTTTTGGTCTTGTACAGAGATCATGGACTGATATTAATGATAATTTTTGTAATTCATAAATTTTCTTTTTAGATACGACTTGTGAAAGTGTAATGCAGTTAATAGGAAAAACTTGCTCCCCCCGGGGACAGAGACATCATCAAATTCTATAACCTGCAACCCAACAATTGCATTTTTTAATCATGCACTCGTTTGTTTTCCAGTAACAGTTACACAGCACTTTGTTACATTTTGTGTTAATGCATTTTTCAATCTAACACTTCAATAAATGTCAAATGGACCTTGGTTTATAAACTTTTAACACATGACTGTTTTCTTTTTACATTTTAAAGCAGAACTAAGTAACGTGTTTACCTTAATAAATCCTTTCCGTAGTCCCTGTGGGGGTAATACAAGTGTTAATGGGATGATTGGGGGGTCTTTCATCTCCCCCTGGTGTCTTTCATCTCCCCCTGGTGTCTCTGGCCAGAAAACCATGCTTGCAACTTGAGTGCCACCGGGGCGGAGCAACCAATACACACTAATGGAATCACGGAGAAGAAGCTAACAGGCTAACGGGCAAAGCTAACTGCGGGCTGGCGCCACTTTAAACAGTATTTACAGCCAAGTTTGAGTGAAAAAAAAATTCCCATTGTATAACTGGATGTACAACACCCCTCTCTCCCTTTTCTGTCAGCGTAGTATTTACTCTCCAAGACATTTAATAAGTTAAAAATCGTAACTTGCTAAGACGCCTGCAGTTGCGCTTATGGCCTTTAGGGGCAAGAGTTACTTAGTACTGCTTTAAGTTAACATAATTACTGTATCGCAATACGTATCGGATCAGCCCCTAAGTATCGGGATACGTATCTGATCGTGACAAAAATGTATCGTCCCAGCCCTACTAAATACTGTTTTTTGTGCATTATAGGAAATAAATGTATTTGTCCCTTCTAAATCAACATTTTTCTCAGTATATGTTTTGTAGGCAGGCTTTGTGCCCTATGTTGTGCTTTTGAGACGTCCCAGAGGGAATCACTGGGTTCAGCAAATGATAAAAGTCTACTTTTTTTTTTAAATCAACACAAATTTAAATTTAAATGAGTCAATGTGGAAACCAAGCGATTGACTCCGATCCATTAATACGGATTGCTGCTAAAGAGTATTAATACTAAAGGCACACTGTAACATTATGCATTCTGTTTTGCTTCAATAAACATATCTGTAATAAAATAAATGATTGTATTTTATCCTGTTTATTGGGTTGAAATGTTACTTGGTGTGGATTTAGGAATTGTCGCCTGGAGGTCATCCAATCCAACTTCATTTATATTGCACTGTAAAAACAACATTGTTGACCAAAGAGCAGTACACACAGAGCAGGGCAAACAGTTAAAAGCTGAACAAAAAATGACAATGAATGAATGAATGAACGAATTTCAAACTTTGAAATCTTTTCTAATAATCTATCTATTCTATGTTGCTTTATTGAAGTAATTTACAGTACATTTAATTGTATCACACTGTAACATTACCATCTATTCACTCAGCATAGGCACAGAGGTCTGAGGGCTCACGGTTCCTGAGACGAGGCTTTAAACCAGGAGAACAGGGCCTTCTCTGTGGTCGGTCGGTCCCAGGCTGTGGACTGTCCTCCCACATCCAGCCTCATAAGACCACTTTTAGTCTCTGGCTTTTTGACGCCGCATGAGATGTGTGGTCCTTTGTTGTCTTTTATTCCTATTTTACGCTATTGCTTTTATTTGACTTTACTAGTTTTAGTTTTAATAGGGACTAGCGAAGATAAACGAAGCACTGATTTTGATCCTTCTCTGTACCACTGTGTCAGCTGTTAACACGTGTGTAAAAAAATAAATAAAGCCAAATCTCCTGTGCTGCATGTAAATGATCTATTCGAAATGAAAGTTAATACCCACCTTAATTTAGGAGACATTCGCGGGAACTTTGAGGCCCGGCGGGTGCATTTCAGTGACCGCGCACAGAGAGGGTGGGGGGGGGATGGGGGGAGTGATGGATGAGGCGGAGGTTGGCACAGCGTCGGCACCCCAAGCTGTGAGGACACTAGGAGGGGAGACGAGGAGGCGAGGAGGCCAGGAGAGGTGAAGTCTCTCAGCTGGAGCCTTCATCCCTGCGGTCCAGTCACCGGTGCGTCGCCTCGGGGCTAAACATAGGCCGCTCATGTGCTTCTTGTGGTCGGGCTGCGGGTGGAAAAAGACATAGTGAAAATGTATGTGGGCGGAAGGAGGCTAATTATGCTGATGCTAACGCTATTTAAGGCCGTGCAGTATATACAGTACACCCGAGCATGTAAACTTTCAAACACAGACAAAAACAGCACTTAAAGGGGGGTATTATGTAAAATCGACTTTTTCAAGCTTTATATCATGTTATTATGTCATTCCCTCATTAAACACATGCCTGGAGTGTTGCCTTGGCTCATTCACATATTTTTGAGTAATCAGTAAAAACTTAGACGGCAGCCATTTTAGGTGTAGCTATGCCTCAGTCCTCCTAGGAACGCCCCCACCTCCTGGAGACGCCTCTGGACCTTTTGTCACCAGCCAAGCCACCAACCACTGCTCCTCAGCTCAGCAGAGCCCCCTCCCCGCACAGTAGTGTTGTTTAGATGCCACAGCAGTGTGCTGAAGGGGGCGTGTCGGAAAGCTTCTTAAAGAGACAGAGGCCTATTTCAAGACGTTCAGTGCAGCCATTTTGAGAGAGCAATTTTATTCAAGGCAGTTATTTTAATTTACTGCATATACAGACCAACAGAAGGTTACGTCATCATTGTAGTATGCTATAGACTGGTGCTATGTGATTGAAAAAAGCATAATACCCCCTCTTTAAACGATTGTAAATAACTATTTCAGTTTCAAAATTGATACCCAAGTTTGTCATCTAAGTCGAGGGCGTCCACATGAGCTACTATTACGTAACAAAAATGGCAACCCCCACATGAACCGCGCACAGTTTCTCCAGTTTGGCATTACCCAAATCTAAAAGCAAAAAAAGAGGCAAAGCAACGATAACACAATTAAAAAAGCGACAAAAACACGCGACCAAAGAGTGATGAAAAAACAACAACAAAAAATTGGCAAAGATTTGATGAAAAAGTGACGAAAACACTTAGAAAAAAAAGACGATAACACAACAGAAATACTTCCCAAATGTGACCAAAAAAACGTGGCAAAAGAGCGACAACAACGTGCTGGAAAAGCAACAATAACAGACCAAAAAAACCCAGACAAAAACATCACTAAAGGAGAGCAACAGGGTAACACCTCATTTGAAAGCTAAGACCCATAACATTTTTGAAAACATTTTTATCACGTTGTCGCTGTGTTTTTGTCACATTTTTGAAGTGTTTTTGTTTCTTTTTTTGTGGCTTTTTTTGGTCAAATTTTTGTCACTTTTTTTGGTCACATTTTTAAAGCGTTTGCTGTGTTTTTGCCTCTTCTTTTGTCACGATTTTGTCAGTTTTTGTAGCTTTTTCGTTGCTTTTTTGTCGTGTTTTCGCCACGTTTTTGTCACTTTTTCTTTTTTTTTTTGTCTTAATCAAACCCAAGTAAAAAAGCATGGGTTTAAATGACTTTCACTGTTGCTTTTCACTGATTAAGACTTTGTTCCAACTCTGAGAAAGTAAAACAGTCAATAGGGCAAAGAGCAATTTTCTAACCCCATATGATAGTCACTCAAATCGGGTGCAAACAGAAATGTAACGGCTCTTCAGGCCCTACACTCTCCCAGGCTATACTGTCCCAGATGAATACATGTCAGGTTCTGCTGACAGGAGTCCATTCAGGGCTGAGGTTCGAAGCCACAAGCCACAGCCGTCTCGCAGTTTGTCAAACGGAGAGCGGCGAAAACCTCCTAAACACACTGAGGCGATCTTCATGTTTTCACTGCAATTAACGGATTAGAGGGTTTGACAGAAAGAGCTCACGGCCCGGCTGCAGTTTTCTGACCTGAAGGAATGCACGTGTACAAGCGGCACGTGTTATCTAAACAAAATCGGGGCCAAAACAGGTCTACCCCAAACTTTAAGCTTTGAAAAGGTCTGAAAAGATTTTATTTTCTGTTTGAGTCATGGAGCTGTTTTTGCATATGGTCACAGTTATATAGCGCTTTTCTACCTTCATTAGACACTCAAAGCGCTTTACATTAAGGAACCACTCACCCATTCACTCTCATTCATACACACATACACATACATTGTTTGTTTGTTTATTTAGATCCCCATTAGCTACTGAAATGAAGCAGTAGCTATTCTTCCTGGGGTCTTAAACATTTCTTAACAGACATTACATCAAAGCTATGCAACAATGAAGACAAACACAGAAGTGCACACAAACACATATACAAGGAACATGACAATACAATATAACATATGACAACATATACACATACATATACACGCATATAAACACACATATAAACATATACACACACACATAGACATACATAACATAACATAATACAGTACAAGCTCTTCTATACAAAATATTGCCACCCTCTGGGTATTAAAAAATAAAATAAAATAAAAGTTACTATAGCTCAGTATAATGTAATTATTAATTGCATAACTATTACAGTTACTCCAAAGTAAATAAATACAGTAAATAAATACAGTGCACAGGAGGAAAGGTGGGTGAAGTGTCTTGCTAATCCTCCAGTCACAAGACGACCCGCTCTACTATCTGCGCCACTGTCGCCCCAAAATAAAATGAGTAAAGTCTTGTATTTCCAAACACTTACTGCACAGTTAACCTCTTACCGCCTGAATCGGGCACATTTTCTCCAGTTTGGCTTTACCCGAATCTAAAAGATTCTTGAAATAAGTGTCAAAATAGTGACAAAATTCGGATGAGAATACAACAAAAAAAGTGTCAAAAATGGGATAAAAATGCAGCGACAGAGCGACGAAAAAGTTACGATCAGTTTTGTAGGTCTTAGCTTTCAAATGAGCTGTTACACTGGCCAAGAAGCTTTTTCATTTGGTTAAATCCAAACTGGAGAAAATGCGCTCGGTTAACGCGGGGGCTAAGAGGTTAAATGAGAGTGTGTTTGCTACAGTGTCCTGATCTTAAAGGTGACAGACTATGACATGACTGATGGCACAACACTGCCATCTAGTGGTGAGCCTTACCTTTACCACAAGTGAATGGTAATGTTGCTCTGTGCCTTTTGTCTTTTGAGACTTTCTGTACAAAAAAGAAACGAAATTCAAGAAGGGGAGATTTAGATGCAAATATGACTAAAGCAATATGATTCTAGAGATTATTATTATTATTATTATTATTATTATTATATATATAAGTACCATTATTAGCCTACTCGACCACACGGAGGCAGCATAAACAAGACCAAGGAAGGTCTGCGTGTGGTAAGCTTTTTCAAACCAGTCGGGACCACTGTAGATTAACTAGTGTTGTGATGGTTCGGCTGAGCGTTTGTGTCGAATCTGCTGTAGAAAAAGGGTGCACAGGCCCCAGCGAGGATCGAACTCGCGACCCCTGGTTTACAAGACCAGTGCTCTAACCACTGAGCTATGGAGCCACAGATGCTAAGCTAACAGGCTAATTCAACTTTCACCATATTTTCAACGCTTCCGTTCATATTTCTTACAATAGGCTCATATAAACCGACTCTAATCTAATTTACACATCATTACGCACCCGATTGTTAAGAGTTTAGGTTGTTTTAGCTCCAAATTTATATCGAGTTAGCGATTTCAATTAGACTTTATGCAATATAGTCCTAAACAAATGATTTAGGACTTTCCTACGGCATCTAACAGAGGCATTTGAACTGTCTTACCTTGGCTGGTTGGTCAGAGTTTGAAAAAGCACGTGGAGCTTTGGTTAAATCCTTGCTTATCCACGCGCATTTGCTGAGGATGTAATTATCTGACATGGCTGAACAGTTCTTTCTCCTTATGAATATCCAAGGCCGATTAACCCACTTGTCAGGCTACACATATTGACTTTACTAAACCCCCACATGAACTGGGCACATTTTCTCCAGTTTGGCATTAGATCTAAAAGAAAAAAGTGACAAAAGAGCGACAAAACGTCTCGGAATTGCAACAATAACACAGTAAACTAAAGCGACGAAAACATGACTAAAGACTGAAGAAAAAGCAACAAAAATGCCAAAAACACAACAAAAAAGACGAGAACACAACAAAAACACTGACAAAATGTGACCAAAACACTACAAAAAACAACGAAAACACAAAATGCGACAAAAGCACAGCGACAACATGACGAGCTACAATCAGTTTTGTTGGTCTTAGCTTTCAAATGAGGCGTTACACTGGCCTATAGGCTTTAAGCTCCGGTGCAGATGCTTTTAGATTTGGTGACAGTGATCGAAACACCTTCAGTCTATATGAGGAAGAACCAATGGCCGCTAGCTGCTCTGCTTTGCGACGACGACACTGGAGGCCGCCATTGCTCCGCTATTGCTGTAGTACCGCCATATAGCCGCTAGTCCCCCATTGGAATCCATTGCACTTTAATGCCCGGTACCTAATTTTTTGGAACTGTCTACAACTAGATATTCCTCCTGTGATTACGCTGGGTTAGACACAATCAGAGGCACCGGGCTGGTTATCGTAGGATAAATTTTAGAAATCTCGAGGGTCGGACTGTTAGCATTGGAGCTGCGCGAGCTACACGTCACGCAAGGGCCGAGTCTACAGTGAAGATCCCGCCCTTATGCCCTTTTTAGGAACATGCTTCGTCAGAGCTGGGGAGGAGTCTGTATATCCGCCATGATTTCCCCCTCGAACGTGGTCATTGTGGTAAACGGGGAGGAGTGAGTAATGACGGTCTATTGATAATATGTCTATGGGAAGAACACTACTTGAGCAAAAATCATGCTAGAGTGGCTGCTGACTAGAACTGTGGGTTAAGGCCAAGCCCCTCATCTTTTAAAAAGATTAATAAAATCATCTACATTACCCAGTCCCTTTTTAAACAGAGCTCGTGCATCATATCCATACCTCTCATACAGTCAAAATACAAAATAGGCTCATCATGTCGTGGAATCACTGATTGAGTTTAATCTTTACATTTAAAATAGGCAACATGTTGATTTCCTGAGTTTATTGTTGGGCAATACTGCTATAGTGGAGTTACTGCTTTGTCTACGCACAAATTTACATTCACATCAAAGTTCAGCCCTTGTAGATACATTCAGTCTATCATGATTAAAGTGCTTGTTTCAAAATTAAGAGAAGTGCAGCTTTTAGTGTTAGTGAGCCTGCGAGATGACACCAACCTTTTCTTTATCTATTAGTAACAAAGTATAATTTTTTTACCCTACTTTCGATCTCTCCAAAACGTCTTAAGAAATGCATGTGACTCTTGGCTACGACATTTCAACATTACAACATTCTCACACGTGTGCAGACCCAGTGTGTGCATGTTGAGCACAGATGACCCCCGCGTCTTCGTAATGGGCGCAGTTATGTTTGCCCACTCCGGCGTGTCTGCAGTCCAAAAGTGTGTCCTCAGTGCCCTCACACTGCACATCGTCCAGGAGGATGGGCAAGCCCGTCCCCTCTCCAAACTCCGAGCTCCTGGCCGCTTTGAGCGCGTGCCTGTAGCCCAGCTGCCTGCACACCACCGCAGCATTACTCGTGGTCCACAGATCGTCGCAGACCGTGCCCCATTCCCCGTTTATGTACACCTCCACCTTCCCTGGTCGGTGCGCCCCTCCTGCTCCCCGCCAGCCTCACTGCCCCGTCCAGACCGTCGCCCTTGGTCCTGGCCTTGCCCTTCTTGCGTCTGGGCCTCCTCCTGGTGGTCTTGGGTTGCCTGGTGGTGGTTGTGGTCGGCAGAGGAGAGGTGGGGTCCAGTCCTACTTCGCCTAATTGGTCGATGAGTTCCTGTAGCCAATCATAGGAGTCGGTGGGCATCGCTTCAGGCTCTTTTCTGTTGGACGGTTCAATACCTATAGGAGCTGTTAAGAGAGCAAAAAAGAGATTTACGTAAGCACAGATTACCCAGACTCTTTTTTTATTTTATTTTTTATGTTTTCGTTGTGTTTTTGGTCATCACGTTTTTGTCATTTATCGTCGCTCTTTTTAATGTCTTATTGTTGCTTTTACGGCACGTTTTTGTCGCCCTTTTGTTGCAGTTTTGTCTCTTTTGTGTTGCGTTTTCATCCTTTCAGCCTCATTAACCTGACAGAGCCCTTGAGATATGGGCCGTAAGAGATTTCTGTATCTCAAGGGCTCTGTCAGGTTAATGAGGCTAAAACTCATCGGCGTAATCGATTAATTGTTTACGTGTAAGCTCTATAAACGGACTGTAGCTGGGTTGCAACCAGAAAAAGTGAATATCTCCGCAAATATTTCACCAAATTACACGAAACAAAAAGTGTTGTGATGCTGAAGCTCCTCTATTCTGTTGCATTTCATTGGCTCAAAGGCCGACAATTGGTGCAAAAACACCCTTAGACTCGAAAAATGACGTATACGCTTTCCCGGCCTCAATGGTAGAATTGCACAAGAGCGCCCCCGGCTTTAATGGTAGTAATGGGGAGGGGAGGGATGAAGCCAAGCTGAACTCCTCCCTGTGGTCTATATCTGGGCTGCGGGCTGAGCTAAACCTTAGTGCGCTGACGAAGCCTTTTGGATGAGAGGCGAAACGTTCGACACTTCAACTACAGAGTACAGAAGATCGCTCAAGTATCTTCATTGAATATGGACAACGCCTGTACGACTGAGAGCTTACACAGCGTGTTTCTAACCAACAAAGTGTAAGATGTTGATAAAGATGTGTTTGACATTATTACCAAATGCAAACAGCTGCAAAGAGCATAATGCCCCCTCTTTAAAATAAGGCCTTCTCAAACAAGTTCAGAAAGTGCACTGTAAGAACTTCAATACAGCAGTTCCAGATTGACTTTATTCCCAGTAGAATAGAATGCAATGAGAAAGCCATGGCCAAGATGGTATGAAAAACAAAAACAAAGCTTCACTCACTTTCCTGGGGAACAAACTTGATGAGGTTGCTTTTTACTCTGACAGGAAGAGGCTCGTAGTGGCAGTGTCTTGGCGGAGCACGTCTGAAAACCAAACACGCCCAGAGAAAACATTACAACAGGAGCCGTATATCATAGCTGCAAGTTTTAAACAGTCTTACAGTGTGTGCGCGTTCTTTTTCAGCCTAAATCAAAACACGGCGTTCGAGAGGTTTTTAAACGAGTCTGATGGCTTGAAAGCAAATTAGGCGACACAATCACCCGCCGCTGTGAGAGCGCGGGACCGAGCCAAGAGCTGTCTGCGGAATCGTCAGAGCGGGGGAGATTTGCAGAGGCAGCTTTTTAACACTTCTGCCAACTTCAATTCACCGCTTTCCTTGAGCGAAAACACTGAAAAAGCCCAGTCTTAATACAAAAAAAAAGAGACAGGGAAAGCTAGAGAAAACGCAAACTCGCTCCTAGCGTTTCATCCCATGGGCTTTTTTTTTTTTTTTTGTCTGGAGAAGAACGACGCGGCTGGTTTTGCAATTGAAAACATATGTGCGACTCAGGCATGCAGTGTCTATAGTTATTCAAGCCACATTACCATACAGTAGGAGTATCCAAACTTTTTTTACCCAGTGAGCTACTTTAACATGACAAATATGGCAAAAAAACAAGAGAGAATGGCTTGGTTTCCTTATTATACCTCACATTTTCTACCTAAATGTTTGCAGACAAAAGACAGAGACAATGCATCTAAACAATGTGACTCATCAAGTGTGTGTCGAAATGTGGAAAGCCTTTGGGGAGCGACTCGGAAAGGGCTGCAGAGAGACAAACAGCGGAAAGTGTTGAAAGTTCTGTTATAGTTTCTTACCTCGAAGGATCCACTACTTTATAAACAACCCCGGTCGGTGAGGTAGCGCTTGGTATCCCCGTCGACATGAAGTACAGCTCGCCTGATGGAAAGACATTACATCAGGAGAAATGATTACATAAGAAGGAAAGAAAGCTACCGCTGCTGTTTCGACTGTGAAGAGCGGACATGAAGCTTAAGGCTGGGTATGGTTACACGTTTTTCGATGCCAGTACTTTACCGACACTTGGTTTTAAATACCAATACCTATACTGAAATATTTGTCATTTAAAACCAGAAAACAGAGCAATAATGTGTGGAAGATCTGCAAATTTACAATATCGGGTTCATCTCAAATGCCAAGGAATGTGTGAAAAATGGGGAGGAAATTGGGTGAAATTGTGGCAAAAAATAAGGAGAAATTGTGTGAAAAGAAATGGGGCAATAATAAGGGAAAAACGGGCGCGGGGGAATGGGGATAAATAGAGAGTACTTATTAGTACCCCTCCTGGAACCGCCACCTTAACGTGGTGGAGGGGTTTGAGCGCCCGAATGATCCTGGGGCTCTGTTGTCGGGGGCTTCGTGCCCCTGGTAGGGTCTCCCATGGCAAACAGGTCCTAGTTGACGGGTCAGACAAAGAGCGGTTCAAAAGCCCCTTATGAGAGACCAACAGGCCCGGTTAGAACCATGAGGCCGTCCTTCTGTGGACCCACCACCTGCAGGAGGAGCCATAGGGGCTGGTGCAATGTGATTTGGGCAGCTCCAACAGCTGCCCCCATGACCCGGCAACGGACAAGTGCAAGAAAATGGATGGATAAAAAAGGAGCAAAAATGCCGGGGGGAAAATGTGGAAAACGAGAAATAATTTGGGCAAAATAAGAAAAATTGTGTAAACAAAATTGGGGAAAATGGGGGAAAGAAATCATTCATTTGAGCTGAAACAGCTTATGTTCATTCTGTCCCTGGACCAACAGCATCAAAACTCGGATCTATATATAAGAATTTTTTCGGTTCCTTCCTGGTGAAGAGGTTAATTTTATGTATTTTTGATTTAAAACAACATATTTCAGTGAAAGCCAAATATCAAAATACAGTATCCAAACTAACCCGATTTGAAATGTTTTTACACCTTGCTAATTGCTAATTACATTTTACAGAGGAGGGTCCCGAGTTGTTTGATGAGTGATTTGGGGAGTTGCGGTCTGAATGGAACAGAATCACTCCCAGCAACATTTTTACAGAAAAACTGAAGACACTAAAGTGAAAGTGATTTTTATACAGGTGGCACCTCGGCGTGCCACAATCCCGTTCAGTACCTGCTTCGTCCTCAGCGAAGGAGATGATGTACTGGTGGTAGTTGTTGATGACCCCGGGGAAAGCGCAGGTCAGGCCCATGCCCATACAGACCTCATTGTAACGCCACTGTCCACTGTGCCTGTCCTCACGCAGACTCATCAAACGCCTGGGGGACACGCAAATACATAACACATGATTCCTGATATAAAGGTGGGGTTTGTGAGGATTTGGATAAAGCCGTACCCGCTCATGAAGTCTCCGAATATGTACATGCTGTTGAGGTTTGGGTATTCACAGCCTCTGTACACGTACCCTCCGGTCACTGACTTCCCCTGTTTGTGAGGGTAGGCGTAGATCGGCAGGACATCGTCTACAACAAGAAAAAAAACATATAGAAAAACAATCGCATTTGTCGAAAAAGTAATCTAGATGGAGTGATTTAGAATTAGAGATGGTATGCACTGCACAATGCACTATGATTGTGAGCCTGTATTTGAGCAAAGATCTGCATTAAACTTAAAGGTGCATTAAAGACATTTTTATGTGAAAAAAACAACAACATTCTATTAGTACGTAGCTTTTAGTGACCCAGCAGCTGTATGAGTGGTTAGCATGGCGCCTTTACTTTACGATATGATGTACAGTAATCGCCAAAAAAACAGATTGTCACAGGGATCAGATCACAATATTGCCTCTGTACTTTATTTTACACCCCTGTTTCTGTTCAGTGAAGGGTTCTGTTCACAAAAATAGCCTCTTCACATTTGAATTGCATTGGTTTCAAATGTTGGAAAGTGATGCCCTAGAAATCTTCTTAAAAATAAATTATATCCTAAATCCTATGTCCTGATCCAAGGATCTACAACAGGAAGAAATCATGTGACTAAAACCCATGAGCATGTTTAAGAGTTTAACCTCTTAACCCCTGTCTGAACCAAGCGCATTTTCTCCAGTTCGGCTTTACCCAAATCTAAAAGCTTCTCAACTGGAGAGCAATAGTGTAATGCCTCATTTGAAAGCTAAGACATACAAGAGTGATCGTAACCTTTTTTGTCACATTGTTGTCGCGTTTTTCCCCACATTTTAAAGTGTTTTTGTCGTTTTGTGTTGATTATTCATTGTGTTTTGTCACGTTTTTATTTATTTTTCATGACATTTTTGTCACTTTTTGTCACTTTTTTGTTGTGTTTTTGTCATGTTTTTGTCAATATTGAATTGTTTTTCGATGATTTGTCACTTTTTTGTCACTTTTTTGTTGTTTTTTGTAATTTTTTTGTCATTTTTCTGTCACATGTTTTTGTCAAATTTTTGTTGTGTTTTCGTCACATTTTTGTAACTTTTTTGTAACTTTTTTGTTGTGTTTTTGTCACGTTTTGTCGCTTTTCCATCCTCATTTTCGTCGCTATTTTGACGCTCTTTGTTTTTTTAAGCCTTTAGATTTGGGTAAAGCCAAACTGGAGAAAACGTGCTCGGTTCAGGTGGGGGCTAAGAGGTTAAAGTCACGGCAAACCTAGCGAACTGTTGCGACACAGCTTCTTGTCGTAACAGGAGAACCCCTCTTTCGCCCTCCAGCCGTAGTTCCGCCCTTTCTCGATGATGTCCACTTCTTCGTACTTGTTCTGTCCCACATCCCCGCAGAAGATGCGCCCCTTGCCCTCTTTGCTGTGCGGGTCGCCCCTGTCCACGGAGCACCTCCACATGTTTCGGACCCCGTAGGCATAAACCTCCGGCCGGGCGCCCCTCTCGTGCACGAAGGGGTTGTCGGGGGGGATTCTGTACAGTGGGCCTTTTTCGTTGTCGTCCACGTCGATGCGGAGGACTTTACCCAACAGAGCAGACCTGAAACAAGAAAACTAAAGGTTATCATAGCACTTTACACAACTACAAAGACCATGATCCTTTGCTTCATTACTAACTCAAATAAGACAATGGAGCTCAACAGTATCACCACGAAACCTGGTCTGGTTCCAGAAGTAAAAATCACATTCACTGACTTGTAGACAAATATTAAAGGGATATTTCAGGATTTTTGACATAGGGCCTTTCCTAGTTATCCAGAGGGTTGTTGTTGTCTGGAGATATTTTTTTCTTAAATTCATGCAGTTCTTATATTTGAAGAGCTTAGTGGCGCTAGGCTAATGCTAGGCTAAAGCATTTCTATGGTATCAGCAACCCTGCATTAAAAACAGTCTGACCCACTCCACAGTGCACCTGATATAAATGTCTGTGTCGATAGAATAATTTTAACCATTTTGCATTTAAAATAACTTATATTTTAGCACCATCTGCTTCGTGGCTGTAAGCTAACGCAGTGGCGGAGTGATCTGCGAGAAAATAGTCCCTCAAAATGCGGTAATTCATGTGAAACAAGGTCAGTTATATTTCAAAAATTATTCTATTAACACAGACATTTATATGGTTAGTCTGGTGTTATAAGTGATGTACCTCAGGTGCACTGTGGAGTGGGTTAGACTGTTTTTAATGCAGGCTAACTGATACCATAGAAATGCTTTAGCCTTGCACTAGCCTAGTGCTATACTAAGCTCTTCAAATATAAAAACTTTATGAATTTAAGAAAGAAAGAAATTTAAGCTATTTACCATATAAACTAAGGATATGGACTAATCACTTAATGGCTTAATTATGACCATAAAAACAACACAGTTTTGAATAGAAGATTTAACTGAACCTTTATAAACAGAAAACGATATGAAAGCATTTTTTCCATAAATTTAAGTATTTGACATTTATTTTTTCTCATTTAATCATTAAAAATAATCACATGAAAGTCAGTAGTTGCCATAGCTATAGCTTTTTAACTTAATACATGCTTTTTTTGTAGTCCCTCTGGGGGTAAAACAAGTATGAACATTTAATGAACATTTTGAAAAACGTTATTTGGTGTAACTTTGGGCTAGCGCCACTTTAGCAGTATTTACAGCCCAGTCTGAGAAAAAAAAAAAATCTCCATTGTGTAATTGGGTTGTAGCGCAATGTACAATATCCCTAGCCTGGAAAAATCCAGACTCACCGCTGTACCAGCGAGTGAGTCTGGTCACCGTTGCGTCAAATTCATTTCCCACAGCGATACACACGCAAGCAAACAGGAAGCGGAGTAAACCAATCAGCGAAGGGCGGGCGTCTGCCATTGATGCGGTGTTATTAGCGGTTTTGCGTTAATATTTGCGCAGGATTATGAATCACGAAACTCACCTACTGTCGATGTGTTTTTGGTCATTTACCGCCGATTGGAGACACGCTTTCTCTCTTTCGTGCGTCGTTCGTAGATTGTTATTGAGGAACTTCCGTGTCCCGTGAGTGACGCTGCTCGCTAACAACACGTCACGGCAAATAAACGAATCTGATTGCACGTGAACGGATTGATTTTGCGGAAGCCGCGAACGAGGGCAGGGTGACCAGACTGATCCCCCGCTGGATAAAAAAATACAGAGGGGAATCATTCTGGTCTCACCAGGCTACAATATACCTCTCTCCCTTTGTCTTTTCTGTTAGCGTAGTATTTACTCTCACGGACAATTAATGAGGGACAAATATTACTTAGTTCTCCTTTAAACTCTATGGGAAAAATTAGTAAAATGGTGATGTCTCAACACCAGAGCGGGTTTGGAGGTGGGCAGGGTGCTTTAGTCCTATGACGATTGCACAAAGGCTTTGTCAAGAGATTCTAAATTGCATTTCCAAAAGTAAGGGGAGCGTCCCAACAATATCACAATAAATCTCCTCTTTCTACAATGTTGATAAAAAAGGCAGTACTTTATCTTGAAATCTGCATACGACTGTGTTCCTAGAGATTAGATCTGCTTACTTGTTTTGTGCGTTCCCGAATTTTCCAAAAGGGTCTCCCGCCATGCCCCCATCCCCTGTGAAGATGTACAGGTAGCCATCGTCTGCGAACAGGAGTTGACCTCCGTTATGGTTGGAGGCCGGTTCATCGATTTCCAGAATCACTCTGAAAACAAACAGACAAAAAAGCTTAAGAAATGAAAAAAAGGTGACGCTAAGACCTCAGCATGTAAAGGTGACAGTGATTTATGAATGAGGATACAGATATAATCTGGAAATGATCAATCCCTGAAGCCTAGATCCTAGATGATGATGATGAGGAAAAGAGGATGAGGTGGCTGATGGCTCTGCTGCCTCTGTGTAACTGAAGCAACAGGATGACATATGGAGGGTTTAGACAGGTAGCAGCAAATCAATTTCTCTTTTACATCATTTTAATGTCTAAATACTATTGTTAATAGAGCCACAACCACACAAATGAGGGGACATTTCAATAAGAAAAAACAAATAGTATAAAAATGAGCTAAAAATGGTAAACAAATTTTGCCAAAACTGCAGCTGAATGTTGTGTTTTGGACCATTAATCAAGGCCGTGGGAACCCAGGGTGCTGAAGGTCCTGCAGCACCTCTGGTGGATAGTTTGTGTATTGCAAGAAATGTTATTACATAAGAAATAAGCACAGAAAAAGGTTTTTAGGTGCAATCTTGTCCCTCAGCACCCCCAGCCAAAATGTATTCCCACGGCTTTGCCATTAATACATTGCATTTTTGACAAACTTGTGCAGTGAAAATGTCATTACTTTCCAAGAAGTTTAGATTTAATACCAGTTTGAATCCAATGTAATGCTTTTGAATGACATTTATGACATTATTGATTTAGGCACAGTCAATTTAATGACTTTTATTGTTTTTTTTAATGCTGTGATGGAAGGAAGAGTACATTCTATAATTGGCTTGTGAAGTGATTAGTGGTGGGCCGAGATACAAATCCCACGAAAACGAGACGAGACGAGATTTTGACATAATTTGCAATAATAAATTATATTTTGCAATTATGTTTCCTTTGTATGGAGCCATTGTATTGTATTGTTTGTAACACAATGAACAAACTAATAAGGATGGGAATTGATAAGATTTTACCATCAGGCTCTATTTGTTTGCATACAGTTTAATATTAGAAAAAAAATTACGAGATTTTATTTTGGGACGAGAAATCTCGTGGCAATTTGATCTCGCGAGATCTCGGCCCATCCCTAGAAGTGATTGGTTGAGAAGCAAAGGTATAGCAGGCTGTAATCAGAAAAACAGTCTTCCTCATTCATTTTAACCTTCAGATTAATAGATGCCTGCAAATAAATATTTCTATGGATTATTTCAATCATTCTAGAGTCCACACCTACCTCTCAGATCTATGGTCCACTGTGTTCATATCATGCCCCGACACCCGAAACTCGCTGATCCTTATCCGCTCATCGAACCCCACCTCTATGGAGTAATACACGTACAGCTTCCCATTGTGCTTGTGCTTTGGGTGGAACGTCAGTCCCAGGAAGCCTCTCTCGTCGCCCTCCCACGACGACGTCAGCACGGATTTGCTGATGTTCAAGAACGGCTTCTCCAGTTTGGATCTATCGGGGAGGTACGCCCACACCACGCCCACCTGCTCGGCCACAAAGAAGCGATGCGTGCCGTCGTTGGCGTGAACCATGGCCAGCGGGTTCCTCAGGCCGTTCGCGACCTCTTCCAGGCACAGCTGCAAACAGCCGTCGGTGTCGTATTGGACGCGGCCGAGATTCTGGGAGAGCTGGGAGTTGCTGAGGAGGTGAGGGTAGCAGTAGTCGGTGTCGTCCAGTTCCAGGTACCGGCACAGACGCCTCGGGTCGTCTTTAACTTCGAGGATGTGCGGGTCGTCCGACAGGTGGGGGATGGTGACCTTGCACTTGTGATAAAACTGGGTGCAGAAGTCGGGGCAAAGGCCGGGGATGGAGCGGGCCGGGGTGTTGGGGTCTTCTGTGTCAAAGAGGTGGGCGGCGTAAGGAGAGCATTCCTGGCAAACAGAAAGAACAAGAAAGTGATTTTTGTTCTTGTTATAAAAGCTAAATGAAAGTCTTAGTTTTGCAGTTCACTGAGTTATGAGTAGTCGAGTGTGAATCCACTTTAGGCCGGTCTAAACAGCCGCTCCGAGTCCGGGTGTAACAGGTGGTCTCGGAGCGGCTTCACTCAAACTCTGAGTGTTGGCGCATTGACAGGTTGATGCCCGTTGTCATGGGAATAAGTCCGTTGAACAGCTGATCGTTGTTATGTGGCTGATGGTGCGACGTCTGGTGCGGGCGCGTGTGAACACAGACTGAACTAACTTTGAAGTAAATGCTGTTGGAACTAGGGCGGGTCTCGGCTCGACCCACAAGTTGCTCCAACATGTGTGAAAACGCCCTTAAAGACACTAAACCTGATATTTTTGTTTACAAACCATGACAGGCCCGGTCGTTAGGAGCATGTTTTCCAAGCTCAAACTAACTTTCTTTTCGAGTTTCTAAGCACATTTCACACAATTCTGGAAGAAACACTGTGACGGTAATGTAGTAAACAAAACCAGCTGCAAGTTCACAATTGATACAAAGACATAGTGAGTTTTTTTTTTTTTATATTTCACTACTAGAGTGGACAGCATAGATCAATTTATTATTATTGTTATTTTTTAATAAAAGGCTGCACTAAGAACTTATTTAAAATGTGTCAAAAGGTAGTACTTGAGTATTTTCCCTCATCATTTTCATCCACATTTTACTGTTACTTAACCCTCCTGTTATGTTCATTTGCCAGGAACATCAATGGTATTCCGGGTCAATTTGACCCGGTACATGTTTGATGGATTATCCAAAAGATGTCTGAAACCAACAAAATCCTAACAAGCAGTCTGAATATTTCATTACTAACTCCATTACTAATTATTTTATCAATTATTATTGAATCTGGCATGACCAGCTCACAAGCTGACTTGATGTCAGTCACACGACTCACTGCCATCCCAGCAGCGCCGGCTCCAGAACAAACTGACTGAGGGTGTATTAGAGTTCCAAACAGGTGTAACTAGAGATTTATGCCATTAAAATATTGTGATGCCACTAAAACTGAGGGTGCAAACATTTCAAAGTGAGGTTGCAATGCACCTCTGTAGATCCGGGCCTGCATCCTGGGGGGCCCTGGCACTGTCTTTATTATGTTTTTTGCAGACAGTTATGCCTGATAAACATTTGGGGATGAAGACCACTGTATTTCACCATTTTTGACATGAATGTTTGCTTGGAGGAATAAGAACACCAATTCCTTCATTTGGTTCAAAATAATAATCATTAGAATCAGAATTTAGCTCAAGACAGTCTTCGTCCTCAGACACATCCTCCTCTATGTCACTGTCATCGTCAATGAAGAGTTCTGGAGCCTTCTGGACTGTCATCCTTTTGCTTCAGCTGCTCATTTTGTAAAGTCTGCCTGACAGAGTGTAATGTTGGTAGGACTCCCATGCACAATGCCCAATGGCCGCTGGCTGCTCTGCTTTACGACCACAACACTGGAGGCCGCCATTGCTCCGCCATTGCTCTAGTACCTCCATATAGCCGCTAGTCTCCCATTGAAAAGCACCTTAAACACCTTAAAAACAACTTTAACGCCTGGTTTCTATTTTTTTAAACACTTTCTACATATTCCTCCTGAGATAACCCTGGGTTAGTCACAATTAAAGAAACCAGGCTGGTTTTAGAAAAAAAAACTTTTTAAAATCTCGTACTAATGAGGGTCGGACAGTTAGCATTGGAGCTGCACGAGCTGCACGTCACGCAAGGGCCGAGTCTACAGTGAAGCTCCCGCCCTTATGCCCTTATTAGGAACATGCTTCGTCAGAGCTGGGGAGGAGGAGTCTGTAAATCTGCCATGATTTCCCCCTCGAACGTGGTCATTATGGTAAACGGGGAGGAGTGAGGAGGAGTTGTCTATTCTTTTTAATAGTCTATGGTTTTGCCCCCCCCTGTTGAGTGTCCAGTGAGAACATAATGGTTCCTGTCAAAAGTCAGAACATCTGCACCTGTGCACCTGTGTGTGTGTGTGTGTGTGTGTGTGTGTGTGTGTGTGTGTGTGTGTGTGTGTGTGTGTGTGTGTGTGTGTATTATATGTTGATTACACTAAATAAGGCAAGCAGAAGAGGTTTCATACTGAAAAAAATCTTTTAACTATTTTTCCTAGATCTTCAGGAAAAAAGATCCAAGAGAAAATGTGTCAATTTGACCCGCAACATAACAGGAGGGTTAAGCATATGATTAACAGCTCTTGTACTTCTGACTGAGATGCCTTGCCTTAGTCTTAACAAAACACTTGGTTTGGTGTTTTCAATAAATGGCTTACTATATTTTTGGCTCACTTCCATCTTTGCTTTTTGCATTTTTAAGCTTTGAACCTTCTTAAGATCCAACCCAAATATGGATATCTGCCATTTTTCCAACTGGTTTTAAATTTTAATCAGGAGTATGTCAATGTCTTCTACCGGTCTGTAACGTATCATTTATAAGTTATCAATAAATCATTTACTTAGTCAAAATAATACGTTATTTTACATAATCCTACAATCAACTACACCTGACTAAAGAGTCAATGGCATTTTGAAGAGCCAACACACACAGTTGCTTTAAGTTGTCATGTTTTAGTGCAGGCTGGACTTGTTTTGGACTCCACAGCCCCACGACCTTTGTCCAGACATGCACGCGCGCAGTTTACCTGGCACAGCAGCTCCTGCACGAACCCCGCGCAAGTGGCGTAACCATTGTAGTCAAAATGATTCATGACCCTGTAGTATTTGGCCATCAGGTCCTGGTCTTTCTGGTAGTCACAGCAGCCGAAGTCCTTGTACATTGTGCAAAACTCCAGCTCCCTCAGCGGGCGGAAAGGCGGTTTGAAGTCCAAACACTGCGGGTGTAACAGCGCAGGTGAGACCCACAGAGCCAGAACCAGCACGATGCCACCGGGCCAGGGAAGCCGCATGTGCCCCGGGACTTTGCCACAACACTCCCGCATCATGGCGCGCGTCAGTGACCGTGGACGAGCTGCGCTGCGCTGGCCTCTTCCTGTGCGCACTTTGCTCGGTCTGCGGGGATCAGCTCCGTGGCTCTGACGTGGTGAGTGTCCTCGATCACCCCGGGACAGGCGCGGGACCGAGAGGCGTGTGGTCAAATGTGTTCAGACACACAGGCCATCTGCCGCTTCAGAGCAAAGGGAGGGAGGAGGCGACATGTGAGGAAGTTGTAACAGCAAAAGTTCAATCTTCCTTAAACAGGCTTTGATGCTTCTTGTCAAACACCTTTGGTTTATGATTTTGTTTGAATTGTCTTTACTCGTGCGTCATAGTTAGTGCAATACGTGTTTTTCTCTGTCTGAGGCTTTATTTTAATGCGAATTGTTTGTATAATCTGACTCCTACCTGTGCCAGTAGATGGCGCCACCTGCTTATATTGAACTAGGGCAGTTCTAACCATACACGTTTTCAGTGATATTAAGTTGAATGTAGCCTATACATTACACATCGGTTGCTAAACTATTTCAAAGTTTTCTATAAGGGGGAAATAAACAAATGAATTCCATAGTTGTACAGGCTGCTTACCCCAGCAGAGGGCGCTGTGCTGCTATGTGCCTGTCTATAGAGGGAACACCCCCTCCCTGCGTGTCCCTCCCAGGCCGCTGTTGGACACCGGCTTTAGTGCGTGCCTCCGCGTCTCCAGGACGATCTGCAGTCTGAGGAGACGCACTGTCCGCTGGCTGGACTCGGGTCAGTGGTTTTTGGCCTCGTGTGGACTTTACTGCCTTTGTGCCGGAATGAATCTGCTTTTCATTACAACGTAACCTGACCATCTGAGCCCGGGAACATTTATTCTGTTCATAGGTTTGAAAGAGCGGCACCATGGACGGGGCGGAGGGGAGCCAGCTGCCCGACGAGGAGCTGCTGATGCTGGGGAAGGAGGAGCTGCTGCGGCGGCTGCGGAGGCTGGAGAGCCGCCACATGGAGCTGATGATGGAGCACGGGAACATGATGAAGGACGTGAACCGGAGTCTGCAGGTCCACCTGCACGAGATCCGCGGCCTGAAGGAGGTCAACCAGAAGCTCCAGGACGATAACCAGGAGCTGCGGGAGCTGTGCTGCTTTCTAGACGACGACCGGCAGAAGGGCAAGAGGGTGTCCCGGGAGTGGCAGCGCTTCGGCCGCTACACGGCCAGCGTGCTGTGGAAGGACGTGGGGCTCTACCAGCAGAAGCTGCGGGAGCTGGAGGCCAGTCAGGAGTCGCTGAAAGCGGAGAACTCGGAGCTGAAGGAGATCGTGTTGATGCTGGACGAGGAGCGCAGTGGCGCCGGTTCACGCAGCTCCATCGACAGCCAGTCCAGCCTCAGCAACCTGAACGGCACCGGGAGCGTCCGGGATGTGGGCGACGGCAGCAGCACCTCCAGCACCGGCAGCGCAGGGAGTCCAGACCACCACAAGTCCTCAGAGGCCAAGATGGCATCACTCCAGAGGTCCATGGACGACCTGTCCCGAGGAGCTGGACTCAGCGGTAAGAGACTGATGTTGAGAGTGCTTTAGTGTGACTATAGCCTGGAAGTTTAGTACCTTACTATCTGCATTTGTTTTACTATTGGATTTCACAGTTCATTCTCTTTGGTTGTGGTTTGTTTAGTGCTTATTCCCATCACCATGCAGGGACATGTTACATAATTCAAATCAACTTTTAAAACCTCTGAGATAAGACAGAGATGTTGCAGAATAGCCTTGTAAAAGTTTTATCTTGTTTTGCATTGAAAGATAAGTGTTCAGTCAGTTTCACTCTCAGTCACAAAGTGTTGCCTCAGATGCTGCCTGCAGACCATTACAGTCACAGTGTAATTGTCAGCAGATCCACAGAGCACATATATCTCTGTCTGGATGATGTTATATGTTTTTCTGATACGATCTCGGCTCCAGTTGCTGCAGCCTAAATGTCAATGCTTATGACTTCGAAACAAACAGAGCTCTTTGTAGGTGAGTGCAGCCCCGGAGAGATGTGTCCTTTCACGCTGCACTAAAGCCTATATAAATCATAATAAACAGCATTGTACTGACACATCATAACCATTAGTCATCTATAACTAAACACAATGTTGCATTTACACAAAGAATGGTCTGTGCATGGCCATCAGCTACATGTAAACTATTAAGTATCTTTTAGGTGGACTGATTTTTCCAGTTTTGTGAACACAAGAACAGGTGACTCTGCGCCTTAGTCTTTACACACTTTTATGTTCACCAGCATTATCATGGCAGAACATGAAGTTGCCTATAGTACTGAAGAGACTTTTGATCATGTAAAAATGCCTTTATTACAAGTTCACTTCAGGGGCTGCACAATACATTACCACATTATAGTTGTAGCAAGTATAGGTGACACAATATCCATATCGCAAGAAGCCAAAATATATTGCATCAGGACTGAGGTCTTCCATCTGAATGAGATTTTGTCACTTTTCTTGCCAACACGCCTAAACTTAAAGGCTTAATCACTTAAAAATGTGCAAGCGATCACACATAGTCATGATTTTGCTGGTTTGGTTCAATATTGGTCTTGTTTTTGCTATTTTAAAGTCTTGTTTAGTCAATATGATGAACTTAAAACGTCTTGCTTACGATTTGTATTGGAAGTTACTGTGTTGGAATAGTCAAATTTCCTATTACAGTAATAATATTCAAGACAGTTGCCGAATATCGCAATTTATTCTAATATTGTGCAGCCCTGGTTCACTTTAAGAAAAGGCACTACAGGCAAAACTCTTTTTTTGGCCCAGGTTTTGGGCCAAATTGGTCTCATATAAATTTTCACCTAGAAAGAAAAGCTAAACAAGTCAGATTCTTCACTATAACATGTTTCATTATTGCACTGATTCAATCTTCAATGAAGGTACTTGAGTCACGCGTTCAAGCTACATATTCTTGGTATTTCTGCGAGACTGATTCAATGTTTCTCCATAGACTTCACATTTTCCAGCCTTGGACTGAACAATATTTTAAAGGTTTTTTTCAGAGGGATTTTTGAATATCTAAGTCAGTATTTCCCAACCTGGGTGTACTTGGAATTATTAGATATGATGAAACTACTTTTTCTATTATTTTCAAAAGTTGATTTGAATAATGTTTCTCAGTACCGCCTTTGCTCTGCCCAATCCCGTCAGATCTTGGAAGCTAAGCAGGGAAGGGCCTGGTTAGTACTTGGATGGGAGACCGTTTGGTAACACCAGGAAGCCTAGCGAATGTAATGAGTGAGTGAGTGGTAGGTGGTGGTCGGAGGGGCCGATGGCGCAGACTGGCTGCCTCGCTTCCGTCAGTCTACCCCAGGGCAGCTGTGGCTACAACAGTATCAAATGGAATATCAAAGAATGGAATAATCTCCCAAATGAATTAAAAAATCAAACAAGTTATAGTACTTTTACCTGGGAATTGAAAAAGTGGCTGCTCAGAGGCCAAACCTGCCAGCACTGACAGGGGCTGGTTTTAGGTCCTTCATTATTTTAGGACAAAATGTAGCTTTTGCTTTTCATTATGAACCGCTGGGGGCAGCACTGAATTATTTTAATGTATTTTAATATGTCTGTAAATAGGAATGGCGATTGGACTTATGCTGAATGAAATGCAGTGTGATTGGTAAAGTGATATGTGATTGACTATGCGATTGAATGTTAGAAGAATGAATGGTCATGCTGTATAGTGTTATTATTGATGTAACCAGGGACTACGGATGGAAACTAGCTATTTAGCTATAATCTGGTGCAGTGCATCTCTGTCTCTCTGAGCTTAATGTTTCTGTACATTGTCCCTTCAATAAAGATTAAAGTAAAGTAAAGTAGCTTACCACCACCAAGTATGGAGTGAATGAATAATGAGCTGTGAAGCGCTCTGGGTATCTTGAAAAGCGCTATACAAATCCAAGAGATTATTATTATTATTATTATAAGGTTTTGAATTTGAGAGCATTTTAGCTTCATTTTGAGCACAACACTCCATTAAATACTTAAAAAAAGGAGTTTAGTTGACCACTTTGAAAAAATACTGGCAAGATCCTCGAGGTATGGGGGTACTCGGAGTTTAAACTAACAACTTAGGGGATACATGAGACAAAAAAGGTGAGGAACCACTGATTTATTGAGTTTAAGGCAAAATTTAAATTTGTTTATTTTCACTAATAAACAGCTAATTTTAAAATTAAACAAAGATAACCAAAATCCCCTCTGGAAAAATCTTTGTAACTAATATGTCAACAAAATAAAACCATCAATTTAAACCTGGCCCAATCCATTATTCAGATTTCCGTCGCCGAAAATATTGTTAGACAGCAAACTTGCAATACATTTTCTTCTCATGTTTATACCAGTAATCTACAGTAAAAGTTTCAAAAGGATATCTCTAAACTTAAAAAGTTTCCCTATTCACCTGCAGTGCCTCGCCTTAAGTTTGTGAGCCAATATTGCTGTACTGCGTTACCAGATGACTTGAAAGGCTTACCTATCTTATTTCATCACACCCAAACCCTATATGCCGGTCGTTTGCGGCGCACGTCTCCCTCGCCTCCTCAGAGTCACCTTGTAGTCTGCTGACGGGGGCTCCGTCTGGTCGGGTCTGGCGCAGCGCAGATGGCACGGGCCTAATTACCCCAGATCATCACGGCTGAAGTCGGGGCTAACGAGGATTTAGTGCCTCGGCGTCGTGTCAGCGCCGCTATAACTTCTGTTGCCGAATCAAGGGCTAGACAGCGCCGACGTAGATGGGCGCGCTTCAGAAGTATGGACAGATCTTCTGCAACAAAGTAGTACGGATTGTTGTTGTTGTTGCTCTATATGTTTCCTGTGTAGTCACAAAATAGCAGCATATTGTTTCTCGTCTCTTAGGCTCCTCTTGTTTACTCCTGCCTGCATGTGCTCAGGCCAAAACCTGTTCAGCTACATGTTCTTGGTATTTCTGCGAGACCGTAAGTGTCGATCTGCTCTCGTGATTTATTTGTTCATTTATTGGTTCATGGGCTTAGCAGTGACACAAAGTGGTATATTTGTTATAGCTTGTACTTGTGACTTACCCGATTGGCTGGCACTGGGAGTTCAATTTACTATTCCAATGGTTCTCAAACTTTTTTTCTTTTAACCTTATTCACCACATCATACGTTGTTTGACTGTCCAAATACAGGGTTTCCGCGGGGCATTAAAGAGCATTAAAAGTTATTAAATTAATCCTGACAAAGTTGAGGCCTTAAAAGTAAATCAAAAGCGATTAGCGCTCGTGCTTCACAGCTAGAAGGTCCTGGGGTCGATTCCCACCTGGACGGGGCCTTTCTGTGTGGAGTTTGCGTGTTCTCCCTGAGTCTGTGTAGGTTTCCTCCAGGTACCAGGTTTGCCCTACCACTAAAAACATGTACAATAGGCCAGAATGAATGTAGAGTGTGAGTGAGTGGTTGGTGGTGGTCGGGGGGGCTGATAGCACACAGCTAATGTAGTAGCTTACCATTATTCATAATGAAGTCAGGTGGCGCTTTGAGAAGCTTAGTAACACAGGCTTGTAAAGCGCAATACAAGTGTAAGCCATTGTTATTATTAAATCGGATTCAAATTATCACATTTCTTTGAAAATATAATTTTCCCATAGAGACAGAACTCACGACATTGGTCAACTATTTTTTATGCGCACATTTGGCAGAAACACAAAAACTCTGGACTAAAACAAATTCAGCTTCAGTTCTGTTTGAAATGTTACACAATCTTTTGCCAAAAAAGTTCGTCCAAATGCAAGATGCCAAGATTTATTGCATTTGTGGCATTCAAAATATTGTTTATAAGCATTAAAATGTATTAAACATGACTTGCTGCCACTGTAGAAACCCTGAAATATCACCTCATAAAATGTTTCATTACCACCAGGCCTAGATCAAGATCCAATCCGGACTAAATCAGGACTAAAAAGGTTTGTTTTGCTCTAAAAAGTGATTTAAAGAAAGAATAAAACATAATATTTAACATAGCACATCCTCCTATACTTTTCAAGTGTCAGTCCTGAAGAATAAGATATTCAAGTTATTCTCACACATAATGTCTTTCTTGAGAGACATACAAAAACGATCCAAACTTGTTAGCTCCCCAGTTTACTATTACTTTGCGGTGTGAGTAATACAAAATCAACAAACTGGGCCGCTCTCAAGTTGGTTCGGTTCAGTTCTCTGTGCCTCCCTGACCGCTGGGGCTGATGGGGATGAGATGAACTTGTAGTCGGTGGTTTGTGTGTTTGTAATGGGACGGTCAGGGCGGCTCTGATGAATGAGGACACAGTGACTTTGGGGAGCGCGGCGTGTGCAGGTGATGGATCCTGATTGATTCACAGAGAGGAGTCTGTCATTTTTCAGGACTGGGCTCCTTATGATCAGGGTCTGAGGCTCAGGGCAGGGAGAGATGTCCAGTTGGATCAATTTTACAATTATTTTGAAAAAACTTGGAAGTGTTGACCAGGGCTGGCTCTAAAATCAACTATGAACCACCAATACTGATACAAATCATTCTGTGCTGCAAGTAAGAAAATAATATTTCTTTGTGTTTTGGTATCAGTTTGGTGATACTTTCTTCCACTGTTATCCATCCATAGCAGATACTCAAAGGTTAAACCCAATTATCGGTACAAACGTCTAGAGATCGACCAATATTTTGCCGGCCGATATATCGGGCCGATAATTGTACCCCAGTACCAATGTTCCCCTGTCAATAGAAGTGGAGGAACATAGATGTATTAAGATTAGCACCAGCCCAATATCTTAAGTTAGTGGCTAGGCAGGTCAGGTTAAGCTGGTGATATATGTATGACGTTTCACTGTCATGACTTGTGATTGATCAACTCAAATACAAAAAAAAATTATGATTGGTTGATACAGAAAAAAAAAAAAAGATCTAACGCCGATATCTCCGGGACGGAAAGTGATAGAGACCTCCTGTTTCCGCATTGGAAAGAGATAAGTCAGGGCTTTAAAATGAGTCTTCCCACAACTTTCTCAGGGGAACTGAGAAACATCACGATGAAAATAGGTTCGCTGCGAGTTTGTTCAACACAAGTTTCACCAACTAAACCTCAGTCAATATGGACATGTCATTTGAAGCAGAGAACCGTGACAATTCTGTTTCAACCTCCGCAACTGTATCCTGATCGCCGGGCAAAATGCCACCGCTAGCAACAGTATGCTAATGCTAGCGGCAGCATGCTAATGTTTTCACCTCTTAACCCCGCCTTAACCGAGTGCATTTTCTCCAGCTTGGCTTTACCCAAATCTAAAAGCTTTTCGACTGGAACTTACAGTCTATTCACCTTAATCCGGAAGTTCCAAAATTAGTGTTGACTTGTTGCTGCAATGAACACTGGACATTTTACACAAATCATATACTAAACATCAGATTTTAGCGGTGAACATTTAGCCTCGCTCTCCTCTGAATGAATGACTTCGCCTTTACCGGAAGTGTCAATACAACGAAGGCCGACCCGTGGCAAAAAGAGCAACAGTGGACGGGGCGGTAAGGTGAATAGCCAGAGTAACGCCTCATCTGAAAGCGTTGCTGTGTCACTTTCTTCATGTTCTTTTTCCATCAATTTTGCACTTTTTGAATTTTTTCATTTTTTGCTGACTAGCATCTCACTTTTTGTTGCGTTTTCATCGTCTTTTTCTTCTCGTTTTTGTCGCTATTTTGAGAAGCTTTAGTTTTGGCTTAAGTCGAAGTGGAGAAACTCAGCCCTATAAAGCGCCCCCTGCTGTCACACTTCAACATTGACACAGTTTACACTTTAGAAGCTTCATACACAACATTATAGATAAGACGTATCGGTGAAAATATCGGTGAAAAATATCGGTATCGGTCGACAGGTTGAAAGGTGTGCCGTCTTTACATTAGAATTCCCAAGTTCCACAACCACAAAGCTGCAAAACTTTCCCATTTGTGCTCGAAAACCTTTTTATTTATGGCCTGCCGCGTCGCTCCATAGCAGAAAAAAATAATTACAAAAGCCAATGGAGTGCAGGGGAAACTGCTCAAAGCAATTATGTCGTCTTTTCAACATGGATTACGCAGCTGCAGTGCTTTTCCTATAAATCTGCCCCCTATATTTCCCATTATAAACTCAGAAGTGCATACACAAAGAGCTATTCTGCAGAGGGCTGTAAAATGTGCACAGTTGTGTATGCAAGAGGTTGTTAATTTGAATTACTCTTTAGGGAAAGATGTAAATGTCAATTAGTCCTGACGGGCTGCAGCTCCCGGACTCGGCTTTATGGTTTTGTCCTCCGTATGTGCATAGTGTGTCCTCCCTAAGTACAGTATGTGGATTTTTATGACTTTTTGTGTGACAAAGGTGTAACGAGGACTTGTAATTCAAAGGGAAAGTGTGATGACTTTGCGTTTTGCAAGAATACGGTACAAGAAGGGAGTGGTCATTACGCACAGGTACAAACTGTGTTGTTATAGTCAGTCAGCCGTCTATAAGAGATCTTAAAACTGTGAAAAACCCACTTGCCAAATGTTGTTAAATGTAATTCTCTGTGGGTTTAGCAGCGACAGAGATGCGCTGTATCAGGAGGAAGGTTAACGCTCCAGCTGCCTCACCCTGAAACGATTTGACTCCCGATCTAGGTCAGGTCTATTGAGGGGATAAGATATTCTGTCTGACCAAAAAACACAAGGTTTATTTTTCACATACACGCACGGTCATACAGTCATACAATGTACAAGGAATGTGTTTTTGTACCTTTCTCAAAAGCTGATGTGCTTAAAGGAGTTTAGAAGTGTTTTTGTAACTATCTTTTGCTGCCTCTTGGCCAGGACTCCCTTGAAAAAGAGGTTTTTAATCTCAGTGGGACTTTCTTGGTAAAATTTAAAAAAATAAATAGCAGTTCTTAGCTAGGGCTGGGTACCGTTATATATTTGTGTCAATACCGGTACTTTACTTGGTTTTCGATACCGATACCTGAACAATACTTTTTTCAATACCTATACTAAATTATTGGTCATATAGAACCATAAAACATATGAATAATGTTAATTTATTCCTTTTCCTTCCATTTCATTTCTTTTGCATTTGTATCATTTGTTTGAGGTGAAACAACCAAGAAACTTCCTTTAAACTACAAAAGGGCAGGAAAAAAAAAAACACTTTACAAGTTTTTCTTATTTCCCCCATTTTTAACAATTTTTTTCATGTTTTTTCCTCCACAACATTTTGCAATTTTTTCCCACATTTTGTCCTTAAATTTCCACAATTTCCCCCCCAATTGTTTTGTGTGTTTTACCCCAATTTTCAGCATTTTCCAATTTATTTGCCCCGAAATGTACCAACATTTTCATTTTTTTTCCACTTTTAATTTTTGTCTTGATACATTTTATGAACAACAGCATCAAAACTTGAATATAAAGATGTTATATTTCTTTTCGGTACTTGCTTTCGATATTTTTTCGATACTAGCACCTAAACATTTTTTTTCTCGATACTAGACTGGTATCGTTTAACGGTACCCAGCCCTATTCTCAGCCATACCAAAAATGTAGGATAAACATGTTTAAAGACATTAAATAATATAAAATATAATTGAAATGCAAGACTAAATAAATATAGTATTGAGTTTCCATTTTACCACTGATGAAGTGTGTAATAGACTCCCCTCTGAGGCCAAGACTCCTCTGTTTAAAGATCTGTTTAATAGGACTTTTCATAAAGGATGAAAGAAACTGATATTTAACATTGTAATAATAAGGGGCTGCACAGTGTATTTTTTATTGTATTTCGCCAGAAGCCACAAAAACAGTGACGCCTTCATCTGAATGATATTATTAACAGATGTTTGGCTAACGCAGCCCCATGGTAATTCAGAAATGTCCAAAAGTTTAGCTTTAGCTATGATTTTTGTTTGTTTAATTTTAGACTTGTTTTGGTTCTGTTTAGACTTTTAATATTGTTCAACCACCATAACCTCTTAACCCCCTTCTTAACTGAGTGCATTTTCTCCAGTTCAGCTTTACCCAAATCCATAATGTCACAGCCGTGTAATGCCTCATTTGAAAGCTAAGACCTACAAAAATCATCTAAATGGAGCTTTTTCCTCACATTGTTGCCGCGTTGTCGTCACTTTTTTGAAACATTTTTTCCATCATGTTTTATGTGGTGTTATTGTCAGATTTTTGCTGTTTTTTCATCACCTTTTGTCACTTTTTGTTGCTCGTTTGTTGCATTTTCATCCTCGCTTTAGTCTAATTTTTGTCGCTAAAGCCTGCCTGGCCTTAGCCATCCGTAAACTCCGGTCAATTATCATTTCCCTACATGTACGTCTGGGTCTGATCTCAGTGGCCGCGTTACATCGGTTGAATTTCAACCATTCAGCGAGTGTTGTAGGTGACGTCAAGCGTTTGCGCCGGGTTTGCTGGTTGTAGTTTGGCAATGAAAGTAATGGAAGCTCTTCAATCCGCAACGTCACGACCAAACGCTAGCGAAAATCAGATCCAATCGTTTCAAAGGAGTTCACCTCTACCACCTGTTAAAGCAGTACTAAGTAACGTGTTTACTTAATAAATCCTTTCCGTAGTCCCTCTGGGGGTAATACAAGTGTTAATGGGATGATTGGAGGGTCTTTCATCTCCCCCTGGTGTCTCTGGCCAGAAAACCATGCTCGCAACTTGACTGCCACCGGGGCGGAGCAAGCAATACACACTAATGGAATCGCGGAGAAGAAGCTAACAGGCTAACGGGCAAAGCTAACTGCGGCTAGCGCCACTTTAAACAGTATTTACAGCCAAGTTTGAGTGAAAAAAAATATTTCCATTGTATAACTGGATGTACAACACCCCTCACTCCCTTCACCTTTTCTGTCAGCGTAGTATTTACTCTCCAAGACATTTAATAAGTTGAAAAATCGTAACTTGCTAAGACACCTGCAGTTGCGCTTATGGCCTCTAGGGGCAAGAGTTACTTAGTACTGCTTTAACGGAGCTCAATTGTGAAGATCCAGATCCTCTGTACGAAACGACATGAGTACGAGGGTATGGTAAAACCAGGCTAGTGTAAAGCCAAACTGGAACAAATGTGCTCGGTTGAGGTGGGGGTTAAGAGGTTAAGTGGTTAACTGGAGTCAATCAGCTACAAGTCCTCCAAAGCTAGGGATCCTCAACTGGTTTAGCATCGAGACCCACCATAACCCAAGGATAAAGTCCAGGATCAGTTGTCTGGAAGGTTTTCTCTGCTGATGGACCCTCTCACCAGAAAACCTACAAAACAATTGATCCTGGAGCCGCCGTGATCGAAAGTAAAGGTGCCATGCTGACCACTCATACAGCCGCTTTGTCACTACAAGGTCAATACGCACAAATATCAACTTTTTTTCCCACACTTCCATAATGCACCTTTTAAGCTTTGAATAAACCTGTAAAGCTGAACTAATGGCCAAAAGAGCGCTACACAAGGTCCTCTGAACAGACCCAGGTAGTGTTTATGTACTTTTTCAGTAGATAAATGCTGAAAGGAATGTTCCCTGGTGAAGTCTGGCCCACTGAAAATGGTTCCACTTTGGGGTCAAGAATCGACAGTGGCTCGACATCTTTCACGGGTTTTGCGGCACCTGGTCAGGTCAACTCGTGTCCGTTAAGTCTCGCTCTAAAGCAAGTCTGACAGTGAATGTTTATAAACCGTGACCGTAATTGTATTAGATGTTCCGACGCGCTTGGTTAAACGGCAGAAGCTTCTCCACGTCTGCGGATCTTTTCATGCGTCCTCACCCCCCTTTGCTCAGGTCAGGAGGAGAAAATCTCAATTTACTGCGGTTTCTATCTCACATTCTGATCATTCCAGCCGCGTTTGACCGGTCTGCGGAGTCCTGGGGTTTGAGAAGTTCGGGTAGTAAACACATATATTTCGAACATAGTAACAATTGGTTTACTTATTAATTAAATGTATGAGGTTGTAGTTTGGGCATTAAACCGGACAGTCACTAACTAAAACTATAGTGACTGCGATCGGGTATTGTGCTAAAGTTTGGCCTGTATTTGCTTTCACGCACATCAAAGTCGCACACACCTGCAATAGCAATCTGAAAAAGGCCATCGGAGCGACTGAGCGAAGGTTTACGGCTTTGTCCTGCTGCTCTGTGGACTTTCTCATGAGCTGCGATCACTATAGTGCGAGGGCTGAATGATTTATTGAACTCAAAAGGACTTCAGGCGGCTTGCAAAGGGTTTTTTGAAAGGGTAAGGGGAGGAAAATGCGTCATACGTATTTGACTCGCTCTTTAATGTGTCTGGGGTTAAACCTGTCAGGAGCAGTGCAGCCTATCCTATATACATGGTCTTCATGGGGCATTAAAAGTCATTCAATGAATTTTGTTAAAACATAAGCCTTGGATGTGATTAAAAAGCACTGAATTTGATTGCAGTGGCCATTAATAAACCGACATTTCTGTGAAAAATAATGGCACAGCTTAAAGGCCTGTTTTTTTTTATTTTTATAACAAACAATGAAGGAGGAAGCCCACATTTTTTTTTTTTAATATTTGTCGCACATTTTACAACTATCAGGGTCAGATTTCAGGGTAAATTTCACAGACATGCAACAAAACAGAAACAAATTGAAAGAAATGTTTTATAATTGGCTTGTTGCATGATATGGCTATGCTAGTGCCCCTGACCTTAAGTTGTGAGCACCAGCACTTCCTGTCCGTATTCATTTCTTATGGAGATTAGCTCAAACCCTCTCGAAAAAAGGCGGACAGTGAGTTCCTGGTAGAGGATCACTTACTGCGTGTTAGAAACTTGATGTAGGATGTAAATAGTTCAGTGGAGGAGTCGCCTGTGTTTATAAAGGTCAGATAGTTTGTCTTGAAGCTAATCGCTAACATGGGTTATAACATTAAAACTATAGGCAAGAGTTTTGTTTTTATGCAGATTGGTAAACATTTGCGGCACTATTTCTATTTTTATAACGCATGAAATGAATCTTAGCCTTTAGCTTCAAGACAAACTCTCTCACAGTCTTGATAAACACAGGCGACTCCTCCACTGAAATATGTGCATCCTACAGGAAGTTGTAAGTCATCTACCAGGAACTCACTGTCCACTACAGAATCATTAAAAAATAAGCTTATGCGAGCGGGTTATAAGCTAATCTTAACCTCTTAAACCCCGCCTTAACCAAGCACATTTTCTCCAGTTCGGCTTTACACAAATAAAAATCTTCTCGACTGGAGTAAACGTGCTTGGTTCAGGTGGGGATAAGATGTTAATGGAAATTGCTATGGACAGGAAGTGCTAGCGCTCACAACTTCAGGTCAGAGGAACTAGCATAGCCCCAACATGCAACAAGCCAATTAGAGTGTTTTTCACAAATGTCGGATGTCGATGAATGTGAGTGTGTTTGAGAGTGCGAATGGGGGACGACGGATGGAAATTAGCCCAAGGCTGCAATCCGGTGTGGCGTGTTACATGCATGAGACCCATGTATGTTCATTAACATGCACTGTCCCGACCAAATAAACCAATAAATAAATACAATAAACTAAAGGAGGACAAAGCAAATTCTGTTCCACTACTAGGATACAAAAGGTATAGTGCCTTTAACTTCTAAAGATAGACAAATAACAAAACAAAACAAAAAGACCCAAAACATGCTGCACTGGTTAAACTAGAAGTTTCTGTACATTTTCTTTCATTGTCTGCGAACATTTTGGCGCAAAAGTTGCCCTTTGATTCCCAATTATTTTCAACTATCCAACTTTCTCCACATTCCTCTGTTTGGTGGCGAACAACTTTTGTGTGGTATTAAAATATATATATATATTGAAAAGCATTATATTTGACTTGCTGCTACCCGTATAAACCCTGTATTGTCTTAACAAAACCATAAGATTCAGGCCCAGTATTCCTCTTTCAGACTTGTTTGAGTGCTGGTGCTACAGTTTGAGAAGCACTGCTTTAGTTTCTTCTGTTGTTGTTGTATCTTAGGTGCTTCCTGGAATTCTTCACTTGATCTTTTAAGTCACGCTGTGGTTGTAGATAAGAGGTTTTTTTGCTGATCTGCGTGAGAAAACCCAGAGCCTCCTCTGACCAGTTTATCTGTTGCTCCTGTCATCAGGGTCACATTCACTATTTTGAGATTACGTTTCTACACTCTAGACTTACACAGGGAAATAAGAACAATTAATAATTATCACATGTACTGGTATTGGAAAAAAAACAAATATTGAAAGCAGGTACCGAAAAAATAAATAAATCTTTATTCAAGTTTTCATGCTGTTGTTGGTCATCAAAAAATGAGGGAAAAAATGGGGGAAAGTGACTTTTTTGTGTGGAGAACACATTGTAGTTGGTCAGACACTCGATTTAACCTAGAAATCCCATAAACAAGTACGAGGCGGTATCTAACCCACATTATGTCGATGTGTCGCTGCCAAATTGAAAACTTTATCTTGACCCATTATTATTAAGGCTGTGACTCAATCATTTTAGTCGAACTGCCGAGCACTATTGCCTGAGAAGACACTCAGAGCTGACAATAAACATAAACCTTTGCTGAACTTACAGTAAGCTCCTGATCCTGTGTGTTCTGTTCCCACTCGGTCCCGCTGCTCCTTTTTATTCCTGCGGCATGAGCTAATGTCCCGTGTCAGTGCACCTTTAGTCACACATTTTGGAGGGTCGGCAGGAGCACGAAACAAAAGGTGGACAGATATTGGTAAAGCAATGCAAAGTTCTGTGTGTTGATTTCTGAACCTGTTATTCCTTTTCCATATTGTTGCGTTTTGCATTCACAATGTTATCCTTGCTTGCAGAGCTTTAAATGTTTGCTCAATTCTGGTTTAGTAAAATTGGTGTCTAGCTTTTTAGGATAAGCCTCCTAATCTATTGCTCTAGACGTCTTATCGTGTTTGTTTACTTAGATGCTTCTCAACACCCCACTAAGCCTCAATAAAGCCTCATGCATGAAGCAACACAGTCTGACCAGGATGTTTCCCATCCAGTGTGGGCAAGAAATCTTTCCCAATCGGACGTTATTGTTAAAGAGGGGGTATTATGCTTTTTTCAATCACATAGCACCAGTCTATAGCATACTACAATGATGACGTAACCTTCTGTTGGTCTGTATATGCAGTAAATTAAATAACTGCCTTGAATAAATTGCTCTCTCAAAATGGCTGTACTGAACGTCTTGAAATAGGCCTCTGTCTCTTTAAGAAGCTTTCCGACACGCCCCCTTCAGCACACTGCTGTGGCATCTAAACAACACTACTGTGCGGGAGGGGGCTCTGCTGAGCTGAGGAGCAGTGGTTGGTGGCTTGGCTGGTGACAAAAGGTCCAGAGGCGTCTCCAGGAGGTGGGGGCGTTCCTAGGAGGACTGAGGCATAGCTACACCTAAAATGGCTGCCGTCTTAGTTTTTACTGATTACTCACAAATATGTGAATGAGCCAAGGCAACACTCCAGGCATGTGTTTAATGAGGGAATGACATAATAACATGATATAAGCTTGAAAAAGTCGATTTTACATAATACCCCCCTTTAAGATTCTGACAACCATTTACCCAACTGCAAATTCGCCAAACTTAAAAGTAAGGAAGTAAGGAAGTAATGTTAAGCTTTATTTATGCCCGCACTGGAAAATGACTATCTTATCTTAGATTAATTGATAAAAAAGTGCTTGAATAAAGACAATTTATGCTGATTTTGAGCAGGTTCAGATTGACCTGAAATGAGATTCCCAATGGAACAAGCATTATTTTCTCAAATAAGAGAAATTAACTTGTGCACTTAAAGGTGTATTATGCAACTTTTTATCTGAGGAAAAAAAGAAAGAAAAAAAGTGTATTTGACCTTGTGCTGACCCAGTGGCTGTATGAGTGGTCAGCACGGCGCCTTTACTTTCCAACTCTCAACACTCCAGGATCAATTGTTTTTTAGGTTTTCTGGAGAGAGGGTCCGTCAGCAAAGAAAACCTTCCAATTGGACATTTGGTCCTGGAGCGCCCTAGAGACCGCTGTGATGGAAAAAGTAAAGACGCGGTGCTGACTCATACAGCCGCTGGGTCACTACAAGGTGAAATCCACACAAATATCACCTTTTTTTTCCCACATAAAAGTTGCTCCCGGAGCCGCTCTTTCACAACGTGAGCCCGATGAATCCTGGCATTGTCATCTTAGAATACGCCCGTGCCATCAGGGAAGAACCAGAACAAATCCATTGAGCTTGAAAGGACAGGTCCCTCTGGGTTTTATAACAAGTCTTTGGATCTTTCAGGAAACTCTGGCCCAAAGATCGAATAGCAGGAGGCACAAGTCTGCAATTTACACTATAGGGGGCCTCACCATGCAACATACGGAAAGTAATAACTAAAATGTGTAAATCAGTATGGAATTTCTAAGCCAATAAAGACTTGATAAAGCAGCTATTATCTGTGCTCAAAGAGTCCTAAATTGGTGCTATCCATAACCACCTCACTGACTGTGTTTTAATGGCTCTCTCGGGACCAATAAGTTAAACTGCTGCACAACAGAGCTGTCTTTCCTACTTATGCAGGAATTTAGCAACTGAGCCCCCCGTTAATAAGCGTCTCCTTCATTACATTTGTGGGTATCTTTGTGTTTTCATTTTGCAGTGTGCAGTTCTGCATTGTCAAGTTTCGGGGCCACAGGAACCACCATCCTGGGACGAGATTTAAAGAGGGGGTATTATGCTTTTTTCAATCACATAGCACCAGTCTATAGCATACTACAATGATGACGTAACCTTCTGTTGGTCTGTATATGCAGTAAATTAAAATAACTGCCTTGAATAAAATTGCTCTCTCAAAATGGCTGTACTGAACGTCTTGAAATAGGCCTCTGTCTCTTAAGAAGCTTTCCGACACACCCCCTTCAGCACACTGCTGTGGCATCTAAACAACAACACTGTGCGGGGAGGGGCTCTGCTGAGCTGAGGAGCAGTGGTTGGTGGCTTGGCTGGTGACATAAGGTCCAGAGGCGTCTCCAGGAGGTGGGGGCGTTGCTAGGAGGACTGAGGCATAGCTACACCTAAAATGGCTGCCGTCTAAGTTTTTACTGATTACTCAAAAATATGTGAATGAGCCAAGGCAATACTCCAGGCATGTGTTTAATGAGGGAATGACATAATAACATGATATAAAGCTTGAAAAAGTCGATTTTACATAATACCCCCCTTTAAAACATTCAGTTCACCTATAACTATTCGCCAATCAGTGCTATTTATTGAAAAGTCATGATTGAAAAGGGTCAAGTATAAAAACAAAAATGCAAAAAATGAACAGATCCCAAAGACTCCCAGTAAAAAGCAGTGAATCCCATCACTATAATCCAGTATCGATCGATTCCCTACATTGGAAATCTCCTGGACGACTGCAAGCTTACACAAACCATTTTAAGTGTTGTAAAGGCTGTTGTAAAATATATATTGATTCCACAAAAAATAAGATTTACCACGGGTAACTTAATATTATTGTATTGTTTTGGCGCGGCGTGTTTGGCTGTGTCTGCGCCTCTCTGTCGTGGGCTGGATTTACAGCGTGCCGTGGGGAGCGGGGACTGTGTTGTCATGATAATGAGGCAGCATGGGAAGTGCTTTTGTCTGGCTGTGTCTGCTATGGCGAGCTCTGGGCAACACTATGGAGAATAACACCCTTTTTTCAACCACTATCTGCTGCCCGCGCATGCTTTTTCAATGGGCCTTTATGTCAGCAGAGCAGTTCGACTGTGTACTTTGGAGAATTTCTTTGCTGATTTTGTGCACAATATGAAGTGTACTCGTCGCACTGGGACTGTCTTCACCCTCGCCCCTCCTTCCGTCTGTCCGTCTGCTGCTTCTTTCACACACTCGCGCTACGCTTTTTGAGGAGCGAAGGGAGGGGCGACCTGAGCTAGTTGGTTTACCCATAAAATGTTCGTATTGACATATATTGGTGGGAGAAGTAAGTATGTTGTAGGGCTGCGCGATAAGAGATTAAAATCGTAGTCCAGTCTTTATGCATTACATAAAGCATGTGCATGTGCTTTGTGATAGAGTTTACGATAAAGTATAAAAAGATAAAGTCCAGGCACTCATCATTTGCAAACATAAAAACAGACTTCAAGGCCAGAAACATTAAAAAGCACATTAACACGTGTCTGCTTGCGCTTTCTTCAGGGTATGTAGGTTTATCTTATATTGAATATATGAATATTGGGTAACGCTTTAGAATACAGCCCGCGAGTTCCAGGTGTAAGTACAGTATGGGTAACAAGAAAGTAATTACACATATAAGTACAGGTACTCTTACAAAGTGTCACAAGGGGAACAATGTGTAACTACGTGTCAAGGTGTAGTAAAGGTATTCAAAGAGCAATTAATGGTGCTGAGCTATCACATGGTTGTGGCAAAAGGGAATGTGGATTGTGTGCATATATTTTAATGTTGCAGGACAACAGTATTACTGTTGTGAAAGTGAAGACATGACTCCAGGCATTTTGATTGATTGTGATTTTTTAATTTTTTTATAGTGAGACACAGTTTCCTGTAACAAGCGTGCCCCTGGTAGGGTCTCCCATGGCAAACAGGTCCTAGGTGACGGGTCAGACAAAGAGCGGTTCAGAAGCCCCTTATGAGAGACCAACAGGCCCGGTTAGAACCATGAGGCCGTCCTTCTGTGGACCCACCACCTGCAGGAGGAGCCATAGGGGCTGGTGCAATGTGATTTGGGCAGCTCCAACAGCTGCCCCCACGACCTGACAACGGACAAGTGGAAGAAAATGGATGGATGGATCGATTAATGTAAACACATTGGGTTAAATTATTTATGTAAATATTCATATTTTTTAACTAATGCACTAAGTTAGAGTTAGAGTTTCTACTTGTTCTTCTGAGAATGTCTTTCATATCCAAGTAAAATTGGTACTGCGTGATATCCTTAACTGAATCGAAGATCAATCGAATTGGATCGAATGGTTACCCAGCCCTAGTAATTGCCAGAGGTGGGTAACACGCAGTTATATTTACTCAAATACATTCACTTTTTGAATTATGGTACTTTTGCAAGTAGTTTTTTAGTTAAGTCTCTACTAAAACATAAATCAGACTTTTACGCTCAAACAGTTTATCTAATTAAACTATGCGCCTAATGATCCAAACTAGTCAAACAGGAAAAAAAAAATACCACTGGTTTGTGCCACCTTCTGATTGCTGCCGTATCCTTCCATTTTCAAAGCAACTAAAAACAATAACTCATAATAATAATCACGCCATTCTTTCACACCACTGACACGCTTTTCTTACTGGCCGCTTAACAACACAAACAAAAATGTGTTCCTGTAACTGACCCAGACGCAGCGGCACATGTGACTCAGCGGCTGTCAACCGGTGGCTCACGGACCAAATTTAGGTCACAGGAAAACAATAAAGTCAAGGACTGTGGCAATTCATTTAAGTGCTCAATTAGACTGAATGAATAAACCCAGCAATTACCCATAATACAGAATAGAGAAAAGGCTATTATTGCAATTAGGAATCTTTTTAAATAGCTAAATAACTATGACAGTTTTCTAGTCCGTAAAAGTTGCTGCTCTGCATATTCAACTTAACGTCACTGGGTTATGCCTCTCTTGCACTTATTTATATTATTATTTTTAATCTTCAGTCAATCGTAAACAGCACTTGTTGCCTGCTTTTATCCAAAACGATTATGAAACAATACACAGTGGAGCCCTTTGTAAATCCCACCCTGAGCCTCATTAGCCCGAGCTCGTTTTGCTGTAAAAAATCAGAGCTGGCGTTGCATCACAGGATTTGTTTTGGAAAAGCCGCCTGGTCAGGAATTCCAGCATTCCACCGCACGAACATAATGGGCACAAAGCACTGTGGGAAAACGGGTGCATCCAGGAAACAATAATAAAGGCATTGTTTTAAAGTGCACGGTGACAGCGGAGAAAGCTTCACCTGCCCACGGCTCGCATGGGAGGGAAGGGGTTAAATACGCTGTTTTATACTTTTCAGGACATTCAGGCGCAATTTATGCATTAAAATTAGAGATAGATAGAAAAAGATTTAAAAAAAGTAGCCATCTGGATTTAACTATCTATTGTTTGTGATCTGGGGGTGCTGCATGTGCTCAGTTCTAGGTTCAGCAACAATATGTACTCCGATTAGGTTCATTAGGTCTTCAAATTAATATTGTAGCTCTTGTTCCTATAGACAGACCTTAATGTTAGTTTTTCGTACCTGACGGTTTCGGCTACAACTGTGGCCTTCCTCAGAGGTTGTCACGTGATGTTGCTGTGACGTGTCTGGTCAGCTGTTTATACAGTTTTTGGCACTGTCTTCCTGCTTGTGGTAGCAGGCTGACAGCGCCATCTGCAGTCCGACTTCTTCAGAACTGTGTCCCAGACACGTCACAGCAACATCACGTGACAACCTCTGAGGAAGGCCACAGTTGTAGCCGAAACCGTCAGGTACGAAAAACTAACATTAAGGTCTGTCTATAGGAACAAGAGCTACAACAATATGTACTACCATGAGATCAGCCGACGACCTGAACATCCTGAATGACCAGGTTATTCCATCAACGGGTTCTTCTTCCCTGATGGCACGGGCATATTCCAAGATGACAACGCCAGGATTCATCGCGCTCACATTGTGAAAGTGGTTCAGGGAGAATGAGACGGATCGGCGGAGACGGATCGAGTCCAGATCTTAACCCCACTGAGAATCTTCGGGATGTGCTGGAGAAGGCTTTGCACAGTGATAGATAGATAGATAGATAGATAGATAGATAGATACTTTATTAATCCCAGCGAGGGGAAATTTGGTTGTCCTTCAGTAGCAATCAGCGGCTAAAAAGACAATACATATAAATAAATAAAAAGTGGTCACACTCTCCCATCATCAGTATACGATCGTGGTGAAAAATTAATGCAACACCGGATCTTTTGACTTTGCAGAAGCGTGTTCAAACATTGCCTCTGCGAATGCCTGGTCCAACACAATATCAGAGCTTTTTTGGTCAGGCAGTGTAGATATACAGTAGGTAGATCGGTGTTTATCTCAACAATGCAGATAGCAAATTTTAAACCCCAGAGCAGCTGATGACTAATGATAATCTTCACCACTATAGTTCCAATCTGGTTCTGTTGATGCATTTAAAAAAAAGTATACAAGGGAAAATAAAATTGGTTTTAGGCATTCACTATGGTCTAAAAAATGCATATGTTGGCCTGATATCTGCCTATCTATAGTTGAAATGATCGGAATGAGTCTAGTGAAATACGTTTTTGAATACAAAGGCAAACTCATAGCCATAGAGAAAAATAGAGTAACATTTGTTTGATATGAAGGAGGCAGATTTTTGTAGCAAAAACAGACACAAATATTTGACAAGGATTTGGTATTTTCAATGTTTATAGCACACAGTACAATTACAGTATCATAAAGAGAGGAAGCTATGACCTGCCCACTGTCCAGGAACACAGGACGGAAAGGGTTAAGTCAACTAAATAGGGCAGTTTAGATGTTGCAGCTTATTATATAGGACAAATACATAGCTTTGTGTTTTGTGCTATGCAGTAACAGTGTATATGTTTCCCATGTGTAAGTCATCTGGGCGTCTGAACCGTAGGGTTTTTTCTCCTCTATTACCAGCTGTGTGTCCTATTCGTTTGGATTGCCCCGCCTTTGTCTTGTTCTTGAAGCAATAAGCAGAGGAAACATTTTTACATAAGAGATTAATCACTTTTATACCACCAGTACTACTACTGATACTGCTTCTACTACAGACTATTTGTTTTACCGTACAATGAGAGTTGCTGAAATATGTCCCGTCATGGTTTCGGCTAAGGAGCGGCCAGTGACAACAATAGCACTGCATTTCCAGTATGAAGCATTATGATTGTATTCGGCGGAGCGACTCTGATAGATTACAATGAAAGAGAAATTGAAACACTGTTGTTCCATCCTCCTTGTCACAACGCCAAGCAGAGGAACCGGATGTGGAATAGTTTGGTTGAGTGAAGCGACAGGTTTTTCTTGTATCGGCAAAGGCTAAAGTGGACCAAGCCGTCTGACTTTGTTGAAGTTGTCTGAGTCCAGTCCAGACTCCTTCCTGGCACTGGAAGTAGAAATTCCATTCAAAATCTCCAATGACTTATCGAAAAATTCAGATAATGATAATGATAAGAGTTTAAAAGCACAAAGTGTGTGCCAACTACTGCAGTGAAATGCTTTTATAACTTTTGAATTTATAAAGTTTTGGATAAATCTGTATGTTTTATGTCCATGAGTTATCACAGGCTGATTAGCTGCTATACTTCTTTTATGTCTTTTTCATTCTCTGTAGAGATTTTGAAAAGGATTTTTATTTGCGGCGCCAGGGAGGAGCCTGAACTGTTGAACTCCATTTGACCTCTGTTAAGGTTAAGGCGCTGCTCCTACTACAACTACTACTATAACAACTACTACTACTACTACTACTACTACTACTGCTACTGCTGCTACAACTGCTACAAGTACTGCTACTACCATGAATGAATGAAGTTCCAGATAATCAGGTCTCACAGCTCGACATCCTTCATAAAATGTTACATGGTGAAACACATTGACTACCAGCTTATAAGACTGGGGTCCTACCCACCACAACGGTTGTGTGGTTTAGCTGCGAGTCTTGCCCGGATACCTCCTTGTACCATGATTGACATAACTAAGTATCACGACTGCTACTGCTACTATACTGCTTCTGCTGCAAGTACTAATATTTCTACTAACCTCAAACTACAAGCACTGCTACTACCATGACTGACATAACTAACTACTACTACTACTACTTTGGCCTGTCACAATAACAAATCTAAAGTTCGATATATTGAGGTAGGAAACTATCGCGATAAACGATATTATTGATCTTTTAATGCAACAGAAACGAACTCAAAAGCTTAAAGACGGGGTATTATGCTTTTTTCAATCACATAGCACCAGTCTATAGCATACTACAATGATGACGTAACCTTCTGTTGGTCTGTATATGCAGTAAATTAAAATAACTGCCTTGAATAAAATCGCTCTCTCAAAATGGCTGTACTGAACGTCTTGAAATAGGCCTCTGTCTCTTTAAGAAGCTTTCCGACACGCCCCCTTCAGCACACTGCTGTGGCATCTAAACAACACTACTGTGCGGGGAGGGGGCTCTGCTGAGCTGAGGAGCAGTGGTTGGTGGCTTGGCTGGTGACAAAAGGTCCAGAGGCGTCTCCAGGAGGTGGGGGCGTTCCTAGGAGGACTGAGGCATAGCTACACCTAAAATGGCTGCCGTCTAAGTTTTTACTGATTACTCAAAAATATGTGAATGAGCCAAGGCAACACTCCAGGCATGTGTTTAATGAGGGAATGACATAATAACATGATATAAAGCTTGAAAAAGTCGATTTTACATAATACCCCCCCTTTAAAAATGACACTTTGAGCTCTATATTAATTTAAACATCCCACAATAAACATGAAATGAAGTATTACATTAGGAAAATGGGGGAAAATGCAAATTAAATATACAGACGATAAATATTTGAGCCCAAAAATGTATTGTTTATCTGTAATTTATTGAACGATAAGTCGACATAGTAATTATTATGACAGCCCTACTACTACTATTACTGTTACTACTACTACTACCATGTGCCAACCCTGGTTTGAAAGTTTTACATGCAGGGAACAGGTCATTTGTTGTTTTGCTGATCTGTGAAACCTAATGCAGCCTTTGTGGTTTTGCAATTGCACTCATTCAACTTGTGGTTTAGATTCGAGTGCAGTCAGATGCGTCCCTACAATACAATAGAGTCAGACCCTAAGTTTCCGTATAGCTTATACTGCATGTCTTCTTTGTCCACTTTAGTTTGTGTTGATGTCCTAATTGTCTCTGACCACAGACAGCGCTGGTGTGTGAACTGTGCCCCGGCCATCTGTCCGACGCCATTGTCCACGTAACAATGGGGCTTCAAAAACTGAGCGGCCCGAATGGGAGCGTCACTGCCCCCCGACAAAACCCCCTGAATGTGCGACTGCCTTTACCGCCGTGTCTCTGCACCGATAGGGAGGCTCCGTGTTTGAAATATAGCGGCTCAGACTCATAAATGTGATAGAAGGTTCTGGACACGTCACGGTCAAAGTTCAGGCGCTACTATCGGTGCTGGTTTTACGACGCTCATGCCTCTGCGATGTTTGGAGAGAGCTGAGAAAATGTTTGTCTCAGAGAAAGGACATTGGGTGGATAGGATTGATTGAGGCATATGGATGGAAGAAGGACCAAGATTATTATTTACATTATTTGATGTTCAGTATACTGAGGCAGGAAAATATCGCGATAAACGATTATTGTGGACCATTTGATGCTACTGAAACTAACTTAAAAACAAGGAATCTTAGTAATCCCTTGTTCTTAAAGGGGGGTATTATGTAAAATTGACTTTTTCAAGCTTTATATCATGTTATTATGTCATTCCCTCATTAAACACATGCCTGGAGTGTTGCCTTGGCTCATTCACATATTTTTGAGTAATCAGTAAAAACTTAGACGGCAGCCATTTTAGGTGTAGCTATGCCTCAGTCCTCCTAGGAACGCCCCCACCTCCTGGAGACGCCTCTGGACCTTTTGTCATCAGCCAAGCCACCAACCACTGCTCCTCAGCTCAGCAGAGCCCCCTCCCCGCACAGTAGTGTTGTTTAGATGCCACAGCAGTGTACTGAAGGGGGCGTGTCGGAAAGCTTCTTAAAGAGACAGAGGCCTATTTCAAGACGTTCAGTACAGCCATTTTGAGAGAGCAATTTTATTCAAGGCAGTTATTTTAATTTACTGCATATACAGACCAACAGAAGGTTACGTCATCATTGTAGTATGCTATAGACTGGTGCTATGTGATTGAAAAAAGCATAATACCCCCTCTTTAAAGTATGTAGTCTGTCCTTATAACAATTTGCATTTAAAATATAACTCAATGAAACACAATTTATTTTGGTAAATGAATGCACAGACAATAAATACTGAGCCTAAAAGTATATAGTTTTCTCCGTAATTTATTGGACGATAAGTCGAAATAGTGGCATGCCCAATTAATGCATTGCACCACTTGTTAACCACATTCACTCATGGGCGAGGTGGTTGAAATACATGAGACTGTAGAATAGCAATGGACCAAGTGAGGGGCGCTCAGGGCAGGCTAACTGAAGTTCATTCATGCTAGCAGTTTGGCTAGGATTTTGGAGCCAGCTTCTTTTTTTTTTTTAGAAAGTTGGCGAAAACAACTAAAAATAGTGAAAGATGAAAAAATATAAAGACGTAGCGTGTGTTCAGGGGCAAGTCCATTATTAGAGCAAGGAGCTGAACCACCAACTTCAGGGTTATAAGTGACCTGCTTCATCTGAGCCACTATTGCCCAATACTTTTAGTCTCCACAGTTACTTTTTACAACGCAATAACAAGATGATGATAGTTAGGGCTGTCACGATAAATACTATATCGACTTATCGTTCAATAAAAAACAGATAAACGATACATTTTGGGCTCGATATTTATCGTCTGTACATTTATTAGCATTCCCCCCATTCTTTCTTGTAAAACTTTGATGTTTAACTGAAGCAAATTGAGTTTCAGAATATTTAATGTTAATTGCAGCTTGTGTGGTATTTTAGGATATTATGATGCACTTTAGAACAAAGGTTTACTGTCATTTTTATGCCTGAGAGATGACAGTGCCTAGTATTGTTAGAGTCAATAATATCGTTTATCGCGATACTTTCCTGCCTCAATGTATCGAATTTCAAGTTTGTTATCGTGACAGGCCTAATGATACACATGTATTGCGCTTTACAAGCCTGTGTTACTCAGTTTCTCACAGCGCCACACTGCAGTCATTGTTCGTTCACTCCATACTCGTGGTGGTAAGTTACTATTGTTGCACAGCTGCCCGGGGTAGACTGACAGAAGCGAGGCTGCCAATCTGCGCCATAACCCCCTCCGTCCACCACCAACCACTCACTCACACACTCTTTCATTCTGGCCTGTTGTTTTTAGTAATTGAATTTAAGCCACACTGCAAAACATCCCAGGTTTTCAGTATGTTGCCATGTCACAAGAGCAACTAAATAAACATGCTGATGATACAAAACGCTCTCCTAATGTTCAGCTCAGACATACAGTGTGGTTTGTAAAAAAAAAAAAGACCTGGTCCATCTGAATCTAATTATTTTTTACCAATAATAACACTCAAAAAGTATATATCGACTAAATGAAATGTTACGTTTGTATGACCTTATCAGTGGTTGCCATAGGCCTTGTTTGGTCTTGTTACTTAAGTGGAGAAACATCAACATTACAAAATCCCCCTTTAAGGCTGAACATGTAATGAAGTCAGCGAAGCTCATTCAGGGCGAGAAACCTGAGCAGTCGTGCGAGGAGCAAGTTTCAAACATACCCTGAGGTTAACTATGTACATTTTTAAAGAAAGCAAATATTACCTTGAGGCAACACATAATCTTATGACCTGATGATGACTTACTGTTTTCCATTAGCGGTACTAAACCAAATTAACTGATGTAAATGTACTGTATTATGTTGGGTATTAACTGTGTCAATAGCCCACAGTGGATTTATGCAAATGATATAGCACACTAGTGTAGAGAAGTAGGTCAGTAAACAGGCTTATGCGCTTTGCCTCACCTGGGACAATTCATGTAACGCAGAGGTTCACAAACAAGTTCCCTTGGTGGTATTCAGTCTCTTTCTTCAGGAATGTAAAGTTTAATGCTAGGTTATGTTTGTTCTCGCTCTTTCTGCTTTAAGGCTATTCCTGAATTACTCCGTTATCAAACCGTGAAAGTCAGAGTAGTGGAGTAAAATCTCTCAGCGTTGCCTAAATGTGTATCACAGACCGTCCCGAACAGCCCGATTGTTGAGTTCATTAGACGCTCTCTCAGTCAGAGTTCATAGCGAGACAGAGTTGAGGCGTGAACAAGGCGAACCGCTCATGCTAACGCTGTGCTAACTTAGCATCTGACTTCCTGGTTTGCGCTGGAGGAAAATGCTCTATATTTTGACACACAACAGCGGACATGGTTTGCTTTTCTTTAACAAATGCTGCGTTTACAATGTGGATCTATGGTGCCAAATGAGGTTTTCTCTACTACAAGAAAATATTTGATTACCACAGCTTTATATATATCTGAACTGATACTGAAAAAAATATGATATCGGGTATCGCTACAAATATCAGATTCTGAACCGAAACCAGTTTTGGCTCTCAACGTCTTAAAAACATAACTTGTACCACCTAAGTGAATATGGGCATGATAAATATCATTGGAAAGCTAAGAACCAGGAGAATTTAATCGCTGAGTTAGTTTCAACCTTCGCAAATGCATTTTTGATCGCTGCACAAAACGCTGCGGTTAGCATCAGTATGTTAAAGCTAGCATGCTAACAAAAACTAATCAAGGCTGGGACAGAAACGGGGTCATCCCTATGTTCCCCGGTACCTATGTTCCCCCACTTCTATTGATTAAGATTAGGCACCAGCCCACTATCCTTAAGGTTAGTGGCTAGGGCAGGGTCAAGGTTAAGCTGCTTAATATATGTATGACATTTCACACTCATGACTTGTGATTAGTTGAAGTACCAACTCACCTACGCAAAAAAAAAAATTGCACCCGGGGAACATAGGATCCGGGGAACATAGGACCCGGTGAACATAGGTATGCACCCGACAGAAACTATGATAGAAACACCTAAACTAGCCTAATAAAATAAATCGGCCACTGCTGAAGCCAAATGTTTGTATTTTAGTTTAAGAAATAACTGATATTTGTAATGATCAGATTCATGTGAGTTGTTTATTGTACCTAAAGCCTGTCATATACCCAAGGACATTTGGTGTAGAAAAGTCTAGTGATCCTTGTTAAATGTTTATCAAAGAGTTGTAATTGATCTGATTTGGTTCTTTTGACCTGACTCAGTAGGTTTGTTACAAAAGCCAAGCGATATTTTTGGTCATGTTATATTGACAAATAAACATTCTAAAGTAATACTGGTTGCATCATTCCTAATGCTTTGAATATGTAGATATCGGATCGGATTGGAATGCAAAAATCTGGATCGGTACGTCCCTAATTTGTACGGTATTTTGGATGTTTTGCTCCCTACGCAGGCCAGCCAGATTGCAGTCTTTTCCTTTTCTGTAGTGTAGGATGTCATTTTATCTTCCCGAGTTGACGTCAGACGAGCATATAAACCGATCAGAGAAATGCATGGTCTGTCTGTTTCAAAACAAAGTCTTCTTCCGCATATGAGTGATGTGCTACAAATCAAAGGAACTGCTGTGATAATTGGACCACCCTGAAATTGGACGGTGGAATAGATCTGCTATCAGCACGCTCCCAGGCGCGTCTGCGTTCAAAAAGAAAGTGCTCTCTGGGCTCACATTTTTGTATGTGATGTAGAAGCACACACATCCCTTGGAATTGTAAGGTTCTATCTGCGTTCTGAGCTTGAGATATTGAGGTTTAAAGATTTTGATTAGGCATCTCTGCATTGTTAGTATCTGGAGCACTTACAAGCTTCATATTCAAACATGTGTGTGATGTTTTATTCTTTGTTTAATGTTTGACTAGTTTTTCTCAGAATTGCAAGACAGATTTACCTACGGGTACCAATAATGCAACCTGACCTTGGTGAATCTACACTAAAATAAGTATATCGCTCGAAAATTCAACACAGAATTTGCCCAGTTTTCTCGGAATTCCAAAACACAGTGAGTACATGTGCAAGAATGTGCCTGGAAGTATAGGTGCAGCCTCTGTTCTCCTCTGTGATGGATGACTTAAGTTTGGATGAGAGCCCAGTCGGCGTCACTGTGGCATCTGGTCGTAGTAGAGCGCAAACTAAAGCGCGAGCGGGGCTGCCTTTTAGTCAATTGAGCCGCGCTGCTTTAGGCTATAAAAACATGCGCTTTGTGCGTCCGGCGTCCGTTCATTCATAGCCACGGCCCCGAGACAAGACCTACTTCTCTTTATAAATATGAGAGGCCTATGAGAGCGAGACGGGGTTAGAAATATGTGCTGCAATAAAATCTTGGCGGGGGGGAGTCGGGATTAGATAAGGTTCAAAGACTTTGGCAGGTCAAAAAAGAAGGGAGGAGAGTTTGCATTCAGCTGAAGAGGACATAAATTATCGATTTATTTGAAGTTGGTTGGTCAGTCCGTGCAGCTGAAAGGGAAAGTTCCTGCCTGCAGTGGAGGATACTTGAATGTTTTGCATAGTTTTCATCAAGGCTGCACTGTTTTTTTCCTCATAGAGACAGAATTTACCCTCGAAATAATTACAGTCTTTGTTATTTTTTAATTGCAATCATTCATATAGCCACAATTTTGGTATTATGTTTTCTTACAATAACTGCTTGTTTTTATTTTTTTTCGCGGTCCTGTTTAGGGCTGGGTACCGTTATATTTTTTTCGATACAGGTACTTTAACGATACTTGGTTTTCGATCCGATACCGCAACGATACTTTTTTCGACAATTTTTTCGATACCTATACTAAGTTATTTGTCATTATAGAACCATAAAACAGATGGATAATGTTATTTTATTCCTTTTCCTGCCATTTCATTTCTTTTAGATTTGTATCATTTGTTTGAGGTGCACAACCAAGAAACTTCCTTTAAAGGGGGTATTATGTAAAATCGACTTTTTCAAGCTTTATATCATGTTATTATGTCATTCCCTCATTAAACACATGCCTGGAGTGTTGCCTTGGCTCATTCACATATTTTGAGTAATCAGTAAAAACTTAGACGGCAGCCATTTTAGGTGTAGTTATGCCTCAGTCCTCCTAGGAACGCCCCCACCTCCTGGAGACGCCTCTGACCTTCTCACCAGCCAAGCACCCACTGCTCCTCAGCTCAGCAGAGCCCCTCCCCGCACAGTAGTGTTGTTTAGATGCCACAGCAGTGTGCTGAAGGGGCGTGTCGGAAAGCTTCTTAAAGAGACAGAGGCCTATTTCAAGACGTTCAGTACAGCCATTTTGAGAGAGCAATTTTATTCAAGGCAGTTATTTTAATTTACTGCATATACAGACCAACAGAAGGTTACGTCATCATGTAGTATGCTATAGACTGGTGCTATGTGATTGAAAAAGCATAATACCCCTCTTTAACTACAAAAGGGCAGAAAAAAACACACAAGTTTTTCTTACTTTCCTTTTTTTTGTCCAAATTTTCCAATTATATTCAGATTTTGTCCTTAAATTTCCACACATTTTCCCCAATTTTCAACTTTTTCCATTTGTTCCCCCCCCCCAATTTTGCCCATATTCCCAAATTTTCATTTTTTTTTTTTTTTTCAAATTTTTCCCCAACATTTCCATGTTTTTTTCCCCACGATTTCCCCAATTTTTTCTCCCAATTTTCCCCAATTTTAATTTCCCCCCCCACTTTTTTCATTTTTTCAACTTGTCTTTCACTTTTTTTTCTTTTAAATTTTGATAACCAACATCATCAAAACTTGAATATATATTTCTTTTCAGTAACTAATTTCAATACTTTTATTTTTTTGATACCGGTCGTACCTAAATCTTTTTTTTTCGATACTAGACTGGTTTTGTTTAACGGTACCCAGCCCTAGGGTTGTTACAAAAACCTCAACAACAACAAATTGAGGATAATCCTGCTGAACCATGTCCTCGTCCATCAATGTCTGATATGAGTGTCTTCCAAAAGCAGATTTCTGAAGTATCGAGAGATGGGCCGAAAAACCCATTCAACTTAAAGGTGCATTGTGCAAGATTATATTTGTGCAGTGACCCAGCGGCTGTATGGAGTGCCGCCTTTACTTTCCATCTCGGTCTCTACAACGTTCCAATTGCTTTGCAGGCTTTTCTGGTGAGAGGGTCCGTCAGCAGTGGAAACGAATGCACCTTTAGAAACGATGTTATGTAGCTGGGTTCGTACCATAATTGCCTCTTTTGTATCCCGGCAACCTTTAAAAGTCAGCTCCAGTCTGTCAAAATGTCTTAACAATCAAAGCAGCCACTTGTAGAAAAATGCGAACAGATCAACACTACTGCCTTTCAGCAAAAGTTTTTGGCCCCAGCGTGTCGGCAGGTGTGAATTAATGCAGCTTTGACTATTTTTACTCTGGAAGACCTGGTTTAGCCCCTGGGTTTAATTAGATTTGGACCACATTTAAGAATCACATTTATCATTTCACTATAAGCAATAAAATATACAAAAAATGGTTATGTCAAAGCTCCCTTGCGTCTTTTCCTATTAGACCACAAACCCATGCGTTCTGTGTGAGAGTAACCTTTCAGTTTTTCCAGATCGGAGGAGTCTTGCACATGTGGACAGGATGAGGAAGAGTCTGGTCCTGTGGAGGTTTCCTTGAAAAACTGGAGCGGGACCAGGTTCAGCGCTGGCTCGATCCCAAAAGTCCTGGCCCAGCTGCAAAAATGCGAGGAAGGGAAAGATTCGGCTGCGGCCCCTCCCTCCATTCTTCCATTACTCAACAACTATTTCAATGTGTCCCTGAAAACCATTGACGGAAGCGCAAAGGTTTCACCGCACTGCTGCTGTCGGGTTGTCGGGTTTCTCTGTGTGAAGAGTTTGTGTCTAAAGCTCACACACTATGCTTTATTAAAGGGGGGGTATTATGTAAAATCGACTTTTTCAAGCTTTATATCATGTTATTATGTCATTCCCTCATTAAACACATGCCTGGAGTGTTGCCTTGGCTCATTCACGTATCTTTGAGTAATCAGTAAAAACTTAGACGGCAGCCATTTTAGTTGTAGCTATGCCTCAGTCCTCCTAGGAACGCCCCCACCTCCTGGAGACACCTCTGGCCTTTCGTCACCAGCCAAGCCACCAACCACTGCTCCTCAGCTCAGCAGAGCCCCTCCCCGCACAGTAGTGTTGTTTAGATGCCACAGCAGTGTGCTGAAGGGGCGTGTCGGAAAGCTTCTTAAAGAGACAGAGGCCTATTTCAAGACGTTCAGTACAGCCATTTTGAGAGAGCAATTTTATTCAAGGCAGTTATTTTAATTTACTGCATATACAGACCAACAGAAGGTTACGTCATCATTGTAGTATGCTATAGACTGGTGCTATGTGATTGAAAAAAGCATAATACCCCCTCTTTGAAGATGCTTTCATAGTTTCAGAGACTATTGGACTTGTATGGAATGATTGTATGTTAAATGATTGTGGAAAATACCGTCCCCAGGAGTATTTGTCAGGGTGCAGACTGACAATTGTCAACTGTGCTACCTCTGCTCACCTCAGCTCACCTCCATCTCGCACTGCAGCATCCGTCCCGCTTCTGTGGCACCTTTCCTCTGCGTATATTTATCTCTCCCCTGTCGCTGCATATAGGAGTGCATGAAAGCGCTGCTGATACTGTCTTGTATTCAACAAGTTTGGATCCTGGAATCCCATTTGCTTATGCGACTCTCTCGGTGGTCTCGTCTTGTGCCGTGATCTCCCCCCCCCCCCCCAAAAAAAACGAAAGTATGGGTGTCGCAATGTCTCAGTTGTTTAGTCTGCGCCTTCACACGAGCGAGACGTTATTAATTGTAGGAAAGTGTTGTTCCGTTGAAAATTGCGGAGGGTTTTTAACACCTCGAGTCCAGTGTGCCTCGGGCGTTAAGCTGTGGGTCGGAGACTGCGAGGTGAGCGGACATTTGCTGACTGGATGTAATTTGAGTTGGCTCTGCGTCCTTTGCTTTTATTTGGTCAGCATCCTCTCCCCTTGTGGATGTAGCCCCCTCTATGAGAGTTACTGTATTCAGCATTGTCTCCCCCTGTGACTTTGACACTGCAAGCATCGCCACACAGCTGTCGTTTGTTTTACAGACCATCAGTAAAGTGTGTTTCCCGCATTGTGTTGATTTAAACATTAGGGCTGGGTTACATTTCCCCCCGATACCGGTACTTTCGTACTTGGTTTACGATACCGATACCTGAGTGATACTTTTTCCGATACCTATACTATAATATTTGTCATCTAGAACCAGAAAACAGAACAATAAAGGTCATTTAATCCACAAAAGACTGTTTTACATTTATTTGAGCTGAAACAACCAAGTCACTTCCCTTAATGCTCTGGACCAACAGCTTCAAACCTTGGTGTCTATATATTTTTTTCGATACCTGCTTTTGATACTTTTATTTTTCGATACCAGTAGTACTTACATTTTTTTTTAGTAGGGCTGGGTACTAGGGCTGAACGATATGGACAACGATATAACTATGGGTTAGGTGAAAACTGAGCATTTTTCAGAAAAATAAAATCATAATAAAAAGAGTGCAGTTTTATTGATGAAAATCTATATCGTTTATATCTTTCTTTTTCGATTTTGATATTTTGAATGTTCATATCTCGATATAAATACGATAACAATATATCTTTCAGCCCTACTGGGTACTGTACTTTATCAATACTTATTTTCCGATACCTGTGCTAAATTATTTGTCATATACTGTAGAGAAGCATAATAACTTTAACTACAAAAGAGAAGAAAAAAACACTTTCAAAATGTTTAATTCTTTACCAATTTTTTCCACTTTTCCCCCCAATTCTTTTAATTTTAATTTTTCCCCAAAATGTTCTCAAATGTTTTCCCTTTTTCATTTTTTTCTTCAAAATTGTGTTTCACTTATTTTCCTTCAAACTTTAATATGAAGCTTTAATACTTTTATTTTTTCGATACCAGTAGAACCTAAACCTTTTTTTCCAATACCAAACCGGTATCGTTTAACGGTACCCAGCCCTTAATAGACACAAACAAACTCCAAATATCGTGTGTGGGCTATTTATAAAGTGTCCCAGCCTTTGGTTTGGACTTTATTGGAATTTACAAATGTTATCCCTTGACTTTGTTTTGCATCCATTTCGTTCTTTGCAAACATTAGTTAAAAAGCGCAATATCTTCTTTGGGAACTTTTATCAAAATTGTTCACCTTCTTTCATAATTTCTGTTCTTGTTAGTTGTGCACTCCGCGGCAGAGGCATTGATGCATCGGACCTGGATTTTATGGAAAATCTGACCTAAAATCTACAGAAGTGGGTCAACAAACCGCACAGGAACAAAGAAACTCAGCGCGGGATTCCCACATCAGTGAAGCAAGCAACATTCCCCTGTTTCCACGCTTTATAGATAATTGGACGTAAATGCATGTTTAGCTACAGGATAATAAGACAATAAGTGAGCAGTGATTGTATATACAGTACAGTAGATTGGTTGGACTGGGATTTGCCCACATCTTTTCCCTTTAGGGCTGGGAAGCATTGTGCACTAACTAAATGTATGTGATAGGGCTGCAACTAACGATTATTTTAGTAATCAATTATCCTACAGATTATTTTTCGATTGTGGTTTTCATGTCATTTTGCTCTATTTGAGTCTGTGTTTACTAGAAAATGATTAATCGATTACTAAAATAGTTGTCAACTATTTCATAATCAATTAGTTGTCGATTAATCGATTAGTTGTTTCAGCCCTATGCGATTTTATTGTAATGGGGGCAGAAGCTCAGTTGAGAGACCCTACTATCTCAGAGATCGTTGGTTTGATCTGATTTGCAGCCATGTTTTTATAATGTGACTGAAGATTGATTGGATAAGGCACCTGATTTTGAAGTAACTTTTACATAGTGTTTTATTTTACATTTGTATTAATTTTGGAGTGGTACAGTGCATAGATACAAACGGCATCTTTGCAAATGCCCATATGGTCATGTTCGAAGCAGCCAGAGGGGAAAACAAAGAAGGAAAAAAACGTAACTTTCTCCACCATTATGAGGAGGAGGCCGGAGGTGCTCACTGGATCTAGATCATTCATTTGACCCTGCCCGTTCCTTCCGAAGAGCACCTGGTACCACCACACACCCAGTTGTGCCTCGGAAACTTTATTTTCCTCATTCATTTTTCTCCACCATTACTTTAACAAATGCTGAATTATTAATATGTTTTTTTACTAAATAAAGATACAGAGAGACGGAGCCCAGAAACACTTAACAACAGACAATGCTAACCAGGAAGCTATGCTAACTTCATGCTACATATGCTAACGTTAGCGAAGCGATGCCAACGAGTGCTGTTTTTGTCTTCTACTGAACAATTTGCGCGAGTAGGGATGTCAAGATTGACCAGTTTTACAATTATCAGTTATAAAAGCTCACAACAGGTTAACAGGTTAACCGTAAGGTAAACTGATATCAAGTCTCATGTGCGTGTTTGCGCGCACTCGCCGGTAAAGGCTGAAGAAACAGCTTCCAAAACACATGAAGTCAGCGGCAAGTTAAATAATCCAATGTGCAGACAGTAAATCTTATACATTTTTGCCAAATTAAGAGTCTCATGAATAATCATAAAATCGCAATATTTAACAATAATCTTGACTCACAAATATTTGGAAACGTGATATCCCTAGACCCGAGATCCATCCAGGGGCCTTTCATGCTGTGAGGCAAGAACTCTAACCCTTGCGCCTCTATATCGTAGCTCTATACAGTATAAAGTCAATGCGTTCTTTCTATTATAGCTCTCTTTCACTCCCGTCGTCCACTATTATCAGTGCTCATTGTGAATGTCTGGGTCACTGCTTGCTTTTGGTGTGGCTCGCTCCCTGAGAAACGAAAGCGAAACTCCAAAAGAAATGCTCTCGGTCTTCTCATTCATGCCTTTGTTTTAGTTTTTCTTTCGCCAGCACGCCGCTCGATTCTGCAGGAATCTGGACAAGAGGCTCGAATGACTTCCAGGAACGACAGACGCGGAGAGAGGCTGGAGATGGGAGGGAACAATGCGTGCTCTGTTGTTGCCTTGAACAGCTCCTCCAAAAAATCTCTCCTCACTTTATCCCCCCTGTTGAAATTAAGAGACATGCTATGCTTTCACCCGATTCAGAAGTTAATGAACACACTGCTCATCCTTAAATGATCAGAAAAAGTCAGATGAAGGTGCATTGACTTAAAAAAAGAAAAACATGCAAAAGAATTTCTGGGTTGCAATAGTTATTTGAAACCTAATATGTGTGAAGAAAACAACTTTAGCTAACTGCTGTATGTGTAAATGTTAACACTATTCATTATAAAGAGACATAACATAGCTAAAAGCTGTAAAAAAGTCTGCGCAGGTCTCCGTTCTAAGCTCATTCAAGTGCATATAGATGTATGACAGTCCAGCTTTTTTAACGTGATGCTTTGGTGTGGTATGGGGCAGTGTAACTAAGGGTTAGTTTGGGAAATCTGTGGTTTGGCCGAGCTTCTTGTGAATGAAACGAGTTTGATTGTCCCCTAAACATAATGTGTAGGCTGTATATAGTGAGCGGGAGAGAGACAGAGCAGAGTAATTGAAGTCATTCCCGGATTTGTCTGACTTTGAGCTGAGGTTCAGGTAATGCAGAGGAAATTCTGTAGTGCGGCTGCTGTACTGAAAGAAACCTCCAATTTTAAATGCAAACATGGACTTGATTTTGGATTATTTAAAGTCCATTTGACACATTAGACACAATTTTTGCTAAAACATAGTTAACACAATTATTTTTAAGGTTATGTACCCAGCTTTCCTTAGTTTGGCCATTTTTGTGATGTTTACAGTTTCACTTCCTTATTGGACACCAACAGGAAGTGACATAGAGGAAGGTAAACAATTTTAAACTGTTGCTGTGCAACTACAGTAGGGCTGAACGATTTTGCCAAAAATCAATATTGCGATTTTTTTCAATCAATATTGCGATTTCGATTTTATTGTGATTTTCCGCTAATAACTTTTTGTTGCAATACAATTAAATATTTACAACTGACTTAATAAATATTACTTACTCTTAAGTCCTTTATAATCATATGGAATATAATTCAAAATAGTGCACATATCATTTACATAATTTACAATAAGCTTATACTGATTTTTTTTTTTTTTGTAAATAGCCCAAATAATTTCTTGCTATTTGCTCTTGTGTATTAGTCAGTGGTTGTGAGATAAGTTCTTATCTTTATCCAAAACATTCCCAAACATAAGCCTCCAAAAGTGAGCCTCAAAGGACTCTTTACTCTTAACAAGCAGCACAGGCTCAGCTTCATCTCTGTGGAGGCACAGACGTGTGAATCCGGAGGAGAGTTTCTGTGATCAGTGCATCAGAGGGATTAGCGCTGCAGCTAACGCAATGCAACAGAGGAAAAAGCAATAGTCCTTTGCAGTGGCTGCATTACAAACGCTGATATGTTCACAGTACATCCACGATCTACCGCGCACCTTAAGTAGATTGAGAAGTAAACAACGTCGGTGGCGTCTCTCGCCGCTACATTCACTTCTATGGGCCGCGGCCATCAGCTGCATGGCCGAAATCGCGTGCCTCTGCGATTTCGAAATCGCGTTATGTAATATTGCGATAAAATTGCAAATGCGATTTATCGTTCAGCCCTACGTGCAACCATGTTAAGTCAATGGGAAATTAGTCTAACTGCTATGGAATGTTACCTTCTTATATGTCACTTCCTGTCAGCAGCTTCAATTATACAACTGATGTTATCCTTGTAAATAAGTCATATTTTTCAAAAGTATTAAAACCTGTCATATGCACTTTAACAATGCACTGTAACAATGCTTTTTGTAGCATCCTCTGCACTCATTCCAAATGTGCAAGATAATGGTGCAGAGGCTCCCTCAGGTAGCACACAGACCATACGGTTGGGGGGGGGTTTGTTCTTCCTCACCCTTTGTTTGAGCATTTATTTTTAGAACGTGTATAAGTAGAACTTTATTCTACGATGGTTAACGTTTGCATGTTGCTGATACTACTCTGGAACAAACTGTACCGCAGCAAGTTGAAGATTCAACTACCAACAGGAGGGGTGACGGTTCAAACCACACTCAAAAACGTACTTTGAGTCCTTGGGCACTGTTCTGTACTGTCATTTTTGCGACCTCTCAAAACACTGAGTGAATGTTTTGCTCTGGTACACCCCGATAACGGGATAAAAGGAGCAGTCAAACGATTACAAGTGATCCTATTCAGAAAACCTTAGTTGACAGCGTGCTATTCATTATCACATGCGCACGAGGATTATTTCTGCCTTTTGCGTTTGTTTGTGTAGGTAAATTTAGCTCTGATGAACCTTGTGTACAGTGAGCGTGTTGAGGGCAGGTCCCACGTGAGGCCTCAGGAGTCGGCACACAATACAGGAGAGGACCTATACTCTGCCTGACTGCATACTGTAGATATGATTATGCGTGTGATATAATTGCACATAAAGGAGCTTTTTGAGCGGCGAGATCTGATCTTTTCCACCAGAGCATGACTTCTTTAAACGTCTCCTACTGTTCTTAAATGCACACTTTGTCTTCATCTCATTGACATACTAAATAGAAATCTTAGTCGCCAGATCTTGTAACATTTTGGCAGGAGGTTTTTCCTGGATTGCTGTTCTTCTGATTGGCTGAGAACACTGTTGTCTGTTGTGGCAGGTATAGGGTTTGAGAAAACGTAGATTCACACTGGGGCGTTGATTTGTGAGATAATGACAAGTAATTATTCTGTTTTCATTTAGAAATGTTCTGCTTTTCTTTACTTGCAGCCAGGCCAGGATTTGTGACCAGGTGTGAACTTTGCTCTTGTCCAGTGTAACATTGCCAAGCCGTACTTGCGCTGTCATGTTAATGCAGAGAAAAGGAAGAGGTGATTAAAGCAATTATTTCTGTCATTATTATTATCTAAATTAGGGATAGTGATTGTTCATGTGACTACTGTATTTTTTAATATGGTACATTGATTGATTCCAGTCCACTATAGCAGTGGTGCTCAATGGTCAATAGCCTCAGGACCCATCTTCAAACTCTCATGACAAAGCATATCCCTATTAGTTATTTTTCTATTGTCAATTCACTTGAATTTATACTGCCCAACCAAAGAAGTCGCCAACAAAAAGTGTTACGCACTAACTTAAGTTTAAAGCAGAACTAAGTAACTTCTTTACCTTAATGAATCCTTCTCGTAATCGCTCTGGGGTAATACAAGTGTTAATGGGATGATCTTTCATCTCCTCCGGTGTCTTTGTCCAGAAAACCAAGCTTGCAACTTTCCCTGCACCGGGTCGGAGGCGCAATACACACTAATGGAATCACGAAGAAGAAGCTAACAGGCTAACGGGGAAAGCTAACAGTGGGTTAGCGCCACTTTAGCAGTATTTACAGCCCAGTTTGAGTGAAAAAAAAACTCCATTGTGTAATTGGGTTGTGGCACAATGTACAATATCCCTCTCTCCCTTTGTCTTTTCTATCAGCGTAGTATTGATTCTCACGGGCAATTAATGAGTAAAAAAATAAACCACATGCTACGACACACGCTGCAGTGGCGCTTATGGCCTCTAGGGAGCAGGAGTTACTTAATTCTGCTTTAAATAAGCTTCTGCAATGTCAAGAGACCCAGTGTTGCATTCATTTGTCATCAAGATCTTGTATTGATGGGAGAGTGTGACCACTGCGCAAAGCCTTCTCCAGCTCATCCCAAAGATTCTCAATGGGGTTAAGCTCTGGACTCCCTGAACCATGGATGGAGTAACCTGGTCATTCAGGATGTTCAGGTCGTCAGCTGATCTCATTCTTTGGGCTCATAGTGTTGCTGAACCTAGACCTGACCCACTGTAGCAACCCCAGATCCCAGTTAGTTAAATCCAAGCGGCATCTTTTGTGTATTACATAAATTGTTAAAATTGTAGTTCCTCACTGATTTCTGTTGATTCAAGCACTGATCAAAAGGCTGACTATACAAAAACTGCTGACAGAGATCCGGGACTCACTGAAAATTATACTGCGACCCAGATTTAGGTCATAACCCACCTGTGGAGAACTACTGCTCTATGGGTTACGTTGCTGCTTCAATAGAGGGATTAGCAAAGATTTGTCTGCTTCGGTAGATGACTCTGCTTTCCCTGTATTTCTAATTGCCTTTGTTGTTCAGACTTAGCACCTTCACGGATTTCCTTTTGAAAAGTGCCATCCTGTTTTGAACAATAAAACGCTTCCTGTTTCAAATGCTCTTCCTTTTGACTAAAATAACCGGCCTCATATTTTCTTTTTTACGTTCTAAGTGTGGCTGCTCTTTTGTCTCACTGTAAATGTTAAACACCTAATTCCTCCGAGTACTGCAGATCTGCTCTCACTGCAGTATAGTCTGGATAACAAAACTTTCCATTAAAGGTCAAGTGGTTCTCAGTGTGAATGTGTACCATGGACTTTAAAGGAAAACCATTACATAACTACGCCCAGGCTACATATATTGTTGCATTGTGTGCCCAGTGACGAAATCAATGTCTCTTTTATTTACGGGACATTCCTCTGTTGTGCTTTTGAACGCCAGAGGAACATTCGTGCAAACATGGCTCAGACAATCAAGAAGGGAGCTGTGCAATTTTAGGATTAGCGAGCTTAAAGAATCTCTGAGAAAATCAACACAGACTCTCAACCAATATATGCACAGGAGGTAAAGATGAGAACGTGAGAACGCCGAGAAAACAACAATACAATCTATGTTTTGTGCAAACTCTGGCTTGTTTGATGCTTATTGTTAAGGCGTTCATTAAAGTGTGTTGTCCTTTCCACGGCGCATACTCGTAGCATGTTTGTTTTTATACCAAAGGTGGATCAAGTGATTGTTTTGGAAATGTAGATAAAGGTCGACAGTGATGCACAAGTCCAGGCCCTATTTTATTTCTTAAATGAAATCTGCCGAAATCAAGGCAAAAAGCATTCATTTGTTTTCAAAGTGGCATCAAATCCAAATGTATTGGATAATATTGACCTTGCTCAACAATTTTTACTGTGCAAGTTAATTGAAAATACCCAAATTATGGTTTAAAACATATTAAGCTGCAGTTTTGGCAAAAGTTGCCTGTTTTGTCCAATTCTCCGTCCTCTGTTTGATGGAATGTTTGCAAACCTTAAGAAATTAAGTACGTGCTGATTTTCTTCTGCATTTGTGGCATGGTATTTGGACATTAAAAAGCATGGAATTTGACTTGCTTCTGCCTGTATAAACCCTGTATCATTCCCTTCATGTTGAACATATTCGTTGTTCTCAAGTTTTCTGAAGTCACGGTCCAATTTATTGCGACGTCAAATTAGTGACTGATCAGTCATTTTATTTGGTATGTTACAATAATGTCTTAATTATATGTTGTTGTTGTTTCCAGATGTGCCCATCAGCTACATCAGGCAGTTGGAGAGCAGGATGAGGATGCTGGAGGATGAGAACAGACAGCTCATAACACAGGTAACGGATTCAAAGGCCTTGTTAGTTTGTTGCCTTTTGTAAACGGCACCACCCACCTTAACCAAGAGCTTTTTCTCCAGTTCAGCTTTACCCAAATCTAAAAGGTTACAGCCTATAGGCTATTGTAAGGCCTTATTTGAAAGCTAAGACCTACAAAACTGATATGAATTGATTTTTCCTTGCGTTGTTGCCGTAACCTTTTTCACATTCTTTTTGCTTTTGTCATTTTTTTGTCGCTTTTTTTGTCGCTTTTTTTTTTTGTGTGTCATTTTTTTAAATTTTTTGTCGCTTTTTTGTTTCTTTTCCGCTTTTTTCACTTCAGTGAGTTTTTTGCTGCTTTTTTGTCGCTTTTTTTTGTTTTTTTTGTAATTTTTTTACTTTTTTGTTGCTTTTTTGTCACTTTTCTGCTTTTTTCACTTCATTGAGTTTTTGTCGCTTTTTTGTAATTTTTTTACTTTTTGTTACTTTTTTGTCGCTTTTTTGTTGTTTTTTGTTGTCATTTTTTTAGTTGTTTTTTTGTCATTTTCTTTACTTCTAGTTACATTTTTGTCGCTTTTTTTGTTTATTTTATGCTTTTTTCACTTCTTCATTGAGTTTTTTGCTGCTTTTTTGTCGCTTTTTGTCGCTTTTTCCCCCCAATTTTTCTCTTTTTTGTTGCTCTTTCTGGCTTTTTTAATGTTGCTTTGTGACGCTTGTTTGTTGCGTTTCCGTCCTTGCTTTCTTCTTGTTTCTGTCACTAAAAGCTTGGGTAAAGCCAAACTGGAGAAAATGTTTGGCTTTACATTTTCGGTTCATTTAGAGGTTAATACAAGATATAGAGTTCGGGAATGTGATGTCATATCGCTATTTATTATGGGATTAGCAGCAATTGTAAACTAATGGAGATTTTAAAAGTTAAAATACTGGAGTTATTGTTCACATTAAAACACTTGGACACCACAGCGTGTTAGATGTATTTACCAGCAGTGACTCAGCAGCTAATGGAGTTGTTCCACGGCTTTTTCTCCATTTTTTTAATACTGTTTTTAGCTAATGTTAGTCAATGGAAATGTATGCTAACAGCTCCAAAGATGGCGCATCTCCTTGGTAACTGTGGAATTTCCCGAACTCTATTGAACTGGGGTAAAATGTGTCAAAATAAAGTAGAGAAAACCCATCAAGAGCTACTATGTAATTGAAATACGTGATCATGTAAAGGCGTCCCAGGCGGTCTCCGTCCCATTTGGTGTTTGTCACTAGCAGCATTTCAGGAGAACATTATGGCCCACTTATCCAACCAACTGTGACTCTGTTCCCCTGTGTCCTGGCTCTGCAGCCTCGTTACTTTGCCAGAACCCAACAGCTTAGGCGTGAAGATGTCCCTCTCTGAAAGCCAACATCCCTCTATCAATGATGTGGCATTTTCCTGAGAAACATCCAAAAGTAAACTGGGCGAATGTTACACCTAATCATTTTATATTGCGCTCTATGAAAACCAGCGACAGTGTTTGTTAGGATTAGAATGAAAGCTGCAGATTCATTTTCTTCCATTTTCAAGCAGGCGGATGGTCATAGAAATACAGTGCGTCAATTTAACCCTCGCCTTAACCAAGTGCATTATTCTCCAGTTTGGCTTTACCCCAAATCTCAAAGTTTACAGCCTATAGGCCAGAGTAACGACTCATTTGAAAGCTAAGACCAACATAACTGTACTATGTTTACAGGCTTATGGATAATAATTTGACTGTACTACAAGACGATAAATACAGACTGCAGTTTTCCATTGCTGTCCCATTTCGCCACAGTTTTATTACATCTTACTGTACAGTCGGCCTCATTAGCAAACATAAAGGCTATTGTCTCTGTAATGACTGCAGTTATCACAAGCCACAGTTAGGCGCTATAAAATGTGTCTTAATAACAACAGTGGGACCCCTGTGTACAGCGGCCTGTTCACTGGTGATATAAAAACGCGTTAATTTGTCATTTTAACTGTGTGTGGTTCAAGAACAAAAGCAGTCTTCTCATGCGTGCTGCGTTTTCATTGCCGCAGGTTAACGGCGATGATGTGAAGATACCGAGGAAAGGCCTGTCCTTTTACCCCTCGGAAAGTCAGCTGTCAAGTTTCCAAGACGGGCTGCATAATGTAAGTGTAGTATCCACTGAATCCTACAACTAACTTCATGTCTTCTCTCTGCATCTATAAATCGAATGTTTGGTCTTCCTCGAGCCCCCCCATCTACCCACATATCCACTGTCAAAACCATCTCAACCTGGAAACTCCATAACATTTACTAACTTGAGCTATCATTTCCAAATCATATCAGCCGACTTCTGTCTCTAAACTGTACAAGATAAATTTGTGCCGCTCTTTTTATCGAGCAGCAAATTATCCCAATGTCATGCAATATAATTCAAGGCTTTTGGACGCTCAGTAGGGAAGGAAGAAAAAGAAAATAACATATCTGCTCCGACTAGAGTTTTGATTGGGCCCAAAAATCCAACTCGACTGTTGGCCGACCTGTTCGAGACCTTTTGTAAGTTTGAGGTTTTAAGTTTGACCTGGAGTTTTGTCGAAGGAAAGTTCCCAACTTGCTACAGCTTTATGTTTAACCTCTTACCCCCTGCCTTTAAGGGATGTTTCAGGATTTTTGACATTGAGCCTCATTTCCTAGTTATCCAGAGTGTTGTTGATGTCTGGAGATATTTTTTTCTTAAATTCATGTAGTTCTTATATTTGAAGAGTCAAGTGGCGCTAGGCTAATGCTAGGCTAAAGCATTTCTATGGTATCAGTTAGCCTGCATTAAAAACAGTCTGACCCACTCCACAGTGCACCTGAGGTAAATCACTTATAACGCCAGACTAACCATATAAATGTCTGTGTTAATAGAATAATTGTAACCATTTTGGATTTAAAATAACTTTTATTTGAGCAGCATCAGCTTCGTGGCTGTAAGCTAACGCAGCGGCGGAGTGATCTGCGAGAAAATAGTCCCTCAAAATGCGGTAATTCATGTGATACAAGGTCAGTTTTATTTCAAACATTATTCTATTAACACAGACATTTATATGGTTAGTCTGGTGTTATAAGTGATTTACCTCAGGTGCACTGTGGAGTGGGTCAGACTGTTTTTAATGCAGGCTAACCGATACCATAGAAATGCTTTAGCCTAGCATTAGCCTAGCGCCACTAGACTCTTCAAATATAAGAACTGCATGAATTTAAGAAAAAAATATCTCCAGACATCAACAACACTCTGGATAACTAGGAAATGAGGCCCTATGTCAAAAATCCTGAAATATCCCTTTAACCGAGCGCATTTTCTGAAGTTCGGCTTTACTCAAATCTAAAAGCTTCTCGACTGGAGCTCACCAACTAAAGGCCAGGGTAATGCCTCATTTGAAAGCTAAGACCTCCTACACGACGGATCATAACTTTTTTTGTTGCGTTGGCGTCGCATTTTTTTTAAAAGCGTTTTTGTCGTGTTTTAGTCACTTTTTCATTGCATTTTTGTCACTTTTTTGACGCTCTTTCTCGTTGATTTTTTGTTGCATTTTCACCACTCTTTAGTCGTGTTTTTGTCACATTTTGGAAGTGTTTTATTGTGTTCTTGGTTTGTTTTCATCGTTATTTTGTCGTGTTTTTGTCACTTTCTTATCATGTTATTGTTGATTTTCCTGCACGTTTTTGTCGCCTTTAGATGTGGGTAAAGCCAAACTGGAGAAAATGTGCTTGGTTCAGGTAGCTTCACCGCTAGAAGGTCCTGGGTTCGATTCCCACCTGGACGGGGCCCTTCTGTGTGGAGTTTGCATGTTCTCCCCGTGTCTGCGTAGCCTTCCTCTGGGTACTCCGGTTTCCCCCACCACTAAAAACATGTGCAATAGGCGAATCCTCCAGCCAGTTGATTCTGACCATCAGCCTGGCTCCACATCATGAACATGGATCCCCACTGCTCCTTACGGGTTGCCCCAGTGGCATCGAAGGATGGGTCAAAGGCAGAGGAGATGCAGATGCAAAGTATACAAACAAACAAACAGACGCTATCGGCAGATTTAATGCAGATAAAAGGCCGATATCTTTGCTTTAAAATGAGCCCTCCCGCAACTTCCTAAGCTTCAGAGAAACTGAGAAACATCGGTCTGATTTTTGTCTTTAAAAAAAGCTCCCTCTGAAGAACCTACTAAACATGAATGTCCTGAATAAATCAGCTCTATGCCCCTAATAAAACGCTCCCTAGTTTCACCGTTTAACACTGACACATTTTACAGTTTAGAAGCATCATACACAGGATTATAGACGAGACATTTGGGAAAATTGGCCAAAGATATCGACATCAGCCATAGAAAAACCCATATCGGTCGACCTCATGAACAGAACTAAACTTTGCTTCATATTTCCATAAAAATTAAGAAGCAAATTAGCTTTAGCATCTTCTCACTAAATCGATCCCGCATTTCTAGCATTTAATACAGTAGTATTTTAAAAAACCCTCTCACTGCCAGTGTAGCGGAGCAGACCCACCACATTTCACCGTTGTTTAATAAAATTGCACTCATATCTTTTTATTAGTAGCCACAGTAAACCCACGGTCCCTGCGCTCATAACAAGGACCTTATTAAACTCCAAAACGGGGGGCAGCTCGTGATGTTGTGATTTAATAAAGTGGCCGCCGAAAATCAAAAGCAAGTCGTTCGTTCGCGGAGCCACAATTTGATTAGTGCACTTTCTACATAAACAAAACTAATCATTTTATTACCTTTTAGTTCTGGGCAAAAACATCGATGGGGCCCGGCAAAGAGTCTGTACATGAAGATCAGGTTCAGTTACAGTTTTCACGTTAGACATTATAGACAACGTGATTGTTGTTGTATGCAGTGCTTCCTCTCCTGTCGTGAGAAGGTTACTCTGTGTTTGTAAAGTCCAATAACCATGGCTTCTTCTGATCATTTCAACACTCAAATTGTCTCTATTTTAATGGGTCATGAACTGAAGGAAGTTCCCCCCCCAGCTCGGATAACGGATTAACCTCTTAACCCCCGCCTTTAACCAAGCATTTTCAGTTCAACTTTAACCAAATCTAGGGAAAAATAGCAAAATAGTGATAAAAACAAAAGGAGGATGAAAACACAGCAAAAAAAATGCATCAAAAGAGCAACAAAAAAGAAGGAAAAAGTGATAAAACAAGCAACAGAAGAGGCAACAAAAAGCGAGGAAAAAAGCAACAAAAAAGTGAGAATAAAACAAACAATACAAACTAGGGCTGAAAGATATATCGTTATCGTATCGATATCGAGATATGAACATTCAAAACATTAAAATCGAAAAACCAAGATATAAACGATATAGAGTTTCATGAATAAAACTGCACTCTTTTGTATTATGTTTTTATTTTTCTGAAAAATGCTTGGTTTTCACCTAACCCATAGTTATATCGTATCGATATCGAGATACAGTATCTGGCATGAATATCGAGATATGAAATCTTGTCCATATCGTTCAGCCCTAATACAAACCCAACAAAAAAGCAACAAACACGACAGAAGTGGCAACAAAAAAGCAAGGAAAAAGCAACAAAACAGGCGACAAAAAAAGCATCAAAAATAAAACGAGAAACTCTTCTATCAGTTTTGTAGGTCTTAGCTTTTAGATTTGGGTAAAGCCGAACTGGAGACAATGTGCTCGGGTAAGGCGTTTTTTTAAATTCTAGATAATCATTAATGCAGCAGAGGTTCCTGAAAAAATTCAGCGTCAGTCCTACTTAAAAAAAAAACTCTGGTAACGTTACCTCTCTATTGATTCAAGTCAGTATCCGTCGGCGATTGATCTTGTCCCACATTACTGCAAACACAGCTGCTTTCCTGTAGCTCCTGTCGCCGTGGGAACAGCCCCCCGGTCGGGCTCATACATCTCCTGATCCCACCTTTGTTTATTTTCTTGTGATATTTGAGCTTTTTCTGGGTTTGCTCAGCAGTTGTAACGTTTGTGATCCCTGTGCAACCCCCCCTGCCCCCTCCCAGGGTGCAGCCAGGACCCCCAGCGGAGAACCTTCCCCGACCGGAGTCTACCTCTCCCCGGGACAGAAACCAGAGGCCGTGGTCCACGCCATGAAGGTACCGTGGCTCTTGTCTTATTATGTTTTAGCGCTGAACATGTCCACGCACTTGCTTACCTTGCTGCTCTGTGTTTTGCAGGTGCTGGAGGTCCATGAAAAGCTGGACAGACAGAGCGCGCAGGAATATGAAGAGGACCTGAGCGAAAAGGAGAAGGCCATTGTCAGAGAGATGTGCAATGTAGGTTTGAATCACTCCTTATTTCATTCAAGCTTGTAACGTTTTGGGAAATTGCTAAAAGACCACCATTACAATTGTTACCAGTGAAACTAATACTGTATTCATCATCATGTCTGTGCACAAATATAGGTCATGTTTATGAAGTAATTACAAAAAGTCTTACCTTTAGGCAGTGCAGGAGAGGTGTGTGTAGCCGTGGAACCCAATGGCATTTGTACTTCTCAGAGTAGCTTCATAATACAGTATGGTACTTGTAGCTTTTTCTACTTCAGTAATATTATAATGAAGTATCTGTAAAAAATAGTTACTCGTTCCACAGTGAATAAGTACATGGTTCAGTGGCAAAAGCGTCATGTGACAGTTTTGCGTTTCATGCCCTTTATTCATATGTTTGTATATTTTCTGGCATGTCCTTTTGAAATACTCGGATTTTTACATCATGCTCTGCTTTGTTTCTCATAATTTGTCACGACTGAAACATAAATCAAACTTTTACGCTCAAACAGTTACTCTTTACTCACAGTACTCCACAGGCACATTTTTACTCTCACTTGAGTAATTATTTGGTCACTACCAGCGTATTATTTCTCTGTTTGACATAATTTTTCTTAAAGGGGGGGTATTATGTAAAATCGACTTTTTCAAGCTTTATATCATGTTATTATGTCATTCCCTCATTAAACACATGCCTGGAGTGTTGCCTTGGCTCATTCACATATTTTTGAGTAATCAGTAAAAACTTAGACGGCAGCCATTTTAGGTGTAGCTATGCCTCAGTCCTCCTAGGAACGCCCCCACCTCCTGGAGACGCCTCTGGACCTTTTGTCACCAGCCAAGCCACCAACCACTGCTCCTCAGCTCAGTAGTGTTGTTTAGATGCCACAGAAGTGTGCTGAAGGGGGCGTGTCGGAAAGCTTCTTAAAGAGACAGAGGCCTATTTCAAGACGTTCAGTACAGCCATTTTGAGAGAGCAATTTTATTCAAGGCAGGTATTTTAATTTACTGCATATACAGACCAACAGAAGGTTACGTCATCATTGTAGTATGCTATAGACTGGTGCTATGTGATTGATGCTATAGACTGGTGCTATGTGATTGAAAAACGCATAATACCATATGCACAGATTTTTTTTACATTTGTGGCATTAAAAATATTGTATTTGGGCATTGAAATGGCATTAAATTTGACTTGTAGAAACCCTGTACTATTTTCAGTTTAAGTTTTGCCAAAAGTAACTCAAAGTAACTCAGCTACATTTGAAACAGTAATATGTAACACTAACATACTACTGCTGTAACTACTAATATACAACACTACTTTTTACTTCTTCTTGAGTCAAATTATTTCAAAGTAAAGCTGCTTTAGCTGCTCTACGAACCTCTGGGCATCGTTGGTTGGTTAGTTGGAACTTGCCGTTCTCCAGTTGGTGGGAAAACACTCAAATCTTTTTTCAAAAACAAAAAAAGCACTTCTTGCACTAAATCTGGGACTGTTGAGTAAGACAAATGAAACGCATGTCCATTTTCGCGGTGAGACAGATCAGGTTTTAATCCTTTATTGACATTTTTTCGGGGGTTTCCTTCCTCAGGTGGTGTGGCGGAAGTTGGGAGACGCTGCCGGTTCGAAGCCCTCGGTGAGACAGCAGCTTTCAGGCAACCAATACAAGGCGCCTTTATAGTGGAGGGACTTCACTTTGCCTGAGTGGACCTGTAACAAGTGGACTATCTCCAGTGTGTCTCCCATGAGATCAAAGGACATTCTCGGAGGTCGCATATTAGTCGTCATGGATACAGGACAGCTTTTCATCGTTGGATATGACCATATGAGAACGAGACCAATTCAAGTAACCACACCTGCTGCTGCTGCTTCATACCTCTGGATACTCCCTGTAGCCACTTTTTGATCATTTCCTTTTTGGACAATTTTGTTTTCACTCTTGTTTTCGCCAAAATACCAGAAAGGCACTTCACTCTGCAACAAGTGTTCACAAACATGCACTATTTTCAGGAATAGCAAAAGTTTCAGCTTCATCGGTGCCTCGTCCTGCGTTCAGCGAAGGAAAAATCCACAAACACGATGTCCACGAACTGTTTTCATTTCTTTATAGATTACAATGTAAATATAGACTTTGAGACTTAAGGACTGAAGTGCAGCCGTCACATTGTGCTGAAGAGGAGACTCTTTGGATTTTGTTTATTCAACTCTGCGATGTCAACATTTCACTATAAAATGTTTTATTTGTATTATCGCCAACATAATAACTACTCTCTGTTCAGATACTTATTAACACAAAGTCAGTGTATTTATACTTTCTCATTCAGCTCTGTCTTAGGATGATTATTAATTCTATTAATTCTATTATTTTTTAAATGCAATGAGTCTAGAATTAAATAACCCCAGTGTCCATTGACAGTCCAAACTATTGTCCTGTTCAGCACCTCATCAGGTGAAGTCTATAATTTGTATATTTAACAACAGAATATTCAATTTGTGAAACGTGTAAAGAAGCGACACATGACCTGTACCCACAAAGCTTCTGTCGTCCTTATAGTAAATGTTTTAGCAGCAGTTCGCTCTGCTGTCTCTGCAGAAAGTATCAATAAGTAAGTATACTCATTCTAAAAGGCTGAATCATTAGGAGCAAGTGAAATATGTACAATTATCAGTATCATTTTAGGTAGTTAATGCATCTACTACAAAAGTGGATTGTTTTTGTCATTTTTATGAAGATGAGCTCAATGATAAAATCTTTGCACCATGTGCTTCAATCTTTTCCATTTGTCTTTAGTGTAAGTCCTGTTTTTAGGATTAGAAAGTGTACATTATGGTGTATGTGCGTTTGAACGCAACTCTAAACCCTTAACTTTAGCCTCAGACTCTGGTAACATTTGTTCATCTGTCAGTTCAAACTGAAATGAAATAAAGTTTTATATTTGACTTTTACACGGCTCTGTATAAATGTATGACACAAAGACAGACCTAGACCAAGTGGAACTTGAGCACAGTTTCATCAGGGTCAAGTCACAAAAGGACTGATAAGAACATAGGTTTATGCTGACATCTAGTGGCAGAAGGTACGTACTGCAATAATCCCCACTTAAACAGACGATGCACAGTGCTTCATGTGTTTTTAGTTGTAAGAGACGTTACAATTATTTTTTTGTAAAAAATCATAATAAAAACATGAAATAACAGTCAAATGGCTGAACAACACAGTCCGACATGATTTGAGCTAAACAGCTGTAAACAAACCTGCATGAATTTAAGACAAAGAAAGCTGGTGTTTTGACTGGTGTAAAAACTATAAAGACTTCAATACTTCTCATGACACTGTCCTCATCTTAACATATCTAATAAAAACATACTTATGGCATGATCTTAAAAGTGAAATAATAGCGAGAGCTTAAGGAAGACAGTATTTCACACAATACCGTTCTAAATACTTCTAAAACCGCCTCCCTCTCCACCAGCACAGCTTCATATTTTAATCATTATGCCACGGTTTACCTCATCCACGTGCCCCGCCCCATCCCGCTCACAGGGGGCATGCCGGGGGCAGCGGAGGGGGCAGCTGACTGTGTCCCGTGGTGGCTGTCGGAGGAGGGTAGCCGCCGGCCAAACTCGAGGCGAGGCCCATGACGGAGGGGGGCGGAGGGGCCAGCAGGTAGCTGTAGGCCGAGAGCGGAGGGGCGTGGTAGGAGGTCGACCCGGCAGCGGGGAAGGGGTGGTAACCCATGGGAGGCGCGCAGGTGGCGGGCACAGCCGGGTAACACGACGCCTCCGTCTTCATCATGGACTGGAGCGTCTGGTAGCCCTCGCTGGAGACGAGGGAGCTGGAGCTGGGGATGTCCAGGGGAGGAGGGGGAGGCGGAGGGGGGCAGTGGGGCAGCGGAGGCGGGGTGGGTTTGGGCGGGAGCTCCGGGGCAGGTGGGTACGTGGGTTTGTGCTCTGGAAGAGAGATAAGAGAGACAAATAAAGTTAAGTAAGAACCAAAGCGACACATGATTAAACATTATATTTTTATCGTAATTTACACATTTTTGTCACCGCACATAGTTCACAGCTTTACTCAGGAAGAAGAATTTTTGTTTGTACCTAATCCCTACAGATAAAGGCTTTTAAGAAGTAATGTGAATAGAGAAATTAGAAGTTGGAAGAGTGAGTTTCTGTTTTCTATCTTCACCTTTAAAACCATTATTGATAACACTTTAGATAACCGCCCGCAAGTTCAATGTGTATGTACAGGTAACAAGAAAGTACTTATACATGTAAGGACAGGTAATTACACATTAAAGTGCAAGGTGTAATAACTGTGTTCAAAGAGTAATAAAGGTGTATCACATGTAGATGTGTGTGTAACAATGGGGTCCATCCATCCATCCATTTTCTTCCACTTTTCTGTTGTCGGGTCGTGGGGGCAGCTGTTGGAGCTGCCGAAATCACATTGCACCAGCCCCTATGGCTCCTCCTGCAGGTGGTGGGTCCACAGAAGGACGGCCTCACGATTCTAACCGGGCCTGTTGGTCTCTCATGAGGGGCTTTTGAACCGCTCTTTGTCTGACCCGTCACCTAGGACCGGTTTGCCATGGGAGACCCTACCAGGGGCACGAAGCCCCCGACAACATAACTCCTAGGGTCATTCGGGCGCTCAAACCCCTCCACCACGTTAAGGTGGCGGTTCCAGGAGGGGTGTGTGTAACAAAGGAATACAAGGTGTAATAAAGGTGTACATAGTGTCTCTCTTTACATTACAGCCCACGCTCATGTGTAGTTACACATTATAGTGTTTCAGCGGGACATTAAAAGCCATTCAATCAAAATCAAGGCTTTAAACGTCATTATGCATGAATTGGATTCAAACTGGCATTAAATCGAAATTTCTCTGAAAATGATGACATTACTTAACTATTTTTACCATATAAGTTAATGGAAAATACGAAAACTATGGGCTAAACATAATCAGCTACAGTTTTGGCTGAAGTTGACTTTTTTTGTGCCGCACAAAAGTTTTCTGTTTTGTCCAATTCTCTTTCCTCTGTTTGATTCAATGTTTGCAAATCATAAGATATTAAATATGCGCAGATTTTTTTCCCTGCGTTTGTGGCGTTGAAATATAGTATTTGGGAATTAAAAATGACATTAAAAAGCCTGTTTATTTGCGCATGAGTCATTTCAGCCAATTTATTGAACTATATGACGGCCAAAACACCTACAACTACTTTATCACACCTTGCACAGTACACTTTTGTATACAGCTGTTACACTATGTACTCCTTTATTAGGCCTTGCACTTTAATGTGTAATTACCTGTACCTACATGTGTAATTCCTTCCTTGTTCCCTGTACCTACACATGGAACTCACAGGCTGTAATCTGAAGCCTATTATTTTACAAAAACATCCCGAACACATAGATATGTTACTTTATTGCACATAATAAAAAGTATTTACCTGGAATGGCCGAGGGCGCAGGAGGCGGAGGTGGCGGGGGCGGAGGAGGGAGCAACTCCGCCGCTGAAAGCTCTGAGCAAAGAATCCAAAGTTAACAATCCAAAATTCATACGATGTACTTTATATACTGCACATTGTGGGATATTTACTTGCAGGCTTGCTTTCCTCTTTAGGAGACGGCTGAGAATGACAGAAACATTTAGTAAAAGATTAACGCAATACAGTACAGACTCCAGGAGCATTACGACAATTGCGTTTGCACAATATATTGACAAATGATCGTCAGCGCAATATTAGGTGACGCAATATCAGTATCGCAAGAAACCACAGGGAACTGCAGGATCACAGCCTGAAATTCTTCTCCCTGATATGTACCCATTCATTCATTTTACTCATGATTTTCGCTAATTTGGTTGTTTCAAGTCTTCTTTTGACACAGTTGGAAGACAAGTTTGCACTTAACGGGAGATTCTGTGTTGAAATGGTTTCGTAAAAGATTGCAATAAAACTCAATTTGTTCTCACATTGTGTAGCTCTAGCAACTAATTGCACTTTGAAACAACAGTAACCCACTGAAGTTATTAGTTAGCTATAAAGTTATTCATTAGCTAATTGCAAACTCTGGAACTGGAGTCATTTAACAAGCTCTTGCTCATGTGCAAAACGAGTAGCATCATTTGCACATTTTTAAACTCATGCAGCGTTCTCTCATCTACATATCAGATTGACTCTGTAATACACAGTTTTAATGGTAAATTAGGCGCAACTAACTAATTTAGCACCCCCTCTATGGGGGTCATTTACCAAGCGTTTGCTTGTGTGCAAAGTGAGGAGCACGTGCAAAAGAGGATCATCAAAAGAGTCATTTATGCATTGTTTTTTACTCATGCAGCATTGTCCTATTTACATATCAGATTTGGGGCCCGAATACTATAATACAGGCAATATCAAATGGTAAATTAAAGGGATATTTCGGGATTTTTGACATAGGGCCTCATTTCCTAGTTATCCAGAGTGTTGTTGATGTCTGGAGATATTTTTTTCTTAAATTCATGCAGTTCTTATATTTGAAGAGTCTAGTGGCGCTAGGCTAGGGCAAGGCTAAAGCATTTCTATGGTATCAGTTAGCCTGCATTAAAAACAGTCTGACCCACTCCACAGTGCACCTGAGGTAAATCACTTATAACACCAGACTAACGATATAAATGTCTGTGTTAATAGAATAATTTTTGAAATATAACTGACCTTGTATCACATGAATTACCACATTTTGAGGGACTATTTTCTCGCAGATCACTCCGCCGCTGCGTTAGCTTACAGCCATGAAGCTGATGCTGCTCAAATATAAGTTATTTTAAATGCAAAATGGTTAAAATTATTATATCGACACAGACATTTATATGGTTAGTCTGGTGTTATAAGTGATTTACCTCAGGTGCACTGTGGAGTGGGTCAGACTGTTTTTAATGCAGGATAACTGATACCATAGAAATGCTTTAGCCTTGCCCTAGCCTAGCGCCACTAGACTCTTCAAATATAAGAACTGCATGAATTTAAGAAAAAAATGTCTCCAGACATCAACAACACTCTGGATAACTAGGAAATGAGGCCCAATGTCAAAAATCCCGAATATCCCTTTAAGTGCAACATGCCCACAAAATAGCATATTTTATTTCTCAGCTTGCACCCTCTATTTAGCACCTGTCGTGGTGAATAACCCCCTAAGTGTTTAAAATTACCTGAGCAGGTTTGGGGGGTCGCGGGCTGGTTTGAGGGGAGGCCTTTTTTGCGGGAGGGGGTCCTGTGGGGGAGGAGATGGACGGGATGGAGGGGTTGTCGCCGCTCGCTCCGTCAGGGATCTGCTGCTTAGCCTGAGAATACAGGTCGAGAATCTGGTGGCAAATATCTGGAAGATCAAGGGAAAGTTAGAGATTAAATAAACTCATCTTGAAGCTCCTTCCTTGTTCTAACCTCCAAGCCACTTATATAAATGCAGTTTCTCTCCCCTCCAGCTACAAGCCACAGTACTTCTTGATCCCATCTTAACCGAAGCAGCATAACAAATCAGCCACCTCAAGGTCTAAGATTCTTGGCGTTATTATGTACCTTCCAAGACCTCCACGGGAACATCGTGCACAAACTGCTCCCACCAGCGCCGGGACGACTGCTTGGAGGTCCACTCCTGGATGTCGAATTTACAGAGCCGTCCCGCCAGATACATGACGGCCACAGCGATGATCTGAGGCTCCCACTGCAGAGCCACCATCGTGCACAGGCTGTCGTTCACAAAGGTCCAGGCCATCTGAACCAGCTTCTGAACCTTGCTCTTGTCGCCTGGAAACACGGATGCCAACAAGAATCAGCCGACTCGTTTGTTCAATATTTACAGAAGTATTTTAGGTTACTGGTTGTTCTTTGTTGAATTTAGAGACAATTTTATTCATGTTTTTGTCAAGCTTTGGGTAAGTCTTCCTTTCGGAACTACTGCAGCCAAGGTTTGGTCCTATTTTATAACTGCTTTAGATCTAATTTAGACCTGGTTTAGCTAAAGACCTTATTTAGTACTTTGCCAACCTGGTGGCAAAAATATTTCCATCCTTAGGTGGTACCACCGACTTACAGCAGCATCCAGCAATGAAAATATTATATATATTATGGTAAAAATAAATAACAAATCAAAAAAGATAATTGTCTTAATGTCTGTTTCTAAGTTATTGAGTCACTTCGTAACATATTCGCTTCATATAACACTTTGGGAGAGCTCTAGTTGGACAGAATGGTCAGAGTGAATCCTTCATGTAGGACGGGGCACATTTATTTGAGGCTTGTGAGAAGAAAGACTTGATAAATGAATCCTTCTTTAAACTGCATACACTACTGTATCAACAAACACATTATTCCTTCACTGACTCAATAATTTACACAACAACTGGAAACTGGAGGCATGGGCAAGTGAAGTGTTTTTTGCTCAACGATGAGTCCGGATCAAACAGCTCATAGTGAGCAAATGTTTGACTTGTAGTTACTAGTTCAAAAGTTTGGAAAAGCTTATTGATTTATGTATTGATTTTTCTTTGATTTCAATACTGTTTACATTGTAGATTCTCACTGAAGGCATTAATTTATGAATAAACACATGCCTTTTTTGCTTTGATTACTTCTTTGCACACTTTTGACATGTTCTCAATGGGCTTCACGATGTAGTCATGGTTTTCACATCACTACCTCATGAAGCTCATTAAAGGGATATTTCAGGATTTTTGACATAGGGCCACATTTCCTAGTTATCCAGAGTGTTGTTGATGTCTGGAGATATTTTTTTCTTAAATTCATGCAGTTTTTATATTTGAAGAGCTTAGTGGCACTAGGCTAGGGCAAGGCTAAAGAAGAAGAAGAAGAAGAACTTTATTTATATAGCACTATAAAGCATTTCTATGGTATCAGTTAGCCTGCATTAAAAACAGTCTGACCCACTCCACAGTGCACCTGAGGTAAATCACTTATAACGCCAGAGTTAATAGAATAATTTTTAAAATATAACTTACCTTGTATCACATGAATTACCGGATTGTGAGGGACTATTTTCTCGCAGATCACTCCGCCGCTGCTTACAGCCACGAAGCTGATGCTGCTCAAATATAAGTTATTTTAAATGCAAAATGGTTAAAATTATTCTATTAACACAGACATTTATATGGTTAGTCTGGTGTTATAAGTGATTTACCTCAGGTGCACTGTGGAGTGGGTCAGACTGTTTTTAATGCAGGCTAACTGATACCATAGAAATGCGTTAGCCTTGCTCTAGCCTAGCGCCACTAGACTCTTCAAATATAAGAACTGCATGAATTTAAGAAAAAAATATCTCCAGACATCAACAACACTCTGGATAACTAGGAAATGAGGCCCTGTGTCAAAAATCCTGAAATGTCCCTTTAAGAATAAAGGATGACAATTTTGAAGAATTTAAAACATAATCTGAGTTATCCATGAGTCAGGTCGAACATTGAGATCAACCAATCAAATGACTCTGGAAGTGTCTAAATCACAGCTGAAAACTAGAGGAGACTCAGGAACAGCTTTCTCTTAAATGTTAAAATAACCCAGTCTCTTCCTGTTTGAGAGTCTTTGTTGAAAACCCATCTTTTTGCGCTGGCCTTCAACACAAGCTATCATTATTATTGTTTCATGTTGTTGTACCTGTTTTTACTCATTAACTGCACTTTATAACGTTTGCTGTACAGATGTAGCTGTTTTTAAATGTGCTATATAAATAAAGTTGACCGTGACATTATTTCACCTGTTTTTGTTTCCTACATAATAAAGTGTTCATTCGTAGTTCAATATCGTCAATGAGAATCATACAATGGTGAAAATACAGAAAAGCCGATACATTAAAAGCGTTTCCAAACTTTTGATAGGTACTGTAACAGCATGTAAGGAGTATATAACAGCCACAGTTGATGTGAGAAAATAAATAAGAAGCAGTACCTTTTAGCTGCTTTGCATAGCGCAGGAGAAACTGATATGGATGCTCTACTTGCAGGTCAAACTTGATGGTCTGCAGCAGGATGCGCTCCAGCACCATCACTTCCTCCTGTTTAAAAGTGCACCAGTTAATTAACTAACAATAAAAAAGATAATCTGCTGATGGTCCCAGGAACACACCTTTGGATCGTCACCAAACTGAGCGAACTGGATGTCATTAAGAAGGCTGCGTGCGGTCTTAATGATGTCTTTACACTTCTTGGGTGTTTCTTCCACTTTTCCGGCCAAGAAAAGGCAGCATCCTCCGGTCACCTACACAGAATAAAGAAAACCGCCTGGTTACGCACAATAGTACTGCCTAGGACTAAAATATAAGACTATAAACACTTACATATCTGGGAAACTGCTTAAATGAGTGAAACATGTAAAATCGATGGAAATAAACGATCCCAGTGGCCAGCGTTTCATAATGTCTGTAATATAAACGATCAAGGAATGTGCACATTATTTACAATGAATACAATAGTAAGCTAAACATATCCCCATTCCGGCTACACTGAATAATAGAGCGTTTTTGCACTGTTTGTCATTTTACTTACTCTATTCTATAGTTCTAAATGGTTTCAGATTTTACTTGTTAATACAGTAATTGCTTGTATAGGCAATCCACACTTTATTGTATATGTTCAAGAGCTGCCTATAGTGAATTTCTCCACTTTTTAGTTCTCATCTCAAGATTATTACTGTGGTTATTTGCCTGCAAAGTAATTACACATGTATATGCACTGCAGTGTACATCAGCATCGCAATGTCTATCAGTCCATGCAGCATGAAAGATGATCAATGATTTCCAGTGAAGGATACAGTCCGAGCCGAGTGCCCACATCGAATATGAAGCGGGCTCCCTCTCTGCGGTACCTGGCCTCGGTTGCAGGGTCCAAACCCTCGGACTGGGACGGGGTATGGGCCAGGTCCTTCTTGTCCCAGTACCAGCATGGTTTTATATCCAAAATAGACGGGTCTTTCCTGTCCCAAAACATGGAGGTTCTGCTGTGATCCAAGATGTAAAGCCAACGCGATGACGCCCGTGCCAGCAATCTGCAAACGTCCACTTTTTCGTAGTGATACTATTTACATCCAGTTTTGCATGGAGAACATAAACTACTAGCATCTGATATAGCTACAGCAAAAAAAAAGAAAAAAAATCAGTTTATTAAAATGAATAGGACTACGATTTCAACACAAGATAAAAAATACTTATAATGCAGAACAAACCCCCTTCTTTTCGTCCAGGTTTACAACTCTATCTAAAGTGATTGTCATGCATTTTCCGCATTATAGAGAAATAAATATAACATCTACACAGAGCATCCTAACAAAGGCTACTACATCCCCGAACCGCAACAGTATCCGTGAAGGACAGACCCACCGACCAATCACCGCAGCCAAATCTGTACCTTTAGAAGGAAGTCTTCAGCCATCTCAGCCAATCGGGACTCTTAGTGGGCGGGGAATATGTATTATTTAGCTTTTTTCGACCAATCGCAGCCAGGATCGATCCGACTGCCAATGACAATCCGAGTATTTTGGAGGCGTTGCTCCCCGTGACGCCAATCACAAGAAGAAACGGAACGTGCGACGTTCCAGGCATTTCGCTTGGGGGCGGATGTTGTTCAGTAGTTTGACTTTTTATTTAATTTTGTATTATTAGGTATGTAGGCTATTTGTACATCAGCTGTTAGTGTGCCCATTACACTCTAGTACATTCCCCCCCTTATTTTACTCATGCTGATTATCGTTACTTTGAAATAATTTTACTCCTACAAGTAAAATACTTGGAGAAAATGAGTGAGTACTGGGAGTAACTGAGTAATTGTTTGAGCGAAAAAGTCTGATTTATTTTCAATGACGCCATAAATTGTGAGACAAAACATAAAATCATGAGCACTTCGTAATATTTCCAAAGAAAATTCCAAGAAAATGGCACGAGACGATATCTACTTTATAGCCTAAATCAAAATGAAGCATTTGCCACTTACATATATACTCACAGTGTAAAAAGTAACAATTATTTTTACTCAAATAAGAGTACAGATACTTCAGTATAATTTTACTCAAGTAGAAGTAAAAAGTACCGTATGATAAAACAACTTCAAAAAGTTACGGAGTATACCCACCTCTTGTTGCCAGCAGTGCATGCTCCTAATGACCAGCTCTTGCTATTTTTGCAGTAGGTAATCAAAGAATGGATTTGGATAAGGACCTAGCCTATTTAAATCTTATATAGCCTATGACTGCCTTTAGTCAACGTCTCCATGGAGACGAGCTGGAGCCGTCCCACTCCCCTAAAGTTACGGTCAGGTCTGAGGAGATGTGAGCTGCTCACAGCAAACACATATGTTTATTTGAACATAATTTTTCAACAATAAATATGTCTGTATTAAAATAAATGCTTGTATCCTTTATAATGGATGAAATGTTACGGGGTGTGGCTTTAATCAAAGTTATGGACATTTTAACTCACAAGAAGTGTATTTATTTATTTTTATTCAATAATTTTAGTTCGTACGATGTTTGGGAATGAGGATTAGTTTATTCTGGGTTACCATCTTCCATATTCACAAATTATCTAAAAACAATGCACCCAAACACTGTTCCGAAACTAATCAAAACATTAACCCTATTCCTATCAATAACATTAGCCGGTATGACGTATAAATGTAGGCTATTTGTTATTTCATTATTTTCTGTTTCTGTATTATTATTTTATTTCCCAAACTCTCAAACCAGAAACGTTACGAGGAGGCGTGCGCGCGCTAAACCACGCCCACCCGGACGAAACGCCTTGATTTTACTGAACACGGAGGCGCTCGGTCAAGTTGGGTTTCCGCGCAGAGATAGAGGAACTACTGCTGCTGTCACTTATCAAAAGGTATGACTGAATCGACTCATAAATGTTCTGTTTCTCTGCAGCGTGTTCGCGGCCCTGGATGCTGCGTCTCGTGCGCGTTAGCATTAGGTCTGGGGTAACGGTTTAGCAACATTGCAGCTCCTTTCGTAGTGTAGTTAGTCATCAGATTAGCCTCCACTCAAAACTCAGGCTGATCCTCTATTACTTGACAGATTAGCAGCTAGCAGCTAGCCCGTGGTCTGGTTTCTACATTTGGAGCGTATGAATGAGATCTGTCCTCAGCCGTGCTCCAATTAGATCGCTGCTCAGATGGGCGTGCTTCCTCCAAACACGCTAGCAGCTGGAGCTGCTGCTACTGGCCTGCTACTAAAAGCTTCTAGAGGGGCCGCGAAATGATATAAGAGCTGGGACCGAGGAGATCCAACTGTAGAATGTGGAAAGACTAGCAGGAAACTGGAAATATATTCTCATTTTAGTCCTGTTTGGTTCTCGTTTCCCCTATTTCATACAAGAGTGGCCACATCAAATAGGAAAAAGTGAGAGTAATGGAGCAGTTTTGGTGGTGCAGACTCTAACTTAGCCAGTGAATGGAATAGTTAAAGGAAATAGAAACAATTTCATTGCAGTTTATTCCCCAAACACACTTTTTAAGTCGTAATGTTTGCAGACAGCGAGATGGCACGAATTGCAACATATTCTAAACCTCAACGTTATATAAACCTTGTTGATATTAAAACATTATGTATCTTAACACCATCCTCTAAACAGGTGGGACTAAGGCCTAAATGACTGTGCAGTAGCTAGTCCAGACTCTTCTGCCCTGATTGTTTAGTCCAGATATATAGTTTTTAGCAGAGGTGGGTAGAAATCTCTGCAGCTTTGAGTGTGCCCATTAAACTCTACATTAGCCTTAATTTACTCATGCTGATTATTTGCACATTTGTAGTGCAGGCAAACTGTGTAACATTTTGGATTATACAGGTTGCCAGCAGAGGTGGGTAAAGTAGCCATAATACTCACCGAAGTAAGAGTACCGTTACTTTGAGATTATTTCACAAAAGTAAAAAAGTACTTGGAGAAAATGTTACTCGAGTACTGAGTAACTGTTCGAGCGTAAAAGTTTAATCCATGTTTCAGTCGCGACAGAAATTATGAGAGACAAAACATTAAATCATGTAGATATATTTTCCATTAAAAACATCTAAAAATAAATCATTATGAAGAATGAAGTAAACAAAACACTATTTTTATTAAGATTTGCCACTTAAAGATTTACTCCGTGTCATGAGTTACTTATTTTACAGATACTACTGTTTAATATTACTCATGTAGAAGTAAAAAGTAGTGTATGAAAAAAAAAAAAAACTACTTGCAAGTACAGTTACTTCAAAAGTTACTTAAGGACATGTTCTTGAGTAAATGTACCTACCTCTGGCGTTTAGCTTTGTCTGAGACTTTCTAAGTGTAGCACAGGTCTAGAGGGAAATAGTTTCAACCCTGATTTTTCTGAAAGTCTCGCTAACTGCAAAATCATGTAATAGACTCCACACACTGTTCAAAGATGTTTTTAATAAGTTCATGCACGAAAAGACATTCCTTATTATATCAGTACAATGCATCCCCAAAACAACTTTCACGACAACATTTTCAAGCCTGTTTTTAGTGTCCATGTGTGGTTTTATGGTGTCCCTTATTGGCAGCTGCCCTTAAGTGCTTTAGAACAGCTGTTGACTGCTGACTCCACAGTGGATATAACCAAATACTATTAAACATCGTGTATATTTCAACATGCTCAATCCTATAATGTTGTCTTTTGCTTTGCATGGTTCATGATCTCCCTACAAAGCGAGAACTGTGCCTCCAAATTAACATAAATGTCTCAATGCGCCTGTTGTGCGAGACAAAAGGCAGAGCAGTTGTCGTTGGTGGCGGAATTCACTTCGGTAGTTCAGGTTTATAGAGTCTGAACATACACAGAGCAGCTGAACATGTACTTTAAAGGCTTCATTTGTACGTAGTGCATTTCTAAACCTCTCTTGCAATGATTTGATTGTACGTCTTACACTGTAATTCATATCATAATTGTTTCTAGCTTAATATAGAGCACAAAACAAATGCTTCAAGATAATAAAAAGTATTGCGCAAAAGATCCACATATTTGAACTGGGTTTGATTGTAGGGAATGAGTAACAAACACATTATTTTGTTGTTGAGATCCAGCCAATGCAAACAGAGCTGTTTACTCATTGAGATAGTTCTTTAATCTGACACCAAGGCTAATCTCAAACTGTTATGGATTTGGTGCTAGTTTTTTGTAAAGGTAAATATGTGACTAACTTCTCTTTCTCTGTCTTGTTTTTTTCCCCCCCTCCAGTCGTCCGTTTAACAAAATGGGGAAGAAGAGTCGAGTGAAGACTCAGAAGTCGGGCTCTGGGGCGGCGGCTGTAATTTCTCCCAAAGAAATGATGAACCTGGTTTCAGAGCTGCTACAGAGTATGTTGTTCACACGCGCACAATTTAAATCTATATAGAACAATACATGGAGGCGGGGGTTTGGCAAAATTACTCAAGCTATAGTGAAAATATGAGTTCTCAGTCCACATGTTAAGCCGGAGCATTTGCAGGTGAGAGAACAAAGAAATGGGAACTGCTAAACTAATATTCATTCAATTCAATTTCAGAGCATGTTGGAGTTGGCATCTTTTATACATAAAAACCCATGGAGGCAACATTTTGAAGCTGACGTTATAGTTCCTAAATAATTGACAGGTTTGGTGACTGTGACCAAAATTTGATTGTGAAACTTGCCGCGCCCAGGAGAGAACTGCTGCTTTATCATAACCACAGAACTACATTATGTAATTTGTGCATAGAAAAAGTTCACTGAAATGGAAATTCTTGCACCAAAGTTTCTGGGAGTCCAGTTAATGATTGAACGGTAGAGGAAAGGGCACATTGCAGATACAAAACTTTGCAATTCTGTTTGACTATTACTGTAGAAATTAAAACAAAGAGATTTTTTAAAACGACAGCTGGGTTAGAAAAAGCAGAAGGTATCAAAAACTCTTAATACTTAATTTCTCCGGGAGACACTCGCATCATTAAAGCCTGTAATAGCGCTACAAAATCATGCTTTGTGGCCATTTGCATGATTTTTATATACAGTTGTGCTCAAAAGTTTACATACCATGGCAGAATTTTTGACAATCTTTTGACAATTTTTCAAAGAATATGAAAGAACACAAGTTTTTTCACTCATAGTTAGTTGTTGTGTGAAGCCATTTAAAGTTTGCTCTTTTTAAATCATAATGAAAAAAGAAAGTACCAAAATTACCCTGATCCAAAGTTTACATACCCCAGTTTTTATTACTGTGTAATGTGTAATTGCCCCCTTAACATCAACGACAGCTTGGAGTCCTTTGTGGTAATTGTGGACATGGTTCTGTATCTAATTGTAAAGCGGCCCATTCCTCTTGATCCTAAACTTTTGATCAGGGTCATGTTTGATACTTTCTTTTTTCATTGTGATTTAAAAAGAGCAGTTTTTTCACCACAAATTGCTTCACACAACCACTAACTATGAGTGAAAAAAAATGTATCTTTTATAATCTTTTAAAAATAGTCAAACATCAAAAATTCTGCCAGGGTATGTAAACTTTTGAGCACAACTGTAGTTAGGCACCACTCAGCATAGGAACATCATCTACAAAATCAGCTGTTAGGGCAGCTGGGTGGGGGTTTGTTGAGGGGGAGTTACTGCCCTCTTCAACTGGCCCGCTCTACACTCTGGCTTTTTAATGCACCACACTATGCAGGGCTTATATCATACTTCACATATAACTCAATTAAACAAATATAATAATAATAATGATAATTAAACCCAAATTAAATTATATTGAGGATGGTAATGACAACTGGGAAGTAGCAAGATCTCAGAGTATAATATGTATTAATGCACCTTTATAACATAAAAGTAGCACATTCTTTTGTTGTTCTTTATTTTGCTGTTGTTTTTATGTTATTCTTCTTCATTATTGTTACTTTGCCCTATGTTCCTTTGTTTATGATTTGCGACCTTGTAAATATTAAATGTAATGTTATTATTTTATTTTGGGGTGGGCGCTTATAAGCCTTTGGCTTCAGCCCACTCCCTTTGAGCAGGTTAACTGCTCAAACAAATAAATAAACTAAACTAAACTGTATGTGCGCTGGAATATCATTTTTTCTTTTTCCTTTTCTTTCTTTTTTTAATCTCTGAGGATTACAAAGACCTACGACCTACCACACAAACTCTGAACTAGCCTAATGTTGCCTGAAATGGTACACAGTTTCTATCATTTCGTCTGTCTTTTCAGAGTGCAGCAGTGCAGCGCCCTCTGCTGGTAAAGAATGGGAGGAGTACACACAGATCAAGGCTTTGGTGGAGAAAATCCGCAAGAAGCAGAAAGGTGAACTTGCTTGTAGATGTTCAACAATAATAATGTTAATTTTATACGCTTAATAGTTACATCGCACTGTAATTCTCTTCCATGTTGCCAGGTGTCTCCATCATATTTGAAGGCAGCAGAGAGGATCACTTCTCAGACCTGTTGGCCTGGGCTCAGGAATGTGGGGCTTCGACAGATGGATTTACTGTGGCCAACTTCGGGACGGAAGGCTACGGCCTGCAAGCCACCAAGGACATCAAGGTACTCGAGCGCCACTGTAGTAACCTCTGTACACAAAGGTTATTTTAAAACCAAGTATCACCTTAAAATGATAGTGTTACCAGGACTAGGACAGGACCAGGATTTATGAGCAACAGAAACTCTTACTAAGCAGCTGGACTAAAAGATTGGCTCAACAGGATTTCAATCAAAATCGTGCCAAATGTTCGATGTCTTAACCACTATGTAATTTCTTTTGTAATAGCTCTGCCAAATTTGAAACTGTAAATGAGAATGCTAGCCAGTCAGAATTTCAGTTCCTCACCCTTTTTAATCCAATCCTTATTTGAACTGCGCACACACGGGCTAAATTTGGTTTGAAACGCACATTTTGAAAACAAGAAGAAACGTCAACAAGATGAATGGAAGAAAACAGACATTGCTCGAGGCTCTTGTGTTGAATAACACTGGCTCTGTGTATGTGTGAACAGGCAGAGGAGCTGTTCTTGTGGATTCCCAGGAAGATGCTGATGACGGTAGAATCTGCTCAGAACTCTCCACTGGGTAAGGATTTCTAACTACGGTGCTTCTCATCGGCAAAGTTTGTACAGTGTGCTCTTCTTTAGCTGAGGTCTGGTTCCTGAGCTGATCTCTCTGAGTGGCGTCTGCATGTCTTCTCATGTTTATTGAATCCGTTGGAAATGTGTCTTTTATTTGCAGTAGTTAGCTCCCGGATTAGCCCATATTGCAATTTGATTGGTTCAATTAGCTTATTATAAAAAATAGGAATTATTTAAGTACCGAATTTGCAAAAACAAAATCGTGTCTCCATGGAGTCTTTTTGTATTAAACAAACTGCTGATCCTGTAGTTTAGACGCCTAAATGTGTGTGATTGTCAAATATTAAGGCTCCTGGATGGTTTAAAGTTTTTACCGTCAGCTGATTCTTGATTTTAACCTCTTACCCCCCATGTTAACGCCTCATTTGAAAGCTAAGACCGACAAAACTGATGGTAAATTGTTTTTCTGTGTGTGTTTTAGTCGCTTTTTTATTGTTATTGTTGCTTTTCCGGCACAATTTTGTCACTCTTTTGTTGTGTTATTACTTTTTCATCATCTTTTAATCATGTTTTTGTCACATTTTTTTATTGTCTTGTTGCTTTTCCAGCACGTTTTCGTCGCTATTTTGACACATTTTTTTCAAGAAGCTTTTAGATGTGGGTTAATGTCAAACTGGAGATAATAGGTGAGCGTTAAGAGATCAACTTATATTACAAATCTAGTTTTAATACTTTGAACAGTGGATTCTTTACCCCCAAAAATTGAAGAGCCTTAGTGCAAACTCCAGACAGGAATCATCCATTCTTTCCAAACCTCCTTGTATACGTGTTAAGTGTATCGTATTTCTTCTGTTGTCTCTCTGTAGGTCTCCTGTACAGTCAGGACAGGATCATGCAGGCCATGGGAAACGTGACTCTGGCTCTTCACCTGTTGTGTGAGCGGGCCGACCCCAGCTCCCCATGGCTGCCGTACATCCGCTCCCTGCCCCCTGACTACGACACGCCCCTGTACTTCCAGCAGGACGAGGTGCAGCAACTGTTGGGCACACAGGCCATCCCGGACGTCCTGAGCCAGTACAAGAACACGGCACGGCAGTACGCGTACTTCTACAAACTCATACAGGTGAGAGGAGAGGACAATGTCGTTTTTAGATTTTGGATTCTAGATCTTTTGTCTTGTTTTTTCCTTTGGCTTTGGGTCACACCTAAGTACACATGGGCTTTCATTTGTGTTTGTGTTGAAATGGTTCAGTAAAAGGTACTGTCATATCATTATCGTAAGCTTCAGGATCGTTGTGGTGCAGCAGTTGGCGCGCGTGCCTCACAGCTGTAAGGTCCCAGGTTCGATTCCCACCTTTCCGTGTAGTTTGCATGTTCTCCCCATGTCTGCGTAGGTTTCCTCCAGGCACCCCGGTTTCCCAAACCACTAAAAACATGTACAATAGGCCAGGATGTTTGAGAGTGCGAGTGTGGGACAACGGATGGAAATGAACCTCCGGCTACAATGCGGCGTTTGCATGTGTGCATCCATGTATGTTCATTAACAGGAACTGTCCCGACCAAATAAATCAATAAAAAGACTATACTCATTGGCGCGCATAGGGTTCTCCTCTTGTGAGACACTTCTAGTTAATTCTTGGCATGGCCAGTAGGGGGAGACAAATACTTGCTAAAGAACTTAAGTGCTGATCGAGCTGTTTGTTTAGTGTCAATTTTGACCTGCTTTTTATATCATAATGTCTGACTGCTGTTTTTATGCACAATTATGGCAGTATTGTTGCGGTTGTGAAAGTGACCTATTACTGTGTAGTGTGTGAGCCCCAGTGAAAATAAGTAAGTTAAATAAATCTGTAGCTTCCTTTGAACTTCTGTGGATTAATGATTTGACTTTTTCATAGGTTATCAAGTTCTTCTAAACAAGAGATTGGCTGTGTCTTTGTTTTTGTTGGATTTTATTTCCAACATTATGAGGAATTCCAAAATGCAGTGAACATTTGTACTAGTTTTGTGGTTTTAACCTGCCTTACTAAGTCAACAAGTAAAGGAGGTCCATATTATTACCACTAGGGAACATGTAGTAATCATTTGCCCGTCTGATACTTAAGTGCAGTTTTAACCACGCACACTAGGTGGGAGTGTTGTGCTCTATATGATTGAAATCTGCTTTGTGTTCACCAAATAATACATTGGCATTTTGCGCTTTTATTTTATTGTTTTCTTATCAGCTGTGGGGTTTGGCCTTGCCCGATGAAGGCTCTCAAAGTTGATTTCTTGACTAATTGACAGTTATCATCTGCACGACATACAGACTTCAATAATAATCTGTCACGTCGCAGTATAGGTTGTAATGTGGGATGTTTTACTGCTGTCATTTTGCTTCTGTTGGCTGCAAAAGGAAATGTAAAACTCCACTTACTTTTAGTCTATACACACCTTTTTTTCAGATGTGGAATGTCACGCGGTCTAAGTAGTACACATGGTGGGGGATCAAAACTCTTATTAAATAAAGGGCAGGTGAATTTGGGGAGAACATGCAAACTCCACACAAACAGGCCCCAGAGGAAACCCCAGAGACCTCCTTGCTGATTACACTAAACCACTACCTTCGCCGCTACCATGCCCCAAAAAGTGAAATCACACCATCCTAATATGGGATACTCTCTCTCTCTCTCCTTTCCTGCTCCTCTGCGCTCACAAGAAGACATATCCAAACTCGCCCATCGCCTCAGTCTGTGGCACTGTCCCCCCTCCCTCCCTCACACCCCCCGCCTCACCTCCCTCCTGCGCAGATGACCGGGCTGGAAAATTAGCTTGTCACATTGGCTTTGAATTGAATTGACCTGAATGTACCTTCCTCAAAAAAAAAAAAAAAGAAGAAGAAGCCCCTCTCTATCTCTCCCTCCCTCCCTCCCTCTCGCCGTGAAGTGTGTCCGGCGGTGAGTTGGTAGCATGATCAGGGCGCCGGGGCTGATGTATGCTGATGTATACAGACAGATGCAGACAGGACAATTACTGACATGCGACAAAACATGGAGATGTGGCGCCGGGATGTAGAGCTATTTCATCAAATCACCGGACAGCGTGTAGGTGGAGTGTCTGCCGTGGACTTGTATTTGGAAATAAAGTGTCAATCCAATTTTGGGGCTTCTATAGAAAACATGTAGTGCAGCATTACAGGAATACAGCAATATTTCAGGACATTAGGGGTGTTCACTTTTCACTTTACATACAAAAATACCCCCTTTTGGTCTGTGGCTTTATCTCTGCGTAGATTCTGGTTTAATTGGGAGTTTTCATACGATTATATACAAACACTATCCTCAGAGCGATTCTCACTTCATATTTCCATTTAAAAACACCACGTACCCACTCGTCGTCCACTGTGCTGCCCCGTGCTTGGCTTTGGCCCGCGTGTCTGTCTTGCACCCAGCTCCTCCGCTGTGGCACATGATGGATGACCCCTGTCTGTGGATGCTAATACATCAGGAGCTCAGCGTGAGCGTGAGGCTGTAGACATAGTTCGTTCAGAATGCTCTTTGCACCGGTGTCCGTCTCCCGACATGTCTGGCTGGGGCGGAGGGGTTTTTATCTTCTCGGCGGTAGTTGATCATGTGAAACGAGTGATCAGATAAGCCGCTAGTGTTAGGTCTGCGCTAATGAACCAGCTTTATGTATGAATCTGCTCGCTGTTGCATGGATAACGTTACATAGTCTGACTCTGAAGTAATTTTACTGTTGCCTTTAATGGTAATGTTATGAGCCTTATTGTTTTTTGTTGTGGATCTGCTTTGGCTGGTAACATTAGAAATAATGTGAAAAAGTGGATCAGCAAGAAGCGCTCATTTTAAACTCTCTAGTTCACACCATTGTATCAGGAAAATATTTACTGTAAGACATGACCTTTGATTGAACCTTTAACACGCTCCCAGTCATGATTGTATGTGCGAAGTGCTGTGTCCATGGGCGAGACACTGCAAAAATGCTGGTCAATATTAACCTCTTAACCCCCACCTTAACTGAGCACATTTTCTTCAGTTTGGCTTTAGCCTAATCTAAAAGCTTCTCGACTGGAGCTTACAGCAGGGTTAACGCCTCATTTGAAAGCTAAGACCTACAAAATTGAGCTTTTTTTTTATTGTTTGTAACTTTTTTGTTATGATTTTTTATGCGTTTTTGTTGCCTTTTCATTACTCTTTTTGCTGTTTTTTTTAATGCAGTTTTTTGCTTCTTTGTTGCTTTTTCATCCTAGCTTTTGTCTCGTTTTCATTGCCAATTTGACGCTTTTTTTCAAGAACCTTTTTAGATTTGGGTAATACCGAACTGAAGGAATGTGCTTGGTTAATGTTTAGGTTTAGTGATGCAATATCAGTATCTCAAGAACTTACTATTCCTCACTGAGGTCTTCAGTCTGAGTGAGATTTATACATAACCCATGGCAACTTACGATTCTTTTTTTTTACAAAAGTTCAATGAAATCATGATCTGGCTTCATTATAGAGTTTGGTCCGAATGTGGTAATTTCTTGTAGAAATGCCCCCCCCCCCCAGGCTGGTAAAGAAACATTAATTAACAGAATAACTGCTGACTGTAAATATATCATATATATTTATTGTTTTTAGTTAAAGTGCATCAACAAACCCAAAAATAGCAAACGCAATCACTGTCAAAAACTGACACGTCACTGTGCAGTGTGCAGTTTTTAGCAAGTTAGCATTTTTATACATCCACATTTTTAATACTAAAAAAGAAAAATCTAAAAAATTACGAAAATATGATTTGACTTAAGTCGATTTTTAATTCAAAACGATTTTTTGCCAGGCCAATTTTCTTGTCTTTTGTTATTGTATTGCGCACCTAAGGGCTCACATTGTGCAGCCCTTTGGTGCAGTATCACACAGTACAGGTTATTAGTCGTACAGTTTTGTCCAATGTATGAGCATGTCCTACGTTTTTTTTTTTTCCCCGTCTACTTTTTCTTTCACTTTGTTCCTGCTCTCTAGGCCCTCCCTCTATCCCCCTGTCCACTTCATTATGCATTCTCCTGAACTGCTCTCCCTCTCTCTTCCTTCCCTCTCTTTCCCGTTTAAGCTAGGGACAGTTTGCAAATGGCTCTCGTAGGTGGCGGCTGTGTGGCTTTAAATGTGAAGGGGGGGGGGGCCGGGTTGGCGGGTGGCATGGGCGAGAGGCAACACACACACACACACACACACACATATACTAGGCGCTCGCCGATCCCCTCCACGGTGCAGGCTCAAATTGATGAGGCAGATTTATGACGGCTGCTGGCCACAACAAATTAAGTTGACAGTGATGTATGTGGGGGGGGGGGCCCGTGTCACGCTGCCGCCGTGGTCGAACACACACACACACACACACAGCTACACGTGCATTGATATACATGCGCAAATGCCCCAACGCTGCCCCCGTACTCCCAGTCCTTCTTGTTAGGCGTCCCTGTCAGGCGCCCCCCCCTCCTCTAGCATACCTGCATAATGAAATTCCTCATACTGATTTGTGTTTTTTTTTTTTTTTTTTTCCTCCCCTTTCCTCTCGCTCCATCCCTCCATCCCCAGACTCATCCCGCCGCCAGCAAACTACCCCTGAAGGACAGCTTCACGTTTGATGACTACAGGTCAGTGTGTGTGTGTGTGTGTGTGAGTCTCCTTGTCCTGTTTTCAGCCTGGTCTTTCCTCACACGCCGAGGCGCCGTGAAAAAAGAGCAAGGCGGAAATGCTGATTCTTCTACAGCAGCGACCCACTTTTCAACCAATTTGTGGCAATAAAAGTTCAAATGTTACTCAAGTAGAAGTAAAAGTAGACACCAGATTAGCTACTCGAGTAGATTTCTGTTTGGTGACAATGCGACATCACTGTTTGAGCTTAAAGCAGTACTAAGTAACGTGTTTCCCTAATATTCCTTTCCGTAGTCCCTCTGGGGGTAATACAAGTGTTAATGGGATGATTGGAGGGTCTTTCATCTCCCCCTGGTGTCTCTGGCCAGAAAACCATGCTTGCAACTTGACTGCCACCGGGGCGGAGCAACCAATACACACTAATAGAATCACGGAGAAGAAGCTAACAGGCTAACGGGCAAAGCTAACTGCGGGATAGCGCCACTTTAAACAGTATTTACAGCCAAGTTTGAGTGAAAAAAATATTTCCATTGTATAACTGGATGTACAACACCCCTCTCTCCCTTCACCTTTTCTGTCAGCGTAGTATTTACTCTCCAAGACATTTAATAAGTAAAAAAATCGTAACTTGCTAAGACACCTGCAGTTGCGCTTATGGCCTCTAGGGGCAAGAGTTACTTAGTACTGCTTTAAAAGTATGATTTTATGTTTTGGTCATGACCCCACTGACACAAAATGTGAAATTTCTGTTATAAAGCATCACAGAAATGTGTCACAGAAAAATGTTTAAGGTAAGTTACGAGATTAAATATGCCAACATAAAGCGTTTGTCATAGATTTACTCACCATGAGAGGAGTAACCATATTTTATTAACTAAAGACAAAGTACTGATACTTTTTTATGTTTTTATTTTTTTTATCAACCAAGTAAAAGTGTGGTGTGATGATGACTCTGCTCTGAGAACTTCAAAAGTTTTATTTTTTTGAGTAATTGTGATCCTTTACTACCCACCTCTTTTTTGACAGTGTAGTTCCATCCACTGATGTTACATTTAAAGTGTTGTTGGTAGCTCTGTGTTGTAGTTTTGGAAACTTTGTGACCCGAAGTTGCAACTAACTGTATGCAGCAATGAAGTCCTGGAGGTTTTTGGGACTCTGGAGCCTGTGCTTCAGGACAAGATGGACGCATGTCTGTTCCCAGGGTGATTCAGAGCACTGTCCAGTTCACTTAAAACTCAGAATTATTGCATGATTAAGTCCTGCCTGTTCCTTCTCACCATGATGACCAAAAACAATGGAATCAAATTTCATTTTGCTCAGACATTTATGTTAGTAAAGAGCATAAAATCCAATAAACAGTTTCCCTGGCCTGCAGTGCTCACGGGTGTCATTTAAAGTGATAGTCTGGAGGTCTCTAAATGTTTTACAAATTTCATAAAATTTGCAAAATCGACCAGCTGGTCTTGCATTTTGATGTAAAGAAGTAAGAATTTTAAATTTTTTGTAAAGTCCCTCCTTCCCAAATCTCAGCAACTAATCAGAGTCTAGTATCCTCCCGCGTTGACCAATGAGACAAGCTTTTCCTGTGAACCAGCCTGTCAGGTCCAATCAGGAGGAGGGGGAGGAGCATGATGGTATACGTTTGAAAATTCTGTTCCTGCTCTCCTCATTTTGCAAACTAAGGAGGGTTTTCTGGTTAACCTCTTAACCCCCACTTTAACTGAGCACATTTTCTCCATTTCGGCATTATCCAAATCTAAAATTCTCTGTAGTAGTAATTTGAAAGCTAAGACTTACAACTTTTCACTTTTTCGTTGCTTTTCTGTCACTTTTTTGTAACTTTTTTGACGCTAGTTTTTGTTGTGTTTTCATCCTCATTCACGTCTCGTTTCTGTCGCAATGTTGACGCTTTTTTCAGGATGATTTTAGATTTGGGGAATGCCTGGATTATAACTGGAGAACTGAAATGTGCTTGTGTAGAGGGGAGAAATTTGATTGTTTACTTTAAAATTTCACTCCATCTCTCTCCTCACTTTGCAAACGTATCACTTTAAGAGGAGAGCACTGTAGTTAGCCATTCCATTATTTCCTTTATGTTTTATGACCATTCTACACTTCCATCTGTTACCCGAGTCCCTTTGTCTCTCATTTCTCTCTTTTATCTCGGTTCTGATGCAATCGTCTGCTCAGTCTGGCAACTTCCTCCGTCTCCCCATCAGTGTCAGCCCTACGGTGGTGCTGTTATAAAGCATCATATGAACGCTTACCTATACAGCACCCCCGCTACACTTATGCTGACAGCTTTGGCAAACAAAAAGAGCTTTATAATCGGACTCCTTTGCTCAAAATACTGTGGCAAACTGGGTATTACTGTGTGGAAAGGGACGTGTCTGCTATCAAGAGGGTGCTTCTTAATTTTCACTGGAGCTCTGCAGTTTGGTTGGTCTCGGGGTCATATAGTATCCAAAAATGAATCCGTTCATGGTAGGCATTCTAGATGTATTGACGGTTGAATTTTTTTTTGTCAGGTGGGCCGTGTCCTCCGTGATGACCCGTCAGAACCAGATCCCGACCGAGGACGGCAGCCGCGTCACTCTGGCCCTCATCCCGCTGTGGGACATGTGCAACCACACCAACGGACTGGTGAGGGAGTCGTCAATATGCAAATCTCTGCAGCACGATGACCGAGGGGTTTAAGCCTGCAGCGCGCGTGCACGTTTTCGGCCACTGCGTCTCGACGTATTGCTAACTGTCTCTCCCTGCTCTTCACCCTCTTTCACGTTATACTGTTATCAAATAAAGCCTGCAGCAACAATATTATTACAGCACTTCAGTACCGTCCTTCACCATCTGCTGATCTTTAGGAACCTGTGGTGTCATGATTGTTCGAGTTTTAAAAACCAGCAGCTCACCGTTTATTGATGACGATACAGGTGAAACTCAGAAAATTAGAATATCGTGAAAAAGTTCATTTATTTCTGTAATTCAGTTTAAAATGTGAAACTAATATATAATATAGACTCATGGGATGCAAAGTGACATGAGTGAAAATGTTGGCTTACAGCTTGTAAAAACCCCAAAATGAAAATTTCAGAAAATTAGAATATTACATGAAATCAAAATATTTTAAACAAAGAAATGTGGGCCCTCTGAAATCTTTTGGCCTTTTACTTGAATGACTGCCTTAATGCGGTTGCGTGGCATGGATGCTCTCAGCCTGTGGCACTGCTGAGGTGTTATGGAAGACCAGGATGCTTCAACCAGAGGAATATGACATTTGAAGCCCATGTCCAGGATCCGTCTGTGTGTGGAGGCTCTTGATGCACTGACTCCAGCCTCAGCCCACTCCTTGTGAAGGTGCCCCACTTTTGAATGGCCTTTCCCTGACAATCCTCTCAGTATCGTAAGCCGGAAACACGTAACAGAAAAGAAATATTAAGTCTTTATATTCAAGTTTTGATGCTGCTGTTCATCAAAATTTAAAAGGGAAAAAAAACTTGGAAAAAAAAGTGGAAAACACTTATTTTTTTATTTTTTTTTAAAGGGAACACTTGGGGGAAAATTGGGGGGGAATTGAAAATGTTAAAAATTAGGAAAAAATAAAAATTGCTAAAGTATGGAAATTTAAGGACAACATTTTGAGAGAAAAATTGAAAATTTGGAGCAAAAAAATAAAATGGTGGGATGGGAAAATTTGGGGCAAAATTGAGAAAAAATTGTGGGGGAAATATATATATATATATATATATATATATATATATATATATATATATATATATATATATATATATATTATATATATATATATATATATATATAAAAAAATAAGAAAATATGGGGGGAAAACGTGAAAAAAATTGGTTAAAAATGAGGGAAAACAGTGCCCTTTTGTAGTTGTAAAGGAAGTTTCTTGGTTGTTTCACCAACAAAATTTGATACAAATGCAAAAGAAATAAATGGAAGGAAAGGGAATACATTAACATTATTCATCTGGTTCATATGGTTCTCTATGACAAATAATTTAGTATTGGTCTCGAAAAAAGTATTCAGGTATCGGTATCAAAAACCAAGTATCGTTAAAGTACCAGTATCGACAAAAATATAAGGGTACCCAGCCCAACTTGTACTTCAACCCATCATGACATCTATTCCCTCACAATGTTTTATTAATGTAAGTTGATAAAAGTTAATACATTGCTGTGACAAATTGCCAGCCTCGAATATGGTTCTATAACTCGACTGGCCGTTCTATGAAAATAACTAAATGCATTTCTTATTTTGTTGGCAGATTACCACGGGCTACAACTTGGAGGACGATCGCTGTGAGTGTGTGGCACTGCGTGACTACAAAGAGAATGAGCAGGTGAGAATCTGCTCAATGTTAAACAAGAAAAAGTGCAATTTGTTTGTGTACATATATTTATTTAATTTCCAAGGTCGTTTTTAGTCCTCCATACCAATGAGCAATAACGAAAGTTTAAAAACAAAAGTTCTCACTGCCGCTTTTGCTGTTTTTATTTTTTTTTCTGCCCGAGAATGCCAGCATAGTGTTTCCCGTGGCGCTCTGTTGTGATGGAGATCCTGTGTCGTCAGTCACTGATGATTTATCCCTCCCGCAGATCTACATCTTTTACGGCACGAGGTCCAATGCCGAGTTCGTCATCCACAACGGCTTCTTCTTCCAGGACAACGCCCACGACCGAGTGAAGATCAAGCTGGGCGTCAGTAAGAGCGAGCGCCTGTACGCCATGAAGGCCGAGGTGCTGGCCCGCGCCGGCATCCCAGCGTAAGTCAGCGCCTCGACACCGGTCTAGAAGCTTTTGAATCTTTGAATCCTTTACACTCCTCTGTTTCCTCCCGCCGTCTCATATCAACTCAAGCGAAAACTGTGACATGGTCGATTTGTAAGAACTATCAAAGATTATTATTTACAATAGATATTTATAGACATAGTATTTCATCAGTTTACATACATGGCACTCATTTCTTTCATATGTATAGAAGCCATTTTGATTTCTGTAGTTCTACAAAGGCTGTTTATCTCACTTTTAAAAGCCAAGCCACATCTTTATTACATCTTTCGCATTTGTTTTAACACTCGGACCACTTCCTTTGGTGCCCTGGCTCTTTCACTCTGCATTAGAATACTTTCATTATGACTCTTTTGCCCTCTGCTGTCAACAAGGAAGACGGTAGCATGTTGAAATGACATTGATAATTAATGTGCGTGTGAACAATAACACTTGATGATGATGTATGTGTTTTTAAAGCCAAATTGTGGAACATTCTAGGTTGTACATTGCTTCATGTCACAAGAACAACACATTTGTTACACTCAACTAGACACTAACTTAAAGCAGTACTAAGTAACTCTTGCCCCTAGAGGCCATAAGTGCAACTGCAGGTGTCTTAGCAAGTTACGATATTTTAACTTATTAAATGTCTTGGAGAGTAAATACTACGCTGACAGAAAAGGTGAAGGGAGAGAGGGGTGTTGTACATCCAGTTATACAATGGAATATTTTTTTTCACTCAAACTTGGCTGTAAATACTGTTTAAAGTGGTGCTAGCCCGCAGTTAGCTTTGCCCGTTAGCCTGTTAGCTTCTTCTCCGTGATGCCATTAGTGTGTATTGCTTGCTCCGCACCGGTGGCAGGCAAGTTGCAAGCATGGTTTTCTGGCAGAGACACCAGGGGGAGATGAAAGACCCTCCAATCATCCCATTAACACTTGTATTACCCCCAGAGGACTATGGAAAGGATTTATTAAGGTAAACACGTTACTTAGTACTGCTTTAACAAAATCTCCATGGAAACGAGCCGGTGATGTCCCGCACATTTCTGAGGAAAGGTAAAGCCCGTTCATATTAACCTCTTAACCCCCGCCTTAATCAAGAACATTTTATCCAGCTTTACCCAAATCTAAAAGCTTCTCGACTGGCGAGTTTACAGCCTAGAGGCCAATGTAATGCCTCATTTGAAAGCCAAGTCCAACAGAACTCTTCTAAGCTTCTTGTTGTTTTTTCATAGCTTTTTGTTGTATTTCTTTCACATTTTTGTCATGATTTCATTGCCTTGTTTTTTGGCTACATTTTTATCATGTGTTGTTTTTTAGTCATGTTTTTATAGCTTTTTTTCCCTCATGTTTTGGCTGTTTTCTTGTAGTGTAATGTAATCGATCAAGCCACAAAAATGTGACCACAACATGTCAATAAGCAACAAACACATGATGAAACACAAACAAAATGACAATCGTTACAAGGAAGACGCTTAGATGAGTTTTGTAGGTCTTAGCTTTCAAATGAGGCTGTAAGCTCCAGTCGAGATGGGTAAAGCCGAACTGGAGGAAATGCACTTGTGTTAAGGCGGGGGTTAAGAGGTTAAAGAAATAAAAAAATTGTAGGTATTTTTTTAGCAATAAAAACACCCATAATGAAGACAATCCATGTATATTATTTTTGTTTTGGTAGAAAAGTTGAGCAGTGCTGCTTTAACCTAAAACATGTTGAGTTTATGAGTGCTTCAGTACGTGTCAAGGACCCCCTTCAGGCTTAACTCCAACTTCACAACCTTTTACAAAGCCACACTTTTGTCTTCAGTAGATGTTTCAGCCAATTAGTCGCCCCTTTGGCATAATTGAATCACATAATATAAATGTTGCAGCAGTTTGCCTTTTTTTTTTTTTTTTTTTTGCCTCCCACAACAGCCAGTATCAATTCACCATCCGCCCCAACACTTTCATCACCAAGAAGCTTAATCATTTTATCATTAGCTCCTTAATTTTATGCAGCGTTCTGTGCTCGGCATTTTTAATCAGACGTCTTTTAATCTCTTATTGATGACAGCCCGAGTCTCAACAGTGGAAATTAAATGAAACAAACCCCATTGTTGCCGCGGCGCTCCGTTAAAGTGACAGATTTACTCGTAGATCATTTTCAAAGGAAACGGGCTCTGATCGGCGGCCGGGGCCTCGCCGAGATGCCAGCCGGCTGCTGTCATCAAACTGTTTTTTTTTGTTTTTTTTTACAACGGCAAAAATCACGCCCGCCGAAGTTCATCTGATACCGGATGATGGAAATGCGCATCACATTATGATTTTGATTTACACTTCGGCAAAGATATGGGTTTCCACAGCTTCAATCTAACTAGTTGTCGTGAAGCGTGGCTGTACAGTATTGCAAAAAATATACATGGAAAGTTTTGACTTGGCCGACTATGTTATACCTGCAACTAACTGAACACTCTGCTAGGGCTGTTCAAAGTGAATCTTATCAATCACAAATGACTGATTATTAAAATATCTAGACTTAAAGGCATTATACTGTACCATTATTGTTGAAAATGCGTAGCTCAGATGTTGAGTTAGTCCTGAGCCGCTGCGACTCTGCCACTGTGGGCCAACCTGACCCGTATGTTTTTGGAGGTAGGGGAAACCGGCGTACCCGGAGGAAACCTACGCAGACACGGGGAGAACATGCAAACTCCTCCTGGCTATGAAGCAAGAGCGCTAACCTCTCAGCCACCGGGCCGCCGAAGCATTTGTATCGAGCATTTCTGTGATGGCGACCTTGAAAAAGTGACCCTGCAAGTTGTGAAATGTGCCTGTAAAACACGTTGGGAATCAGTTTGGACCACAAGTAACATTTTAACCTCTTAACACCCGCCTTAACCGAGTGCGTTTTCTCCAGTTGAGCATTACAGTGTAACGCCTCATTTGAAAGCTAAGACCGACAAAAGCTTCGTCCTTGTTGCTTATGTTTTCATCAAGTGTTTTTATTGCTTTTTTTTTTTTTTTTTTGGACATGTTTTGGTCCCATTTTTGTGGCTTGATCACAGTTGGATTACGCAAAAACATGACCAAAAGTGACACAAATGTGGCGAAAAACAAAACGAAAAAGCAGCAAATATGTGATAAGAACAATGAAAAGATGATAAAAAGCTTAGAATAGTTTTGTAGGCCTTAGCTTTCAAATGAGGTATTTCACTGGCCTACAGGCTGTAAGCTCCAGTCGAGAAGCTTTTAGATTTGGGTAAAACTGGAGAAAATATGCTTGGTTATGGCGGGGGTTAAGGGTTAATTGAGTGGCTTCCTCTTTCATTGTTTGTAGTAACAAAAATCAGGTATAGGGCCTTTAATGTTCCGGTTTTTTTTTTCTTTTCTTTCGTGACCTCTACAAATACCTCTGAAATTAGGTGAATTTTTTTTTATGTTTCATTCTCTCTCAAATGTTATCGCTCCTGGACATAGGTCAGTGGTAGTTGCCGGAAAAGTTGCAGTTGGGTTTGTTTCCATGATCGCTCAGCGTTATTATCCAGGAAAAGCATCCGCCAATAGGACCAAACATTGAATGCTCCTGTGCCTGTCGACGCTAATGGCTAATTGTGTCACCCTTTTAACAATGCATTTGATCTGAATGAAGAACAATTTATATGGAACATTTAGTAAAGTTTCCCCAGTATTCAGCCCTCGTTTCAAGTGCACTGCTTCCGACGGAGAGCTAACTCGCCCGTCTGCTTGCTCTGCCGCGGAGCAATGGACAGAGGCCTAATGTAATAAGGAGTCTGGGGAGCGCGTAATGCGTTTGTGTGCCGTAATAATCCGACCCTGTGCTCCCATCGCCACATCGATCACTTTGCTGAAACGGGGGGGAAAAATATTGTCCTCTCCGCAATTACACCCGCGATGTGATATTATGTATTATATGATGTGCAATAGATTCTGCTGATCCCGGATTGTGCTCGGACATTGTTTCTGTGCCGCTGCTGACTTCCAGTACGGAGAAGGAAAAAGAAAAAAACTCATACAGGATTTAATCTAGTGGCGCTTCAGTGGCCGCAGTGCTGTGTAAACACGTTAGTGGACAGTCTTTGATTTGGTTACCTGCCCTGGGGGACACAATCTTCTCAATAGAAAAATATTATAAGCACTAAAAAGCATCACAGGCTAAAACGTAGCTCAGCCTCATATACTCCTGCCCCATAATTCAGCCTCAAGCTGTAAACCACGTGGGGGGAAAAAAAGTAAATTAATATATAGTCCATTATGTAAATGTAGAGTATTACTGTACAAGGTGTTTGGGTGCTCCAGTGAGACAGAGAAAAAGTCTAAATCAGCCAAGCGTCTATAGCTCTCCCTTCCTTTGCGAGATCGGGTCATAAGTACTTTTATGTACGTTTAACTACACCATAACGCAAATAGGACAAATGTTTGGATAAAGTCTGTGATGTACTAATCCTGTTTCATCCATAACTTTATAACTTTGATACTCCGTGTGTTGCAGGTCATGCGTCTTTGCCCTTCATTGTAACGAGCCGCCGATTTCCGCCCAGCTCCTTGCCTTCCTCAGAGTCTTCTGCATGACGGAGGGTAAGTCGGTACAAAACATCAAAGTCAAGTTCTCACTAAAACCCTGCATTCTAGCATCGTCTACCACAGAGGCACTGTCCTGATAGAGAACTTCTGAAGGGTCCTGATCCATTTTATTGAAACACTGCAAATAATGTGAATCCAGAAAAAAGGTCTTAGCACAGACTTTTAAGTTTTGCCAACTACTTGCAGCAGTGCAGGGATTGCTTATCCAGGGTTTCAGCGGCATTAAAAGTCATTCAATGAATTAATCGTTAAAAAGCATTACCGTATTTTCCGGACTATAAGTCGCACCGGAGTATAAGTCGCACCAGCCAAAAAATGCATAATAATAATAATAAAGAAAAAACATATACAAGTCGCTCTGGAGTATAAGTCGCACACACCATGGCTACTACCTGGGCATGGAGGCGTAACTAGCAGTACAAGCAGTACCTCGACAGTCCCTCACAAGTTTCTCGCTCACTCCAAACTTTCTTTCTGCTGCTCGATGACCATCGATGACCAAAAAAAAAAAAAAAAAAATCTTCAATGGTACAGGAGTAGCAGATACTGGTGAACAGGCCTAGAGCGCCTTCTAGCAGCTGTCAGTGTGAAAATAACAAACGTGTGAAATTATATATTTTGATGAACAAGTCGCACCTGAGTATAAGTCGCACCCCCAGCCAAACTATGAAAAAAAGTGCGACTTATAGTCCGGAAAATACGGTACGTCTAATTCAAACTGACATTTAAATCATTAAAGAAAATATATTATTCCCTACAACAATGACACTGCACAACTATATTTTACTGCATTCATTTGTAGAAAAACACAAAAACGAATTCAGCTGCAGTTCTGACTGAAATTTTACACTCTCTTTGGCTCAAAGTTGCCCATTGTGTCCTATTTGGTTTGAATATCATTCCCTTCATGAAACATGCCAAGATTTTTTGCATGTGTTCTGTAATCAAAAGCAATTATCCATAATTTGTTGTAAAGGCAATTTGTCAATGCACAGTTTAAAAGAATGAACCAGTCTCATCATAAGTCGTACTTTATTGTCCCAAAAGGTAAATTTGTGTTGGACCTATCCTTTAATACAGGGGGGTAACCTCACCCTGTAAGAAGCAGTGGGCGGGAGCTAGGTTTGCTCATGAACCTATAGCTGGAGGGTTTACAATTTCTCAAACATGCATGAATGAAAGAAAACATAACTATACTTTTTGAAATGCAAACAAAAGGTCAATAATATATGAGCCTTAAAACAAAGAGGCTATCCACTTACTGCAAGCTTCCTCCATGTCGGAGGGAGAGCAGCGGAGGGGAGAGCAGGGCCTGTCCGTTCCCGGGCTGGTTAATTGATCACGGCAGGCCACCAGATGTGGGGAAGGAGCAATCCACCGGGGGGGTTTGCAATATTCATTGGCATGTATGCAGAACGGCAGCGGTGTCATAAATCCCCAAGCGCGCAAGGCCACATCCTCCTCTGTCACCGCACTCATCTCCGGGACCCTACTTGATATATTATTCACACTTTTTGCTGCATGTTAATTTTTAAAAGGGGCCCGATCCGCCGCCGCCCCTGGTTGTGTGCGGGGGTATCATGGCCGGGGTGCGCGCGTGTGTCGACAGTTCGTAGCAGATGCAACATGATGGAATAGCGTGTGCACACAAGCGGGGCGCACCAGTGGAGGCTCTTTCATCTTCGACGTGTAACTAAGCCATGTTTAACTCGTCACATCAAAGGAGCCAGGAGAAAAGGTTTCGGGAGCGAGCAAAGACGGCGCTGACTTTTAGCACATCTGGGGCGTTAATTTGTAATATTGTCCTGCCCTCAAGTTTCAGCAAGATAATGAGGGAGGTCAGTTTTGTTGTAACACCTGACGGCAAGAAGGTTTTATTCTGGGATCCACTGGGGCATTTTTTTTGTGTGTGGAGTTTGAATATTCTCCTTAAGACATCCACAGTAGGCAAGATCTTGTATGTTTGGTTGTAAAAGTGAAAACCTTTTTGTGTTTGTTGTCACAGAGGAGCTGAAGGATTACCTGCTCGGAGAAGGAGCCATCAACAAGATCTTCACTCTAGGAAACAGCGAGTTTCCCGTGAGCTGGGAGAACGAGATTAAACTATGGACTTTCCTCGAGACCCGAGCGGCTCTGCTTCTGAAAACCTACAAGACTTCCTCTGAGGTTCGTCAAACAATCTTACCTCCCGCCTTTAACCGAGCGCATTCTCTCCTGTTCAGCTTTACCCAAATCTAAAAGCTTCTCGACTGGAGCTTACAGCCTATAGGCCAGTGTAACGCCTCATTTGAAAGCTAAGACCTACTAAACTGATTTTGTTTTTTTGTCGCGTTGTTGCGTCTTTTTGAAGCGTTTTTGTCGCTCTTTCGTGGCTTTTTCATCACTCTTTAGTTGTGTTTTTGTCACTCTTTTGCCGCGTTTTTGTCACATTTAATCCCTGTTTCAGAGCGTGGTGTCCTGCACTGGTCAGCTCCACCTCCTCCTCCCTCTTCCCTCGCTCCACAACAGTCTTTAAACATCTTCTGGGAAGAGCGTAGCAATTAATCTGTTTTATTCTCCAGTGAACGTCCATTAGCCAGAACAATAGTAGGAATAGAAGGCCTGTGTGGCTTAGCTGTGAGTCTTGCCCGGATACCTCCTCTTTTGTTTCCTGTAGCACCTCTTGTGACGCCTCCACTGTGCTGCAGGTGTTGGAGGCTCTTGGTGCCTCTTTAGTGTTTCAGAAGAAGAAATGTGTAGGTCTAAAATATCTTTAGCTCATAAGCTAGCTGTTTGTTTACTTTCAAAAAGCTGCTTTCTTCAGGACCATTATGGACTCTTTAAAGTAAAAAATCCAACGAACCTCACAAAAACATGGCAAAGATGTACAAAAGCATCCAGTAAAACAATGTGGAACACAGAAACCACAAATGCAGTTGCCAGAAAGGCAAAAACGCAGCTGTACCAAGAGAGAGGGAGGTTGCTGTATATTTTTACGTCACCATGGCACTTAAAACATTATCTTATTTTATTTATTGTGTTATTGTTACTTTTCTGGCACATTTGTCAATCTTTTGCCACTTTTTTACTTTTAGATTTGGATAATGCTAAACTGGAGAAAATGTGCTCGGTTTATATGGGGGTTAAGAGGTTAAAGGGATATTTCAGGATTTTTGACATTGGGACTCCTTTCCTAGTTATCCAGTGTTGTTGATGTCTGGAGATATTTTTTTCTTAAATTCATGCAGTTCTTATATTTGAAGAGTCTAGTGGCGCTAGGCTAGGGCAAGGCTAAAGCATTTCTATGGTATCAGTTAGCCTGCATTAAAAACAGTCTGACCCGCTCCACAGTGCACCTGAGGTAAATCACGTATAACACCAGACTAACGATATAAATGTCTGTGTCGATAGAATAATTTTAACCATTTTGCATTTAAAATAACTTATATTTGAGCAGCATCAGCTTCGTGGCTGTAAGCTAATGCAGCGGCGGAGTGATCTGCGAGAAAATAGTCCCTCAAAATGCGGTAATTCATGTGATACAAGGGAGTTATATTTCAAAAATTATTCTATCGACACAGACATTTATATGGTTAGTCTGGCGTTATAAGTGATTTACCTCAGGTGCACTGTGGAGTGGGTCAGACTGTTTTTAATGCAGGCTAACTGATACCATAGAAATGCTTTAGCCTTGCCCTAGCCTAGCGCCACTCGACTCTTCAAATATAAGAACTGCATGAATTTAAGAAAAAATATCTCCAGACATCAACAACACTCTGGATAACTAGGAAATGAGGCCCTATGTCAAAGATCCTGAAATATCCCTTTAAAGTTTCCATATAAGGCATTTATAACTTCCAATTTAAAAAGAAGAAAGCACAATATAGGGCCTTTTTACCACCATAACCATAACTCTCCTCTTGTTCCAGGAGGACCGGTCTTTACTGGAGAAGCCCGACCTGTCTCTGCACTCCCGCGTGGCCATACAGCTGCGACTGGCCGAGAAGCAGATCCTGGAGAAGGTATTGGCGAGCGGACGCGAAAAACGGCAGCAGTTCGAGAAGAAACTGGAGGAGGGCGCTCCTCTGCCCCGCTACGAGGAGAGCGACATCGCCTTGCTCGAGAACTCTGACGCCGAGGGGAAACTGCCCATCATTTTACGCAAGCTGGAGGAAGTAGAGGAGCGCCCCGAGGAGGACAGTCACCTGCTCAACGGCGACAAGAGCGAAGAAGTCGTAGAAGAAGAAAAAGTTAGCCAAGACGTGAATTCAAATTTGGACTTGGATGAAAAGCCCATCGAATCGTTGAAAGGCCAAAAAGAAGAGGCCAACCTAAGTGCCAGCCGGACTGAAGAATGAAAAGGAAATAATCCCGAGATCTTTTGCCACCGAGTGATCGACTTAATTTATTTTTGTGTCAACTAAAAATGACTCAGAAATACGAGAAATTTTAATTACAAATTCGCCGAACATTTTGAGGACTGTGCAGTAATCCGCCGTGGCTTTACTTACTTAGTTGTCCGCTTGTTTCAGACGCCGCCGCCGCCGCCAGTGCGTTTACCGGCCTTCTATGCAGAGCGATCGGATACCGTGGCAACACTGCACACTAGTAAACATTCGTAAAAAACATTGCTTAATAGTGTGTCGTGATTTAAGAAGCGTTAACAATATGCGTAACGGTTTGAAACGCAGCTTTTTTTTCGTGGTGAGAAAGAAGGGAACTGGCTCCAGATGAATGGGCACAAAAAAAGAAAGAAAAGAAAGTAAGGATAAGTCGATAGTTATTTCTGCAAAGCCAAAATCTCTATACGCTGTTAAACGGTTTATTACGGCAGTTTGTCTCCATCTGCCTCCAGTAAGTTTTGAGTTTGACAATCGTATCCTCTCGCTGCTAAACGTAGACCAACGCTGCCCACGTCTTTTGGTTTATAAAAGTTATTCCCAGCGAGAAAAAATGCGTAGGACGGAGAAAGTCTTTTTACACGTCTCATTCATTCTGCTTATTTTGTAGTGAGAAGTCTATTGGAATCATTTTGAATGTACTTGTATAATTTCATAGTGATTATCTATGGATGACACTGAAAGGGAGAGAGAGAAGTGGCCTATAGCGTTGCCCCCGCCCCCGAAAAGCCATACAAGTCAACGAAACGTGGACGCTAATGGAGATTACATATTATTTTTTGTCTAAAAATGAACTTGTTTAACTCTATGTTTGAAAAATAAGAAGGCACTGTTTTGTTTCTTAAGGTTGTCTTGTCATTTTGAGTTGTGGTGATCCCAGTTACTGCCACGTTGCACTGATAATACACAGTTAAACAAAGTCCGTGCCCAAGTTTCTTCACTGCTCCATTCGGCCAAACTTCTGCTTCCACTCTAAAGACGAGCTGAAGGCATTAAAAAGTTACCGTGAATACTTTTTCAGTGATTTTTGAGAGCTTGTAGTGTGTACAGCGCCTCCGTGGTCAGTGTTTAAGCTGCTTTGAACGTTGGCTGTAACTCGAGCCACAAAAAACAGCGGTGTGGCTACTTCTATGTCAGGAAAAATAGAAAATGACTGAAACGTGCAGGTCATTCAGTGGATGCAAGGCAGCAAAGCAATCAACCTGTAAAAAATGATTATTGAGGAGGTGGTTTAGTGATCGAAAACTCTCTTAAGGACACACAGAAGTAGGGCTGGGCACCGTTAAACGATACCAGTATGGTGTTGGAAACAGGTTATGGTACTTCTGGTATTGAAAAAAATAAAAGTATCGAAAGCAGGTAATGGAAGAAAAAAAAAAAGTTTTTGATGCTGTTGGTTTCAGGGACAACATTAAAGAGTACCTAAACGGGCGTGCCAAAGCCTTTCCCCACCCACAAACAAAAGTCAAAAATTGCCACGAAAGAGGCGGTCTCTGAAGTTTGGGGGTGACATGCGGGGGGTGAGTGTGTGGGCCTTTGCATTGGCACAATCACAGCAGACTGATTACGTGGGAGGGACTTGGTTATACACCACAGGTACAGGACAATGGGCAGGACAATGGGCAGCACCTGATGACGATGTGTGGAGCTGGTGCGGCTTATGACGTTCTGTGGAGGCCATGGACACGTCTCCAGTCAATCAGGAAATTCTAATTTAGTAGCAGAGTTAACCCTGAAGGGGGCGCAACCCATTCGTTTCAGGCCAAAGTTAGGATTTGACACATGTTTGCGCTATAATGTCAGAATAATGTCAGGGACCAGTGGACAACACTATGAGACACCCATTGAGACAGTTTATCAGTAAAAAAAAACTTGATTTGGTGTTTAGTTGCTCTTTAAGGACATTTCCTTGGTTGTTTCAGCACAAATAAATTATTTTTTCCCCCATGCCCTAAAGCCCCCCGCCCCATTCTTGCCCAATTTTTCAATACATTTTTTTCCGTTTTTTTTTTTTTTTTTCACTTTTTTTCTTATTTTTGCCCCAAATGTTCTTTTTTTTCTCTCCAATTTATTCACAATGTTTTTCAAATTTTTTGCCACCATTATTCTCCATTTTCCACTAATTTCTTGACATTATAGATGGGCCCGACATTATAAATGTGCAGATCTTTCACACGTTATTGTGCTGTTTTCTGGTTCTAGACAACAAATATTTTTGTGTCGGTATCAGAAAAAGTATCGTTCAGGTATCGGAAAAAAAGTTACGGTACCCAGCCCTACACAAAAGTACCACTGCAAGTCCCTAAAGTCTTTAAAGGTAATTGACATAGTAAATCCTAAAAGTATGGTTTAACCCCTGGAATAGGTCTGTTTAGCTCTCTCAGGTTGTTTGTGTGGCGTCACCCTTGACTGGAAAGATCAGACAATGGTTCACATAAACTAAAGTATCTGTAAAGTTTAATGATTTTTGAGTTGAGTCAAAAGCTCATTCTGAACTAACGTGCCATTTCTCTTTTACATTGTGATGCGCTTTTTCTCCTCACCGGTCAAAAGGACTTCCACCGATGTATGTTTTGCTACTTTTCTCACTCTGCATCCTGCTTGGTTTATATGTGGGATCCAGCCTGTCTAAATCTAACACCAAATGCAGTAGACACGAGTTCTTAAGCTGTCATTTGTACCGAGTAGTTTTGAGGACGTTTCACCCTTTACCAATCTTTTAGCTGCAGGCTGAACTGATCTAGTTACGAGTTAAGACTAGCCTTGTGGAATAAATAAATCATAAATAAATCATAATAATATATATTCCGCCTGCTACTAAAAGACCATTAGTTGCTCACGAAGCCCATTGGGAGGCAAGACTCGAAACGTCGTCATCACTAACTTGTACAGGGAAGTGCAGTAGTCGTAGGAATTTAACTTCAAAATGTACAGAGAAAAGTCAACACTAGCATCCACAAAAGGCAGAGATTAAAACTCATTTCTAGTTTTCCCGTGTGCTGTTTTTTTTATTCCATCTCCGAATCAAAACATCTTCGCCTCAAGACGAGCGAGGGTCACCACGTGCTTTATTCCTTTCTTCTCTCTCCTTTTGTTGAGCGAAAATGGCTTATTTAATGCATTTCCCCTCTTCCATGCCCCCTGGCCCGATTACGAATTTATAAAAGAAACATTATCTTGAATCATTTAATTCGGGGCAATTAAATTTTGAAGTATCCCGTACATTATTCATCGTTCCCTAAGATAAAACCGCTTTAATCCTTGAATATATTATTATAATGGGCATCGGGGTGGGCAGCGGAGAGAGCGCCATGTCCGGTATTGTTAGTTCTCGCTGTGTCAGTGCGTCGGAGCAGACTCGGGGACCACGCTAAGTCCTTCCGTATGAATTATAAACCGCTTTCTATATTAGCAGGGGTAGTAAGGGCACAGACATGGACATGGCCCGAGCCGCAGCGGGATAGGGGCCGTTGTCATGCCAGTGTTTACGGATGTCACGGCACGGATGCGTAAAGGTAACGGACAGGTCGGCCCCGGTTGAAAATGGGGAACACGGTGGTAGACTTGCAGTAAGACGATCGGATTCCTCATTCTACACCTTTTCTTTGTGGAGTTTGAAGGTTAATGCTTGCGCCCTGGTGAAGTTTTCCCCCTCTCTCAACATGTACAATGGCTAGTTCTTCAGTTCTGATCATCAACGTGGCTCATGCTGATTCCTGGCCAGTGCAATGCGGCTCCTCAAACTACTGAGCGCACGGACAATAATTTTAAGGCTCATTATACAGCAACTAAAATCTGCCTCATTCCCCTGCTATAACCCTGTTTCGCCCCATACCACAGCAGCAGAACCATCAGCCTCTTCATTTCTTCCTCTTGATCTTCACCAATGTCCAGATGTCGTCACTCAGTACAACAAAATATATTTAGCCAAGTAGAGACATTATAGAGAATCTGTATTACTTTGCAGTATTTTATATATTTTTTATTCTTCTGCATCTGGTAGATAAATACAATACCTGTCAAAAGTTTGGAAACACTTTTTTAATGTATTTTTTTCTTTTATTTCAAGACTATTTACTTTGTAGATTCTCACTGAAGGTGTTGATGAATGAACACATGGAATTCTTAAAGAATTTGTATTTTGCACTTTTGAGATTTTCTCAATGAGCTTCACAATGTACCGTATTTTCCAGACTATAAGTTGCACTTTTTCATAGTTTGGCTGGGGGTGCGACCAATGGCCGCTGGCTGCTCTGCTTTGCGACGACGACACTGGAGGCCGCCATTGCTCCACTATTGCTGTAGTACCGCCATATAGCCGCTAGTCCCCCATTGGAATGCATTGCACTTTAGACACGTTGCAAACAATTTTAGAACCCGGTGCCTAATTTTTTGGAATTGTCTACAGCTACATATTCCTCCTGTGATTACGCTGGGTTAGACACAATCAGAGGCACCGGGCTGATTATCGTAGGATAAATCTTAGGAATCTCGTACTTAATGAGGGTCGGACTGTTAGCATTGGAGCTGCACGAGCTACACGTCACGCAAGGGCCGAGTCTACAGTGAAGATCCCGCCCTTATGCCCTTATTAGGAACATGCTTCATCAGAGCTGGGGAGGAGGAGTCTGTAAATCCGCCATGATTTCCCCCTCGAAAGTGGTCATTATGGTAAACGGGGAGGAGTGAGTAATGTTTGTTATTTTCACACTGACAGTCGCTAGAGTGCACGCTAGGCTTGTGTACCAGTATCTGTTACTCCTGTACCACTGAAGGGAAAAAAAAGGTAATCGAGCAGCAAAAAGAGTGGGTGAGAAACTTGTGAGGAACTGGCGAAAAGCAGAGGTTACTCTTACTGCAATGAAGAAAACAAAAAAAGCTAATTGCAGGCTTAAAGCTAGATGGCCACAGCTAGAGGTATGAGTTCGCGAATGGGTGCTTTAACAATGGGCTGCTGGGAGAGGCTTGTCAACGTTGCAGTTACGCCTCCGTGCCCAGGTAGTTGCCCGGGCTGGTGCGACTTATACTCTGGAGCAACTTGTATATGTTTTTTTTTTTAGCTGGTGTGACTTATAGTCTGGAGAATACGGTATTCACCAGAAATGGTTTTGACTTCAGACTGTTAAACCTTTCAGATGAAGCTCACTGAGAAAATGTCAAGAATAAAGGATGACGATTTTAAAATATAAAATATATTTTCAGTTATTTCACCTTTTTTGTTTTTGTTTCCTACATTGTCCCATGTGTTCATTCATAGTTTAATGCCCTCAATGAGAATCAGCAATGGAAATAATGTTGAAATGAAAGAAAAGCAGATACATAAAGTGTTTTTGACCGATACTGTATATCAGTGATTCCCAAAGTGGGGTCCGGGCCCCTGGTGGGCCTCAGAGACACTACAGGGGGCCCCCAAAGCTTGTCTACAAAACAACTACATTGAAAAAAAATCATTTTAAAAGGTAAATACATTTATTTGGAGAAACATAATAGTTTGAACCAGTATTTAACTTTACCATCATTGCTAGATGTTGCTTTTTATGTAATTTTAGCTGTAAAATAATAGAAAATTCCTTAGAATAGAGTAAATTTTTATGATTTGGGGGGCCCAGAGAGATTTTCAGATCGATAAGGGGGCCGCGATGTCCCGGACTTTGGGAATGGCTGCTGTATATGTTCACCTTTACTTTATTCACAGAAATGAAGGAAACAAGCATTTTCTAAAGCCAACACTAAAACAATCACTGACACTACCTGCCCAGGGTCTGTGTGAAATATGTTTCATTCAGTAAACCGGGATTTAACTAAATCTTGAGTTAAAAGAAATTCAAGCTCAGTTGGTGAATATTGCACTTTTGTCAAATTCAGCCTCTTTAGATTCTGCAAAAATGCACTTGACTCATTGTACATCCACTCACGCTGAGAGCACCATGTTGGGCTGTACAAAGCAGCCTAAATAGCCGCCCAAACAAGCCAAAGTGTCCCGAAGCATTGGACGCTGCTGTCCCATTCTCCCCAGAGCATGACTGACTATGATTCAATGCTCCAGGCGGCTCATAATGGAAGCGTACATTTATTATTAAAGAGGAGGGAGGAGTGGCCTGGCGTGAGAGGTCTTAATCACAGAGGAAGGAGGGAAGCACTCGACACGGAAGGGAGGAGAGATGGAGGGTAGGACCAGGAAGACTCGTGTCCTCATGAATTATCTAGAGGGGCAGTAGTCGCGGCTCCTCATAGGGATTGGCATCAGTCAACTTTTTAATCTAGCCAGCCAGTGCTTAAAGAAGACACTCATTGTGTTGCTGAACCTAGACCTGACCGACTGCAGCAACCCCTGATCATAAGTTTGTAAAATCCAGGTGGCTACTTTCTTTAGGTCATGCAGTCCATCCCGCCTTTGTTCTGCCCGATCCCGTCAGACCTCAGAAGCTTAGTAGGAATTGCCTGGTTGGTGCTTGGATGGGAGACCGTTTGGGAACACCAGAAAGCCTGTGTGAATGGAGTGAGTGAGTGGTGGTTGGAGGGGCCGATGGCGCAGGCTGGTTGCCTCGCTGCTGTCAGTCTACCCCAGGGCAGCTGTGGCAGGAGCTTACCACCACCAAGTATGAAGTGAATGAATACTGCAATGTGTCCAGAAGCGCTATATAAAACCAATGCATTATTATTTATTATTATATCCTCTTAAAGATGTAAAATTACATATCCAAATAGACCACTGGTTCTCAACTGCCGGGTCGAGACCCAAAAGTGGGTCAGAAGCCTTTTCGTTAAAGAGGGGGTATTATGCTTTTTTCAATCACATAGCACCAGTCTATAGCATACTACAATGATGACGTAACCTTCTGTTGATATGCAGTAAATTAAAATAACTGCCTTGAATAAAATTGCTCTCTCAAAATGGCTGTACTGAACGTCTTGAAATAGGCCTCTGTCTCTTTAAGAAGCTTTCCGACACGCCCCTTCAGCACACTGCTGTGGCATCTAAACAACACTACTGTGCGGGGAGGGGGCTCTGCTGAGCTGAGGAGCAGTGGTTGGTGGCTTGGCTGGTGACGAACGGTCCAGAGGCGTCTCCAGGAGGTGGGGGCGTTCCTAGGAGGACTGAGGCATAGCTACACCTAAAATGGCTGCCGTCTAAGTTTTTAGTGATTACTCAAAAATATGTGAATGAGCCAAGGCAACACTCCAGGCATGTGTTTAATGAGGGAATGACATAATAACATGATATAAAGCTTGAGAAAGTCGATTTTACATAATAGCCCCCCTTTAAATATTTAGCCATTGAAAAAGTATTCCTGAGTTTTAATTTGTTAATTTGATCATTTCAACTTTTTTAATATTTGAAGGATAATACACCATTTCACATGACTTGTATAAAAATGTCACTCCTTTTTCTATCCCCCCAAAAAAAGGGTTTTAAATTCTGCAACATTCAAGACTGTTATCAAATATCACAATTTTTCTTATACGTTATCCATCTGTTTAAAAGGAAGAAGGTCTTTAGAACAAGGATAAACTACATTTGCATTTCAGTATGGTATTATCAATCCAACAGTGGCTCAGTGGATTGAGCGATGAACCATAAATTGGCCAGTGCACAATATGCTAAAATGGAGTAAATGATATGAATAGCAGTTTTCCACCAGTATTGGGGTTTATTTGTGTTCGTCGTTGGTTTCATCAAGAAGAGCTTTTGGCATCGTAAGTACATTATAGTGATGAAACAAATTCATATCCTATTTTGGCTGTGGTAAAGAGAGAGAGAGGCCTAAGAGCGAATGTATCAGGCTCCTATTGTCTTGTATTTGCGTCGGAAGTATTGCACTATCCATCTACACGTCGTGTTCAGTTGTGGATGCTTCTTAGGTCCACATTGGCTTATTCCATCTTCCAGTTCGCCGCACAACTTTGAATTTTTAATCCAACTTTAGCTGACAGAAAATACTCTTTAGCAACAGAGAAACCGCCTCATGCATTATAGACGCCGTGTCCCTGTTGGCGCGGCGGGCTGTGGCTACTGGAGTTCAGCGGTCAGCGAGAGCACATGATTCATCCGACTGCTGCCATGGAGTTATTTTTGATAATGTTTTTGTGGGAACTTCCTCGTGTGGTGCTTGGGGATTGAATTTCATACTTAGAAGTTGTGTTTCTAGTTTCATGTTTGCTAAAGGTGGTCAAACTTTTTCCTCGGTGCACAGGAATGGAAATGTACTCTGCCCGTACCTAAAACCAATGGCCGCTGGTTGCACTGCTTTATGACCGTGACGCCAGGGGCCGACATTGTCCGCCACTGCTGCAGTACCTCCATATGTGGGCGGCAAAACAAGCTAGTTTTCCATTAGATAGCATTGCACTTTACACACGTCTTTAAGCAACCGTTTTTTTTGGAACTTTCTACAGCTAGATATTGCTCCTGTGATATCGCTGGGTTAGTTAATATTAAAGAAACCAGGCTGGTTTTCGTAAGAAACATTTTAGAAATCTTGAATACTAATGAGGGCCGGACACTGATTGAGAGGCCGTTAGCATGAGAGCTAATGGCGCGGGTGCGGCTATGACTGAATTACGTGCCCCACGAGGACCGAGTCTACAGTGAAGATCCCGCCCCTTATGCCCTTTTTAGGAACATGCTCCGTCAGACCTGGGGAGGAGGAGTCTGTAAATCCGCCATGATTTCCCTTTCGAATGTGGTCATTATGGTAAACAGGGAGGAGTGAGGAGACGGAGTTTATTAATTATTATGTCTATGCCTAAAACACATATTGCCACACAAAAAAAGGTTGCACGTGCTAATATTTGGTTGGCCTGCCTTTAGCTTTGATTACAGCACAGATTCGCTGTGGAATTGTTTTAATAAGCTTCTGCAATGTCAAAAGATCCAGTGTCGCATTCATTTCCCTCCAAGATCTTGTATTGATGATGAGAGATGTGACCACTGCGCAGAGCTGTCTCCAGCACATCCCAAAGATACTCAATGGGGTTAAGATCTGGACTCTGTGGCGGCCGATCCTTCTTATGGTCCCTGAACCACTCTTTCACAATGTGAGCCCGATGAATCCTGGCATTGTTATCTTGGAATATACTGTATGCCCATGCCAACAGGGAAGGGGAAATTCATTGACGGAATAACCTGGTCATTCAAGATGTTTGGCTGATGTCATTCTTTGGGCTCATAATGTTGCACCTGACCAACTGTAGCAACCCCAGATGAGAACAGTTAAGACTTTTTTTCTTGATCAGACCGTGTATAAGCAAAAATATTACGCTTGTAAAGAGATTTATGATGGAAAATGTCTTTTATTGTTATCTATATTGTGTTTTAAAAAACAACACAACAAGCCTATTTCCCTTGTACCATCTACAGCAATGATTCTCCAGTAGTGGGTCACAAGCCTTTCCCTTTCAATATTTTCTTCAGAAAAATGGTAGAAACACTTTCTAGGTCCAGTTGAAATAGTTAATTCTTCTAAAGCATTTATGTTACCTGGATGAAAAAAACTTCCTATATCTATTTAAATTACTGTTTGAGTTGTTTTGATCATATGTTCATCGTTAACCTCTTAATCACCTCCTTAACCAAGTGCATTGTCTCCAGGTCAGCTTTACCAAAATCCATAAGGTGTAATGCCTCATTTGAAAGCTAAGACCTACAAAACTCATCTAAATGGATCTTTTTCATCGCGTTTTTGTCACTTTACTGTCACTTTTTTTGTTGTGTTTTCGTCCTCATTTTCGTCTCTGAAGCCAAACCAGTTGAGAACCACTGGTTATAGGCAGTCTTTTATCTTTTAACAGAATCAAACTCTTACAAAAGCAGTGGGTATCAAACTTTTAATTGTATAACTGGAGAAGCCGAAATGAACTCTGTCTGGTGAAGTAAAGTTGGCTCTTTCTTCAACTATCCACAATGACACGAGCGAAAGCGAGCAGTCTTAATTGATTCTGATCACTTTACGGCAGGGGTATAGATGGGCGTTATTGGAAGTGTTGGCTGTCGACATTTCCACATGTGGACTCTGATCGGAGGCGAAGGAGAGGGGGGGGTGCGTCCTGCAGCCATCTGAGCGCTGCAGATGCAAATGGCATGCTGATCAGGCCCATAAATCCCCGAGCCGAGCGCGCTCCGTCGACGGCCCGCGCTGTCGGACCTTTATATTACATTTACTGTAATGGACTCTGCCTGCCATAAACCCGGATTTCCCATTTTTCCACACAAAGGCTAAATCATGAACAAGGTGCGGAGAGACAAAGAAGGTGGACAAGACTTCAAAGCTGCACAGGAAATCTCTCGGAATATGGACAAATGAACGTGGATTTAATGCATTTTATCTACAAATTTGATTTCAGACATATATGTTTTCTTATTTCAAACAGAACAAATTACCTATTGGAAAGACATGATTTGTTGTGGGGGAAAATCCGAGGGTTTTAATGATTAGTCCAGTGAAGCTGTTTGGAGTGTAAAAACACACAATAGCACCACCTCGTGACATCAGCAAGTGGGTGGGAGGCAGACTTATTGAGTTCGAGACAGACTGGATTACTCGCGCATAAATGAAACAAAACTCATGATTTTTTCACAATTGAATATTGTTATAGTATTCTTAAGAGCTCAACAAGTAAGTTTAGAGTAACCTCTTAACCAAGTGCATTTTCTTCAGTTCAGCTTTACCCAAATCTAAATCTAAAAGGTAAAAAAAACGCCTCATTTGAAAGCTAAGACCCACAAACTCTTCCAAATGGATCTTTTTCCTTGCGTTGTCACTTTTTTGACATTTCTTTTCATTGCTTTAATGTTAAATTTTTGTCACTTTTGTGTCACTTTTGTTACATTTTTGTCACTTTTTCGTTACATTTTTGTCACTTTTTCCGTTACATTTCCGTCACTTTTTCGTTCACATTTTCTTACATTTTGTCACTTTTGTACTTTCGTTACATTTTGTCACTTTTTCGTACATTTTTGTCACTTTTTTGTCACTTTTTTGTCACTTTTTCGTTACATTTGTGTCACTTTTTCATTACATTTGTGTCACTTTTTTGTCACTTTTTCGTTACATTTGTGTCACTTTTTTGTTACATTTTCGTTACATTTGTGTCACTTTTTTGTTACATTTTCGTTACATTTTCGTCACTTTTTCCGTTACATTTTTGTCACTTTTTTGTTACATTTGTGTCACTTTTTCATTACATTTGTGTCACTTTTTTGTCACTTTTTCGTTACATTTGTGTCACTTTTTTGTTACATTTTCGTTACATTTTCGTCACTTTTTCCGTTACATTTTTGTCACTTTTTTGTTACATTTTGTCACTTTTTCGTTACATTTTTGTCACTTTTTTGTCACTTTTTCGTTACATTTTCGTCACTTTTCGTAAAATTTTTGTCATTTTTTGTCACTTTTTCCGCTACATTTGTGTCACTTTTTTGTTACATTTTCGTTACATTTGTGTCACTTTTTTGTTACATTTTCGTTACATTTTCGTCACTTTTTCGTTACATTTTTGTCACTTTTTCATTACATTTGTGTCACTTTTTTGTTACATTTTCGTTACATTTGTGTCACTTTTTTGTTACATTTTCGTTACATTTTCGTCACTTTTTCGTTACATTTTTGTCACTTTTTCGTAACATTTTTGTCACTTTTTGTCACTTTTTCCGTTACATTTTTGTCACTTTTTCGTTACATTTTTGTAAAATTTTTGTCACTTTCTCGCTACATTTGTGTCACTTTTTTGTTACATTTTTGTCACTTTTTCGTCACTTTTTTGTCGCTCTTTTGATGCGTTTTCATCATTTTCGTCTCATTTTTGTCACTTTATCGACGCTTTTTCCAATAAGCTTTTAGATTTGGGTAAAGCCAAACTGGAGAAAATGTGCTCGGGTCAGGTGGGAGTTGAGAGGTTAAACATGTTAGAGAGAAGTATTTTGCATCATTGACACACTTTTTCGTAACCCTGTTCGCTTTAATTGTTTCTTATTCTACGGTTGAAGCTCTAATCTGGATCTAATTCCCCGGATCATTTTTGAATCGTAAAGGGTATTTTTAAAGCCTGAAATCCACTGGGCCCACATTCAAAGCAGTTCGGCGCTCAAAGTGTGCTCATCACAGCGCCATCGATTTGGTAGCATGTCATCAGATGAAAGTGAAAGCTTGTTTTCACTGTTTATAATGTGTCATTCCCAGTGCTGCCTGCAGAGGGCGCTCCAGATTAAAACCCATCCCAGTCTCTTCCTCCTCACTGTCTTTACATCGATGTTTCTTTCAAATGTTCCGTACCAAAAAGAATGGTTTTAAGCCTCAGTTATGCATCCACTTTAAAACAGCGCTCGCCAATATTTCAGTTTATTCTTTCTTTTGTTACACTCTCTCCATCTCGGCTTCCTCCGTGTCGCAGCGCGGGGACATCATTCTCTATTCTCCAGGTCAGAGAGGGAACAATTAAGAGTGGAGGGCGCGCGGAGTCGCCGACAGGTGATGAATGGCCGGGCCGGCTACAACTGACAATATGCAGACAAGCCAGATCATTTGCAAATGGATGCGAGGAGATAGAGCGAGGGGGAGTCAGGGGCAGCGGGATGGAGGAGCGAGGGGGGGGCGGGTTAACCCGTTGTACACTCCAAAAAAAGGGGAATGTCTTTGTAATGTGTTTTCAAAAATCTGGTCTGAAATGTTTTTGTCCATACAAGCATTTATTTCATTGTGTGTAGGCGCACAGTTAGCAAGTCGGCTACTTCGGGAGACTTTTCAGCATCCGTCAGCTCAATGCATGTTTCTCCTATAGCCGTTAGCATTAGCCATCAAACATCACAAATTACGAATGATCCAGATGTTTCAGCTGTTGTGAACCACATTTAGGTTGGAAATAATTAATCGTTACTTCTGAGCTAAACGCTGAATCATATTTTCATATTTTCTCTTTGTGGCGTCAGATACACATCCAGTGGCCACTAAGATTTTAATCATAAATAAACCACAAAAATTATATAAATGCCATAAAACGGGCACCTTACCATAGTGTTGGGCCTGGCTTCACCATTCATTTGAACGTGGATGTCTGTCTGGTCTATAGCTAAGCTTTAGGAGCATCTTTGGTATCACTGACTTGATAACCAGTATTTTACAGAGTTGCTGCAGAGACGTAGCATTGGTATATTTAACCTATTACCTGCCGTCCCCCTAATCAGGGGGGGGTTAGGGTCAGGGGTTAGGTTTATGATTCGGGTTAGGAACGGCAAATGTGATGTAAGTTGTGTTTCACTCACACAGATTGTACACATAGTTTTAGAAACTAGAAGGTCTTGGCTTTCAAATGAACTGGTATATAGGCTGTAAAATCTCCTGTCAATGCTCTTTGACATCTGGATACACACAATTGCTAACTCTAACCCTAAAGATGGCAGATAACAGTTAACCTATAATATTTTGTAGTACAGCTTTAAAATCTAAAACAAAGATTTTCTGTGTGTTAGTGTCATTGTCACCCGATCCCTCTGTTCAATGTAACATGCTCTTTATAACTGTTAATTTGCACCATCCAATCATCAATAAATAAAGTCTCTTGAATCAATTGCAGAGTAATTGCACCATAAGCATTGGCTTATAACTTTCCATAAAGTATGTGTAGGCTATACAAGTAAGTAACTCTGACGTCATTTTTTTTAACATTATGCTTATGGCAGAGACATGTTCTAAGTTTAAAGGAACTATACCTAATTTTGAACCTTTTTAGTCAAAATGTGACAAAATGGGTATTTTTTCTGTCACTGCCGTCCTTCGGAGTCAATAGAGAGGGGCCCTCCAAGCAGGATCATAAACCTCGTCTTTAAATGTACCACATAGAAACATCATCTACAAAATCCGTTGTTAGGGCAGCTGAGTGGGGGTTTGTGGATGGGGAGCTACTGCCCTCTTCAACTGGCCCGCTCTGCACCCTGGCTTTTTAATGTATTACACTATGTGGAGCTTTCATAATACATTATACATGAAAAAAAAGAGGAAAATTGTACACAAATTAATATTATACTGAGGATGGTAATGACAACTGGGAAGTAGCACGATCACAAAGTATAATATGTACTGCATAGTAACGTGCCTTTATAACATACAAATAGTGACTTTTGGTAATGTTACCAAGGTTTGGCATTGGTAACATGCTGAAATATATTATATTAAGGTTTGGCGTTGGTAACATGCTGAAATATATTATATTAAGGGTTTCCTTTTGTTTCTTGCTTTGTACTAAACATCGTACATGAAACGAGATCGTGGTTGTCGTGGTGCTTGTTTCTGTTTTCTATATGAACATTTCAAATAATGCTTTGTAATTTGGTCTGTGTTAAAAAGCCGCTTTGAAGTGTAACTGGTTCTCTTTTGACAAAAATATGATGCTGCTAATTGTAAGATTGATAATGTAATTCCAATAGGATAAAGTTATTTTATAAACGGGTGTGATGCTGCATGTAATGTCTTTATGTAAATGATATCTTGTAAATGGTAATTTCAGCCATGATCAGAAACTGCAGGTGTATATAATCTTTTTTGTTGTTGTTTCGTTGTTTTTTTTACCTTTGTTCGTTCCACTATATTCCTTGTGAATGAGAACGTTTTGTTGTATTGATTTGGGGTGGGGCTTATAAGCTCTTGCTTCAGCCCACTCTTTTGAGCAGAATGTTTACTGCTCAGATAAACTAAACTAAACTAATATGTGACAAATAAGGTTAACCCCTTTCGTCACATATTGACTACTGGGTTGACCATACATAGCAATAAATCATAATACGGCGCAAACTTCACGCATCAGGCTGATGTTTTCACAAATGACTCCTTTTACAAAATACTTCTATGGAGCAATGATAATGTATCCTACACAAATAAAATAAAAAGTCAGGTATAGCTCCTTTAACATAACTAACATTGGACCCTGTCATGGACGCAGCCTCCAAATAGTTTAAATCTTCGAGTCAAAGCAACTATTGTGAATGCGATCCATATTTTTGCAGTGCAGGAGCATTTCTCGGTGGCGAGGCGAGCGGCGGAGACGCAGCCACCTGCCCGGCCCTCGCTCTCATTTGTTTGGAGTGATGGAGGATAGAGACAGCGCGGGGCTCAGGGGAATTCAGCGAGGCCCGGGCTTCAGCGCCGGTATCGGAGCATCGCTGTTCTGACCAATCGCAGCCCGCGAAACACCATTCGCTCCCACAGTGTCAAAGGGCCTTTCTGAAGCCGATAGCGCCGCGCTAGTTACTCTGTGCATAAATAAATTGTCACCTGGAAGATAAAACGCACCGGAGTCTATAGGTAAATAGTGGGCGTATTCAAATGGCCCCGTTTTTCTTGCGAAGCTCCAATACCTTCAAGAATAGGCCACATCAGCTCCTGCAGTGGCCGCTTTGTACAGAGGGAAACATTGATCATTGAGAGAAACATTTGCAAACAAAGTTACTCCAAAGGTGGTCAGCAACAAAGTACATTTACTAATACTGCACTTAACCCTTTATAGGGCACTCATTGAAATACTTTGAAGTAAATCATTTCAAATGAAGAGTGTTATTGGGGGACATAATACCATATTACCATATTTAGTTCATTGCCCTTTAAAGCAGTACTAAGTAACTCTTGCCCCTAGAGGCCATAAGCGCAACTGCAGGTGTCGTAGCAAGTTACAATTTTTTAACTTATTAAATGTCTTGGAGAGTAAATACTACGCTGACAGAAAAGACAAAGGGAGAGAGGGATGTTGTTTGAGTGGAAATACTTTTTTTCACTCAAACTTGGCTGTAAATACTGTTTAAGTGGCGCTAGCCCGCAGTTAGCTTTGCCCGTTAGCCTGTTAGCTTCTTCTCCGTGATTCTATTAGTGTGTATTGGTGGCTCCGACCCGGTGGCAGTCAAGTTGCAAGCATGGTTTTCTGGCCAGAGACACCAGGGGGAGATGAAAGACCCTCCATTCATCCATTACCATTTATTTAGGTAAACACGTTACTTAGTACTGCTTTAAAGCTGGGGTACCAGATTTTTTCGGTGTTGTAGAATACATTTATTTTTGCCACCTCAGAGTCTGTTGTAAACACAGCAAAACACAGACCTTTGTTGTATTGTCTTCACCTAAAGTTGTATTGAGCAAAGAGTTTCATCAACTTACCAATGGTTAGTTTTTAAGTTATTAATGTACCATGAATTTAGCCATTCTTGGGTCTTTTTCAGACTTCAGAGAAAACAGGAAGTTGAGAGCATGACCGGTCTCTGCTGATTGGTCAAATGCCACAGTAGTAGTTTCGTTGATTTAAAAAGTCTTGCTCTCTAAGAACAGTAGGTGGCGCTGTGGTGGAGATGTACAGTCAACTTACAACGAGAAATACTTTTTGTCCCTGTTGTGTTGTGTCTGTTGTGTTGTGTCTACAAAGAGTGAATTTGGGCTCGTGTCTACAAAGAGTGAATTTGGGCTCAAAGTCTTTGTGTTTTTGAAGCTGCAATGTTACTTATTCAAATGGATTTGTACTTTCTACTTTGGATACCTAACTACTTGTACAGCAAATACTTAACCTCTGAGCCCTGCCTTTAACCAAGCCCATTTTCCCCAGTTCAGCTTTACCAAAATCTAAAAGCTTCCCGACTGGAGCTTACAGCCTATAGGCTACTGTAACACTCATTTGAAAGCTAAGACCTACAAAACTAAGCTTCTTCCTCGTTATGATTGTCACGTTTCGTCTTTTTTTGTTGTGTTTTCCTCAGGTTTTTGTTGCTTTTTTCACATGTTTTGGTCACATTTTTGTGGCTTGATCACAAATACATTAAACTAAAAAACACGAAATGTGACAAAAAAGTGATGACAACGAGGCAAAAACGCTACAAAAATTCGACAAAAATACAAAAACTGATGAAAAAGCCATAAAATAATGTTTAATGTGTTAATTTTGTAAATAAATTCAAATGGATGTATTATTACAGGCTTAATGTATTACATTTGTGAATGATTTTCATCTTGTCATGCCAATAAGTTAATACCAGCCGATACGTAATAATTATTACATTATCGCTTATTGGTAAATCATTATTACAGTTTTGGCTCAACAGAGTTATTACGTTATTGACCGTTATTACGTTATCAACGAAACTGGCCAAATTTATTATGTTATCGGCTCCAACACTTCTCAAGTAAATTTACGTAGAAAGCTGTCATCTTGTGTAAAGATTGAAGTTTTAATGCATGAGCAGCACAGATGGGTCTTTAGAAGGTTTTATTTGCAATTTGAAACAAACAACTCAAAGATGATCAAAAATATGAGATTTTCCTCTAGTCTACTGACAAATTTGCTTAGAAGTATGCAAGGACTTGTGATTTGAACAAAAAGAAACATATTTAAAGTGATTTATAAGCAATATTTTTCTTAACATTTAACTTTTAGTAAATTGAATTGTTGCTTTCATCAGGCACGACACATTTACACAACACATTTATGTAGTAAATCTTGTGCATAAATGGGGAACAATCATGCATCAACCAAAAAATACATTTAATACAATGAAACTGTAAACTTACAGTATAAACATAAATTAGGGTACTATGGAAATGTAGTCAATTATTCAAAATATTACATACTGAAATACACTTGAACTATCATGGGTGTTCATGTGTCTTCTTTCTTTTGAATGATTTCTCACAAACTGCACAGCTAAGGTCTCTCTTCTCTGTGTGTATTGTTGTGTTTCCTGAGTGTAGAGGGTCTGCAAAGACTTTGTCACAAACTGGACAGCTGTAGGTTTCTCACCTGTGTGTGTTCTGCTATGTGTCTTTAAAGTAGAGGACTGTGAAAAGGCTTTGTCACAAACTGGACAGCTGTAAGGTTTCTCGCCTGTGTGTGTTCTGTGATGTGTCTTTAAAGTAGAGGACTGTGAAAAGGCTTTGTCACAAACTGGACAGCTGTAAGGTTTCTCGCCTGTGTGTGTTCTGTGATGTGTCTTTAAAGCAGAGGGGTCTGCAAAGGCTTTGTCACAAACTGGACAGCTGTAAGGTTTCTCGCCTGTGTGTGTTCTGCGGTGTATATCTCGGTGAATTTTTTGAGCAAATGTTTTGTCACAGAATGAGCAACTGAATAGTTTTTCTCCTGTGTGTAATCTTGTGTGCATTTGCAAATTACATTTGTATCCAAATTCTTTTCTACAAACAGAGCACTGGTGCTTCTTCCTGTCTCCTCCGTCAGGTCTTGGTGCGTGGACAGTGGCGCTGGGTTCTGGTGCAGGCCTGTTTCGGCCGGAGCGTTTGGTACTTCTACCTCTGACCTGGACTTGGTTGTTCTCGCCTCCATCAGACTCTGTCTCCATATCTGCGTCTGACCAGCTGAGTGGACGTGTCCAGTCTTCATTCCTCTCAGTGTTAACACAGTTCTCAGTCATTCCCTCGCAGTGTAGATGCTGCTCTGAGCTGATATGTGCACTGGACTCAGGGACAGACCTGAAAAGGATTTGAATACAAATTTAAAGTACATTTTTTGTGAAACAGTTTGAAAGTGGTTGAACCTACACCAGCAGCTGCGCTTGCTGTGTGGCTCCCTCTTCCTGGCTCTGGCTCCTCTTTAATCTGAGGAGTAATTGCTTGGTTCAAACCAGGACCAGGGCCGACTCTGTGCAGCAGAACTCTTGGACTCAGGGCCTTGTCCAGGATCTGCTGGTTCCTCTTGTTCTCCTCCTCAGATTTGCGTAGTTCCTCCTCATTCTCTGTGATCATTCTTTTATACAGCGTACATATATCTTTAGCAGCCGCCGCCAGCCGCTCGTTCACCAACCTCTGAACATTTGGCCTTTAGACATGTTCACAAAGTCACAGACGGGTCAGCCCTAACCAGTGAAAACAGAGAAAACAATGAGATTTTAACTCATTATTACATTTAGGATCCTTGGTATCTAATTTCCTACGGCTGATGCAAACAAAGGATAAAAAATACTGTAAATAATGAAATACAAATTCCCCTTTTTCCCTCATTTATTTGGTTTCATGCTGTCCGCTGCCCACATTTTGACACAGTCACTCGCCCCACTATTTGAGAAGAACTGCTATACTTTTTTGATACTATTGTTTTGTTAAAGTAAGTCTATGGACTCCTAAAATCCTAAAATTTGCTTAAATCAAGGAACAAAATGTCAGTTACTCTCCTGTCAAGCTAACGCTAGCTAACTGACAATTAGCTACTAGCTCTGAGAGATGTTAGCTTCTTCATCATCATGATAAATTGCACCAGTATCAAAACAAAATCTTGAAAATTGGTTTAACAACAAGTTTACTTACCTGTGCCATGTGTAGTGCTAACATTTAGTTAAAATCGCTGTCATTAGCTTGAGAGCAGCAGCAGGAGTTGTGAAAGAGCAGAAGAGCATTGCGCTGTTGCCAGGGTAACGCAATCCATTGTCAGCAGCCAAACCTCTGAAAAACCATCCCAAAACTGGCCTAAACTTTGACCTACGTGGAAACTGTAATTTACATTGTATTTTTTAGATTATAGAGCAGCTCTAATTGCCTTGAATTTGACAATATAAATTTTAGATTTTATTTAAAAAAGTTGGTCATTTTATACTCACTACTGCCCCTCAGGTCTTACGCGTAACTGCAGCTTCTATATTAAGCTCCTGCATGACGGCACTCAAAAAATTAACACTTTTTGAGTGTCAGTGCAGGATTTTAGTGGCAGTTGTGGTGAAGGTCTGGGCTCATTCTACACATTAATGGACATGTAGGGGAGGAAAATACTTAATTTTAACATTTTTAATCTTATAGTCCCTTTAAGTACCACATGCCTCTGCCAAAATCCATATTTCTTTTTCACCTGCTAAAACATTTAAAGCAATGTATACTATGTGTTATATAGACACTTGAGTATATAATTATATATATAATCTGCTTTATCATACCCTTATAGTTTGTATTTTTATTTTTTATCTAATTTATATGTTATATATTTTACGTTTCATGATTGCATGAATGAACTGGAGAAAATTCCTAGTTTGTGAACCTGTTCACTAATAATGGCAATAAAACCACCACACACACTATCAAGCTACTTAGGATGTTGGAGGTTCCTTAGATAAACACAGCAAAAAACGCAACTTTATCTGAATCTACTGCTGAAATAACAACAGAGAAAAGGCCGAAAACTTTTTTTTACACCTAAACAGAATACTGTATCTCATGTAAACCATTCTTAGTCATGTGACTTTTGGTTGGCAATCAGCTGTTTGGAACTGGCATAGTAGTTCCCGTGTGACGTTATTACTGTTCGAGTGTCCACCATTTTCTTTGGCAAAGTAGGCTGCGGCTACCGTTGAGACTGATGAGTTCCAGTCGTAACTGCGACAAACGGGGTGGCAACACATTTTACAATGTTCAATGTTTATAGCAGGGGTACCCAAGTTTTACTTGATCGCAAGGCAATTTTTTCGTTAGATGCAGGCTGAGCCTCCCAAAATTATATACAAATATAGCATTGTCCATGATATAAGGAGTTTCTAACTCGGGTAAATTTTAACTTTTGTAAAAAAAAAAAAGAAGAAGAAGAAAAAAAAATCATCATCTTGGGAGCCACAGGAGTTGGCACCTGGCTCCTTACTTATTTACAGTATAAAGTTGTTGTGATTCTTTGTCTTGTCAAAAAGGTACTAACTGAGAGTGAGCCTCTGAAGCACCCAAGTAGCTTCTAGAGCAGATGTGAGACATCACATGACATCAATGTCACCCCGTGCCACCCCGTAGATCCGCCCTGTAGATCCGCCCCTGTAGATCCGCCCCTGTAGATCCGCCTGTGATCCCCCTGGGTAAAGCAGCGCATGATTTGTAGACAGCAGTGCAAAGCATATCCAGGTTTAAAGTTGAATTCACACATCTCTGTGTGCCCCCTTTTTGCCAGCCCCAGGCATAGATAAACTGAGCCTGGGCTATGTCAGACGTGAAACTTGTCAGACCACGATGACTTTTTTTTGGCATCTCCACAGGGAAAATCCCCACAGAGAAAGCTTAACACTTTTGCAGGAAGATCCATACCTTTATTTTTTTCAAACCATTTTCCCTTCTTCCACCGACTGCACCCATCCATCACTTTCTCGTGTTTAAAGGAATCTCTTTCCCAGTCTCTGCAGCTCCAGCCCATCACTCCTCGCTCACACTTGTGTCTTAATTGACTGCTGGAGTGGACAGAGGCGGCACTTAGTCACCTGACATGTAGATCAATCATTTACTTGATCCCTAATACCCTTAACAAGCCTGTAGTGTCTGCTCCAAAGGACACACACGGTCATATGGACCCGCTCTGAGCCCGTGTCCTTGTGTTTTGCATGTGTTTGATGGATCTGCTGTAAAGAGCTGATGGAAGCCAGAAGAGCGCTCCTCCCTGTCATGCGTACGTGTGTGTGGGCAAGTGGTGTAATGGAGAAATGAAAGCGGTGATCTCTATTTGGGCTCAGGAGGGCCAATACGGCGTGATCTAAACCAGACGCACATGTGGTTTGCTTGTGTTTTGTTTGCAGAGAGGTTTTTTTTTATACACAGGTCATAAAAAAAGGTGAATGAAGCTTATGTCTGGGAATCTTTGGAAGCTAAACGGGACTCACTTTTGCCTCTCGCTCCCCAGGCCTGAAGCAGCTTGTGGGCAAAACTTAAAACCAAATGAAAGAAACATGTAAGTGATGATGTTGACCGAAATAGCGCTTTGCACAAATCAAGCTGAGCACACGATAAACAATCCAAAAATACGATTACATTGTGTTACAAAACATGGAGTTACGTTTATGGAAGTAGGGGGAGTGACCTACTGACGTTTTTCTCTCGCGCACCCCTTGAGTCATTAATTTATTCTCTGAGTACCCCCTACCTGGATGATCTTGTCAATATCATCAGTGTTTAAAGGAGGGGTATTATGTAAAATCGACTTTTATGTTATTATGTCATTCCCTCATTAAACACATGCCTGGAGTGTTGCCTTGGCTCATTCACATATTTTTGAGTAATCAGTAAAAACTGACGGCAGCCATTTTAGGTGTAGCTATGCCTCAGTCCTCCTAGGAACGCCCCCACCTCCTGGAGACGCCTCTGGACCTTTTGTCACCAGCCAAGCCACCAACCACTGCTCCTCAGCTCAGCAGCACTGCTCCCCGCACAGTAGTGTTGTTTAGATGCCACAGCAGTGTGCTGAAGGGGGCGTGTCGGAAAGCTTCTTAAAGAGACAGAGGCCTATTTCAAGACGTTCAGTACAGCCATTTTGAGAGAGCAATTTTATTCAAGGCAGTTATTTTAATTTACTGCATATACAGACCAACAGAAGGTTACGTCATCATTGTAGTATGCTATAGACTGGTGCTATGTGATTGAAAAAAGCATAATACCACCTCTTTAATAGTGTGTTGTGTTCAGAATGAAGCTAATATAAAAACAACCCGTTTACTGAAGAACATAACTAAAACTAACTTTCCTTTGAAATGAAGTTTCATCTGAGTAGAATTTGTTTCATCTGATATAATTCCAAGGACCCCCTGCTTAAGTGCTCAAGTACCCCCAGGTCCCTGTACCGCTGGTTGGGAAACACTGACCAACAGCACCTCTATATAAACCTATATACCATTTGATTACTTTTGCTTCTTTAACCCCCACATGAACCAAGAACATTTTCTCCAGTGTGTCATTTACCAAATCCAAAAGCTTCTTGAAAAAAGCATCCGAATGGTAGCCCGATGTCCACGATATATTTGTTCAGTCGATAAAACGTTTCTGCAGAGCCTATAGGTGTAAAATTTGTCATCTCTATCCATTTTGCTCTATTCCTAGCCAGTGCTGCTGTGGGGGAATCTACTAATTCAAACAATTTATATCATTTTTTACACTATTCTAAACATGACTTTGTTCAGAATAAAGGTCTACTCTGTTTGGGTTTGAACTGTTCTCAGAAATCTACAATCTGACTGACATGTGAACCACAGAAAGTTCTCCACCCCCAGAGTCCAGCCCAGGTCTCTTTTGCGACCGGTGATGGTGCCGTGACCTGTCAGGACGCCAAAGCTTCAACACACCCCTTCTCCCCCACAGCCTCGCTCCTTCTCCCGCGGAAGCACTGACCAGCGAGCGGCAGTGAAGAGGCCCTGTGTCCACGTCCCTCCTCATCTCCGTCAGGAACGTCCCAGGACTGACCCAGAATCCCCAGACCTGGCCGCCCCTCTAGACGCTCCGCTCGGCCTGCGCTGTCTGCTACGACCACATCCCTGAACACAAACACGCACACAATAACAAATGAATCCTTTACCTTTATTTCCTGATTGATAATAAGAAGGTCATTCACCACGACAGGTGCTGAAACGTGCAAGCTGTTCGTGGCAAGTCTGCATTTAATTTAACATTTGAAATTGCGTTCATTGCAGTTTCAAAGCCCCAAATCTGAAACGTACAGTAAATGAGCGAATACTGCATAAGTGCTGATCCACTTTTGAATGTTAGAAAAAGGTTGGAAAATTATCATTTAAAATCCCTTCACAGCACTAAGCCCACAACTGACTAAACTGATTTCTCAAAAACAGACTTTTGCCAAAGCCATGTACACAAATTCACACTGGGAGCATTTTCACTTAACCAAATAAAAAGTCGCCATAGAAACGGTCACATGCTCTAATATTTTGTTAGACTGTTGTTCGCTTTGATTGCAGAGCGCAGTCGCTGTGGCGTTGTTTCAATAAGCTTCTGCCAAAAGATGCAGTTTTGCTTTAATTTTCCACCCAGATCTTTTATTGATGATGGGAGAGTGTTACCACTTTGCAAAGCCGTCTCCAGCACATCCCAAGGATTCGCGATGAGGGTCCAGATCTCTCTTTCACAATGTGAGCCCGATGAATCCTTGCTCTGCCATCTTGGAATATGCCTGTACCATCAAGGAAGAAGAAACCAATACCCTGGTTATTCAGGATGTTCAGGTAGTCAGCTTTTTATTCATTGTATATAAGAGCCCTACGTTACTATGACTTGATCTCATTCTTTGGGCCCATAGTGTTGCTGAAGCAAGACCTGAGAGAACTGTGTGAATTGGTTCTCATAAAGAAAACAGTAGGTATAATTTATTGTCCATGTGAGGAAATTAATTTGCCGTGAGTAAAACTTATACAAAAAAAAAATGTTCCACATAAATTTCGTCTTGGATGAATGGTTGAACAGAACAGAGGTAGAAAAGCAGGTCTGATGCCCATACCTTTGGCCTCATCATCATCTTCAGTTATTAAAACATTCAAGTTAACAGATGTGAGGGTTTCCAACTGTTCACAAAGGTCTAAAAGTGTATGATTTAGATTCTTCACAAAATGTATTTAACTCAATGCAGTGCTTTGTGAAATGTGTCAGGAGCAATGTTCTATCAATTGAGAAAGACTGCAATCCTATCTTGTGCTTTTCTATACACTAAAACTTGCTTTTCACTTTTATTTGGGAGTTATATCGGTAGACAGATGGAGAAATGTCTGCCAATCTGCACCGATGGCCCTGTTGACCTTCATGCAACACAAAAAAAGCATAGATTTGATAAAGTGTCTTTAGACATAAAACATTGTTAGTATTCTGGATCCTTCATAGTCCTTCATACTCTATATTTCTTTTCTGCAGTGCTACATGAGAGGAGGTGTGGGGGGATGATGTTATGTCCTGTGGCACTCCAGACCAGTGGCTCAACTGTCAGGCCAGATATCAGAGGAAGAGGAGAAGGAGCCAAACACGGCGGACCAGAGCGAGGTGAGGGAAGTAAAGAGGACTTGCACTACAGACACTCGAGAAACCTGGAAAACCACACAGGGCTGCACGATGGATCGGCAAAATTATTGTTTTTGCAGCATCAGCGCGAGAATCCACAATGTTTTGACACAATTTGGTTAAAAAACGTAAAAGTGGTTACAATTTTGGTTTCAGTTTATGGTGAAATGGTTTAGTAAAAGCACTAATGAATCTATGGGCAGATCTGTGCCTAAAAGCCAATATTTCGAAAAGAATCAGCATCGCAATTGATAATTCTCGAAAACTATTTCATTTTCAAATGGTTCGAGCAGTGTTTTGTATAAGGAACAGCTTCCCTTCAGTCTATTTCATTCAGTTTGAGCAGGTGAACAGCATTAGAGATTATGGTCTTGTTATTTCCCCCGAGTTTGTTAGCAATAAGTAGCAGTTTTTTCTTCTTTCAAGATTGGTACATTTCAAGATCAGTAAATTTCAAGATCTGTAAATTGCCATTATAAAATTGCCAACTGTGATGGCAATTTTATAACTGTAAATTGCCATCACAGTTATATTGTGCCTTGCCCTCCATCTAAGAATATGACCTCGTGATGTAATGGCAGTTAATTAAATTGAAGTCAGTAATACACTAATTGTGAAGTACCGTCTGGCCCGCTTAATCAATGCCTGGACCCGTGTCCTGTGCTTTATCCCGGGCATAGCACATGCTGAGTTTCTGCTTCACACCTAAGACAATGGCCAAAGACGTGTCCTGGCTCAAAGGCCTTCCTGTGGCCCCTCCCATCTTGGTGCTGGGACGACCTCTCATGTGTACCTATATAACCAGGGGAGAGACTTCGGCTCCCCAGAGCTAACCATGAGTTTACCTGTGTAAACTTACACTTTTGATAAGACAAATACTTTCAAGTTTTCCTTTATAGTGGTGAGAAATTGCCACGACAGTGACAAACATCGACACTGTTTTGAACTCAACCTGTTAATTTGCACTGTCCAGATTCAATCAGAGGTGGGGAGAGTAACAATTACTCAAGTAAAAGTAAAAATGTACTTGGAGAAAAATGTTACTTGAGTACCGTGAGTACTGAGCGGAAAAGTCAGCTTTATTCTCAATGACGCCATTAATTTGTGTGAAACAAAACATACAATCACGTGGAATTTGAGCCCAAAGAAAAATCCTAGAAAATGCAGGAATAACAAAATAATTCCAATGAACAAGGTGCACGAGACGATCTACATTTGTTTTATAGACCCAAGTGAAGCATTTGCCGCTTACAGTGAAAAAGTTACATATTTTTACTTTTTGCTCAAGTAATTGATGATAAAACTATTCTAAGGAGTACAATTTCTTCCCAAAGTTACTCAAGTACATGTACCTGAGTGAACAAACCTAAACCTCGTGAATCATTTGCTGAGTACATTAAGTGTCGCAGCTGCTTGTACCTGCGCCCGTGCATTGGCTTTACAAAGCTTGAACGTGGAAAACAAATGTGTCCATTCATTATTAAGTCAGAGTGACCAGAAGAGGGCAGCGGAGGACAGTTAATGAGCACAGCAGTAAATGAGCTCCTGTCTGACAGTCAGTGAGAGATTTTCCTCTTTCTTCACCCAACACTGAAACAATACAAGTGCTTTAAAGCCTCACTGCGGAACATGCCAGGAGTTATGCTGCTGTGTCTCAAACACGGCCGAACTGTTGCGACGTAATGTGTTTAAAACCTCTTAACCCCCGCCTTAACTAATATGAGATGTAAATGAGAAAATGCAGCAAAGAAGAATCAAAGGACAAAACAAAACAGGCAACAAAAAGTGATGAAAAAGCAACAAAAAATGCAATAAAAAATAACAAAACACAATAAAACAGGCGTAAAAAATAGACGCAAACACATGATAAAAAAAAGTGACAAAAAAAATCTTAGATCAGTTTTTTATGTCTTAGCTTTCAAATGAGGCATTACCATAGACTGTAAAAATAATAGAAGACTCCTCTTCACGCCTCCCCGGTTGCCATAATAACTATACGTTCAAGAGGGAACTCATGGCGTATTTACAGACTCCTCCTATACCGTGCTCTGATGGAGCATGTTCCTAAAAGGGCATAAGGGGCGGGATCTTCACTGTAGACTCGGCCCTCGCGTAGTTCGGTCGTAGCCGCGCCCACTCCATTAGCTCTTCTGCTAACAGCCTGTCAATCAAAGTCCGGCCCTCATTAGTGTGAGATTTCTAAAATGTTTCTTACGAAAACCAGCCTGGTTTCTTTAATTATAACTAACCCAGCGTTATCACAGGAGGAATATCTAGCTGTAGAAAGTTTAGGAAAATTAGAAACCAGGCTTTAAAGTGCTTTCCAATGGGGGACTAACGCTATATGGAGGTACTACAGCAATGGCGGCCCCTAGTGTCGCGGTCACAAAGCAGAGTAGCCAGCAGCCATTGGGCGTTACTCTGGTCTATAGGCTGTAAGCTCCAGTCGAGAAGCTTTTAGGTTTGGGTAAGACTGAATTGGAGTAAACGTGCTCGGTTAAGGTGGGGGTTAAGAGGTGAATGTGTTTAAACCTCATCTTTTGCCGATTATAGTGAACGCAAAGCAGAAACATGAGAGACGAAGAAGAAAATAAATCCTCGTTCAATTTTTCAGGCAGAAACGTTACACAGTGTGGCTTTCAATAGTGATTTTTTTTCTTCTTTTCAGACAGCTGAGCACCTCCAAAACAGTCACAGATAGATTTGGTTTTAAACTGAATAAAAGAAGATAGACCTACAAATGAATAAAGGTGTAACCACATAAAGGAAACGATTTGCGACTTCCCCCGTCATTGTGCGGTATATTGCCTAATATGGCGTCCATGGCATACATACCCGGCGTGTAATGGGCCAAACGGTCAGAGCCAGAAGTTAAGTCAACACCGAGACGAGGATGAGAGCGTCTCTCAAACAAAAAGCCCCACTTGGCTGACCACTGCGGGCTTTAGGCTAAGTGTGTGTGGAGCAAACTAATTGCGGAGTATATACAGAGCTTTGGCAGAGCCGCTTCTCCTCCGTCAGATGCCAGCAGAGAGAGAGAGAGAGAGAGAGAGTGAGAGCGTACAGCATTCCCGCAGACTCCCCCTGTGCGCCTCTGGGGACCGCGGTGGAAGTGGGCCTGCCATCTGAGTGCCAAGCAAACTTGATTTAGTCACACTCCGCTTCCGTTTTCCGTGACAAAACAATTGTGTTGAAGTGTACTCAGCTGGGCAGTGGCACGGGGGCTCCGGTCGAGGGGTAAGTCCACTTCACGCAAACGGGGGGGAGACGTTCAGCAAGACGTTCAGAGCCGTCGGACTCAAACCCACAGCGCTAAGGACAAAGCAGCCTTAACCACTCAACAGATCTCAAGGCTTTTGTCAAGATTAACAACTGAGACAAACGAGGAGAAGAGGGTGAAAGCCTGTTGTGGAGCGGAGGGAGCTGCGCAAGAGGAAGGTGGAGGAGCTGACCAGTGCAGGACACCACGCTCTGAAACAGGGACAACCCAGGAGACGCTTGCACCGTTTCAGAGGATCACTGAAGGCAGCCAGCCAGGTTTCCTCCGGGTGCTTTGGTTTCCACGACCTCCAAAAACATGCTGGTCAGGTTGTCCCACAGTGGCGGTGTGGCTCAGTCACAGCAGCTCAGGACTAACACCTGAACGCAATATCATTGTACAATTGTATACTTACTTAGGGGAGACCGGGGCTATTTGTCACGCAGGGTAATTTGTCACATTGCTTTTTATAGCCCCACTAGATGGCGCTATACGCTGGTACTGATATATAATATGTGTATTGGTATTCTTCTTCTCTTCCAATAATATTTTTTCTCATTTTGACAAGACACATTTGAATTGTTTTTTTATGCCTTTACCCAAACTTTAATGTCTGGGTTATTTCTGTAATGAGAGCTTTCCTTTTGTTCGTCCATAAACAAAAGACACTGATCTGAAAGAAAGAGACGTTAGCTTTAATTTGAGCCGTTTTAGAGCTAACATGCTAAAGCCGTTTGATAGCTAGCTTACATTGTTGGTAAAGTGGACACTCTGGGCTATTTGTCACAAAACCGAGGGGTTATTTGTCACATGACGTATAAATGGTGGGACATTTTGTTCTTTTGTGTCTAATATGTTTTTATGATCACTTTATTTTAACATGAGCTTTTATAGAGGCCATATATGTTTGGGTTATTTTAGTGAATTTGTACATTTTACACCTCATAGAGCAATTGCAAAAAAAATCAACAGTTAGTTCAAATGAGTGTCATGAACACATCTGGCAACTGTTTTAAAACGTATTTTGTCCCTTTATCTCGAAAAGCAAAAAAGTTACAAAGGTTTATCAAATTTCAAGTTAACGTAAAAAACTCCATTAAAGGGGGGTATTATGTAAAATCGACTTTTTCAAGCTTTATATCATGTTATTATGTCATTCCCTCATTAAACACATGCCTGGAGTGTTGCCTTGGCTCATTCACATATTTTTGAGTAATCAGTAAAAACTTAGACGGCAGCCATTTTAGCTGTAGCTATGCCTCAGTCCTCCTAGGAACGCCCCCACCTCCTGGAGACGCCTCTGGACCTTTTGTCACCAGCCAAGCCACCAACCACTGCTCCTCAGCTCAGCAGAGCCCCCTCCCCGCACAGTACTGTTGTTTAGATGCCACAGCAGTGTGCTGAAGGGGGTGTGTCGGAAAGCTTCTTAAAGAGACAGAGGCCTATTTCAAGACGTTCAGTACAGCCATTTTGAGAGAGCAATTTTATTCAAGGCAGTAATTTTAATTTACTGCATATACAGACCAACAGAAGGTTACGTCATCATTGTAGTATGCTATAGACTGGTGCTATGTGATTGAAAAAAGCATAATACCCCCCCTTTAAAAACAATAGTGACAATCAACCCCACGCATTGTGATAACTTGCCCCGCACATGGGGCACATTGTCACAGTCGATTTTGTTGTGTTTGACAATTAATAACTATTCATCACAGTATGATAGAAACATGAGAGCGAGGTCTACTTCAAGTCAAGGGTTCAAGCTTTCAGTTAATGCAGGTCCGACTCTTGTGGGATTTTCTTGCTTCTTGATCAGCAGTAAACTCTAGAAAAAAAAAGGTCTGACAAATAGCCCCGGTCTCTCATACTTACTTAATTCAGCAGATTCAAAGTGAACAATGATTGATCAGCTGGAATAAGTATCGTTTTTGGGTCACATCTTATCGTAACACGGTGTTGGTTTCTATTTGACCAGTAATAACTCTGACACTCTAACATATTTCCAGCATCCACCTCTGCTTCATGTGCCTTTTATTCCCGTTTACTTTCCATTACCACAGAGCCCGTGCGTGTTAAGTGAGTAGGACAGGATTGTGATCGTCTGTGGGTTGTAGCGCGAGCATTTGAAGTGCGAGCACAAGCCCTTAAGCACAATTACCGATATCAAAGTCAAAATTATTCCCTTTAAAAAACGGCGGAGAAATGCTAATGATAGATTTATTTAGCCTCGCCGCGTCGAGATCTCATTACAGAATCGGCCTCCTAAACACTCGCGCACTTCAAGACCTTTCCCGACCGCTTTAGATGCATGGCTTTTTCAAACGCGTCTATTTTCGGTATCATTAGTTCTTACACAATTACAGCCGCCCCGTTAATGTACATTACGGTCATTATTCAAACGCGCATATAACGAGCCTGATAGAAGAAACAAGGGGAGGGAGAAAAAGTATTTACTCTCGACGAAAAGTGGCATCCCAATTAGCTTTGCTTTCAATTAGACGCGGTACGAACGCGCCAGACGTCTGTAAGTTTTGAAGAAGCCAAACTCAGGAACGATCCTGGATTTGTTTTAATTTATTTAATTTTCAATTTAAGAAAACATTCGGAGAGATTAAAGGGAATGTACTTGCGGGATTAATGCTCTCTCCTAAGGGACAGTGTTGAAGGAAGAGATTATTCAGTTATGCTCATGCGCTTGGTGGGCCATAGACAGTAAAATTAAAGAATGGACTGAGGGTGCGGGCTAGCTGAAGCTCCGTCTTGCTAGCTATTTGACCAGCTCTACTATCTAGAATAACGTGTGGACGTCAGAATGACAATCTTGTGTTTAATAATGACTTAAAGAGGGGCAGACAAGTTTAAATGGAAAGTCCATTGGAGCCAGGAACTTCCGGAGCCAGTTGCCATTTTGTTGTGGTTTCAGGAAGAAGCAGGCCACAGTAAGTCCATTCCTAATTTTACAGTCTATTGTGTAGAAATGAGCACTTTGACATAAAGATACAATAAATAGCATAGCGACTGAATGTATGGGAATTTGCTCTCTGACTTTGAGCCAGGGACCATGCTCGCAGCCAATTATTTATCCAGTGAGTTGTTTTTATCAATCCAATCACAGATACACATGTGTAATGCTGTAATACCAATGACTGTCTCAAGTCCCAAGTCTCAAGTTAAGCGCAGCACCTGTTGATTTGACAGAAGATGTGGATGTTTGTCCGTCTTCTGTCTATTTAAGTTAAAGGCCCTGGACCTGATTTTTTTTTCTAGTAATGGAACGACATTTGCTTTGTCCTCTCTTAGTACATTATAAACTTGGATGTGTGAAAAACAACGGTAACGGTCTCAACTTATACAGAGCTTTTCCACCTACATTAGGCCCTCAAAGCACTTTACAGCAAGGAACCACTCACTCATTCATACACCAATGTACGCAGACACTGGAGGCAAGAGGGTGAAGTGTCTTGCCCAAGGACACAACGACAGTGTGCACCTTCAGGAGGCGAGATTTGAACCCCCGATCTTCCGATCATGAGATGACCCGCTCTACCATCTGCCCCACTGTCGCCCCAATGACACACTGACTCTCCAGGCGAGAAACCTTTAGTAAAACCGAACTGGAGAGACTGTGCTTGGTTAAGAGGTTAACAAATGCTGAATTGTGAATGTATTTTTCTACAAAATAAATATACAGAGAAACGGAGAGGAGCAAAGTGGTTCAACAGCCCATAAATACTTAAATAACTGGCAATGCTAACCACGAAGCTACGTTAGCTTCATGCTACATTATGCTACAGTTAGCAACGAGTGCCGTTTTTCACTTCTACTGAACAATTTGCTGTGAAAAAAAAACATCCATATGGACTTTATTTCTGTGTGATAAATATGTCTATAGTCCATTCCCACGACAGGTTTTCTTCCCCCAGCGGTTCCCAAAGTGGGGCTTGTAAGGCCTTGAGTGGGGTACCCGGGTGATTTCAAGATTAAATTAAAAAGAAAAATGCTATTAACATGCTATATATGCTATATACTATTTTTTATATATTTTTTAGTGTAAAACAGCATATAATTTGTGAAATCCAGTCATATACTTTAAATAAACAGTTTAGAAAATGTTTTTCTGCTCTAAAGTAGTATAAGATGCAACAACTTTATACAATGGGGTCCCATTTTGTTTGTTGTTTACTGTACGTGTCAATTTTTGGTCAAAAAAGTTTGGCCCCTTGTATGACGCGTTGCCTTCGACACTCGGAGAGTGAAATGATGATAAATGTGCAGACCAAAAAAACCTTTCAAATGAATATAATTAAGTCTTACCCGATATACGCAGATCATCAATCGCTGTTTTCAGAAAGTTTCGGTGTGAAAACATTAAACATAAGGGCACAGATTTTTATTGAAGTTTTGTAAACAGATTAAGTCTCTGCTTGGTTTGTGGTCATTTTGATGAATAGAATAGATTTTGTGTTTTGTTACTTAACTCTTCATAAACAAATGTTTTTGTGGTAATTTCTTTGAAAATATTCAAATTTTCACAATATTTCATGTTTTATTTCGATGATTTATGTCACAACTGAAACGTGAATCAGACTTTTACGCTCAAACAGTTACTCTATACTCACAGTAAAATTGTCTCCAAGGACTTTAAAAAAAATCTTACTTGAGTAAATATTTGGACCGCTACTTTTTACTTCTACTTGAGCAGAAGAAGTAACGTTACTCTTATTTGAGTAAATATTTTGGCTGCTCTACCCACCTCTGACTACACATGACTCTCTCAAGTCCCACTTCAGTCCGAACAAACTTCTCTCAAGTGCAATAAACCATTTACCGCAGCGCCTGTTGATTTGGCAGAACATGTGGATGTTTGTCAGTCTCCTATTTTTACTTTAGTCCTTTTTCACCTTGAGTAATTCGCTACAGCTATAAGGTGTGCAAAAGGATGTATCAAGACCTCATTTGACAATGATTACACCCTCAGTGTTAGTATTTCTTTATTCTCACTAATTATTCGGGCCGCTACTTTTTACTTCTACTCGAGTAAAATTATTGTAAAGTAACATTACTCTTACTTGAGAATATATTTCGGCTACTCTACCCACCTCTGCTTCTTTTCTTCTTTACATGATGGAGTTACTGAGGAGAGTTTTTCGTGTTGCGCAGAGAGTGGCCAGTAGGGGGTGGTGTTGCATTACAGGACAGGCGTGTCGAGGTCAACACGTTTATTCCTTGCGCAAAGACAGCAGCCCCAGCAGCACCAGCAGCAGCAACAGCGGAGCAGCTCATCACGTCAACACCTGCCTTTCTAATCTTGTTACTGATGAGTGGGGAAAAAGGAGCAGGGAAATCGGGGCTTTTATGG